>OX422207.1:324388667-324978167 GCA_949130495.1 Sambucus nigra
ATACACAACACTAAAAGTAGACATCAATTTTATAGATTTTTACTTTATAATTCAAGATGGGTTATACTCCCACATAGTTCATCAACAAATATTGTAAGAACATTGTGAAAATAATAAACATCGGGAGGGGGTGGGGGTGGGTGGGGTTTTGAATATTATTTACATTCATATTTTTGGATATTATTTACATTCAAAATAAATAATTGATAATAGTTGGATAATAATTGGATAATAATTGATATTTTCATTCAAAATAAATATTTCATTCAAAAATATTGGATAATAATTGATATTTTCATTTAAATTGATAATAATTTTATTCATGAAATTAATTCAATTAGGTAAAACCCTAGATAATTTTTTTAACAGAATTTGATAATATTATATAAAGTTTAGTAAATTCACAAAATGTTGCCAATTGTATGTTTTTAGGAATATCATTAGTTAGAATCCATACACATGCATGTTGCTAGAAAGTCTTAAATTTAATTATCACTTTAATTTGTAGAATCTCTGTACTTGGTTGGATTTACCCTTTATGATAATGAAATTTATGCTCCAATTATAATTATCTCATGTCATAATTTTATTGATAAACAATATATATAGTTGTCACGGTCATGGTGCGTAGGTGTGCGTGTGTGCGTGGCGGGGGGAGGGGGTGGGGTATGTGTATATGTGTGGGTATGTGTGTGGCGGGGGGAGGGGGCAGGGGGTGGGGGTGGGGGCGGGGTGTGTGCGTGTGTATATGTATGTGTATGTATGTGTATATGTGTGTGTGTATGTGTGTGTATATATGTGTGTGGTGGTGTGTGGTGGGGGAGGGGGTGTGGTGTCTGTGTAGGTGTGTGCGTATGTGTGTGGCGGGGGGAGGGGGGTGGGGGTGGGGCACCCATTTAATAACTTTTAAAATATTTGAAAAAAACATAATATTACAAAATTGAAACGAAATGGTATTGACGGAACTTATACATACGTTATAATATAGAATCTCAAGATAAAAAATAGGCATCAACCTTAGAATCTCAAAATTATTAGATAGAAAAAGAAAAATATAAATTGAGATAACCTTAGAATCTAATTAGGCTAAAAATATAATGGCATCAACTAACATATATACACAACACTAAAAGTAGACATCAATTTTATAGATTTTTACTTTATAATCCAATATGGGTTATACTCCCACATAGTTCATCAACAAATATTGTAAGAACATTGTGAAAATAATAAACATCGGGAGATGGTGGGGGTGGGGGTGGGTGGGGTTTTGAATATTATTTACATTTATATTTTTGGATATTATTTACATTCAAAATAAATAATTGATAATAGTTGGATAATAATTGGATAATAATTGATATTTTCATTCAAAATAAATATTTCATTCAAAAATATTGTATAATAATTGATATTTTCATTTAAATTGATAATAATTTTATTCATGAAATTAATTCAATTAGGTAAAACCCTAGATAATTTTTTAACAGAATTTGATAATATTATATAAAGTTTAGTAAATTCACAAAATGTTGCCAATTGTATGTTTTTAGGAATATCATTAGTTAGAATCCATACACATGCATGTTGTTAGAAAGTCTTAAATTTAATTCTCACTTTAATTTGTAGAATCTCTGTACTTGGTTGGATTTATCCCTTTATGATAATGAAATTTATGCTCCAATTATAATTATCTCATGTCATAATTTTATTGATAAACAATATATATAGTTGTCACGGTCGTGGTGCGTAGGTGTGTGCGTGTGTGCGTGGCGGGTGGGGTATGTGTATATGTGTGTGTATGTGTGTGGCGGGGGGAGGGGGCAGGGGGTGGGGGTGGGGGTGTGTGTGTGCGTAGGTGTGTGCGTGTGTGCGTGACGGGTGGGGTAGGGGTGTGTGTATGTGTACTATTAACATTTTTTTTTAGGAATATCATTAGTTAGAATCCATACACAAAATGTTGCCAATTTCCAATTGTATGTGTATATGTGTGTGTATGGTGGTGTGTGGTGGGGGAGGGGGGTAGTGGGGGTGGGGGTGGGGTATGTGTACTATTAACATTTTTTTTATCTGTACTAATAACATTTTTTACAGCAAAAATGTTCCTTCAGATGTTAAGGCGAATATGATGATGCTGTTTATGATGATGTCGTCTGGGTTCGGTGGTAGCGGAGGCGACGAGGGCTCCTCCGCCCCTAGGCTCCTCAAATATGGAAAATTTGGGATTATCGTCGAGAACAAGTCGGAGCTATTAGCGAGATCCCTCGAGCTGCTAAAGACGGTCATCGGCCCGGGGTTTATGAGTTGGAAGGAGGTTCCATATGAGCTCAAGTTAGCTGTTTGGGCGGCACTACAGGTAATATTTCAATTTCAATTTCAATTTCAATTTCAATTTCAATTTCAATTTCATATTTATATTTATATTTATATTTATATTTATATTTATATTTATATTTATATTTATTCGCAACTAACATTGTATTTGTTGGACATGAACAATTCAACTTGGATCCAAAGCTACGCGATTCCGTCTTGGAGCAGTTGAGGGAGCAACACAAGACGTGGAAGAAAAATATGCGGACACGGTACTTTGGGAAAACACGAGAGTCCATTATACAATGACGCGGATCCGTCCCGCCCAAGGAGCCGATCTCATTGGCACAATGGCAAAAGTTCATTGACAATGAGATCGAGGATCGACAATTGGCATCTCGCCAATCGAGGAGGGAAAATCGGGCTAAAAAGACGGACGTGCACTACTCCGGCCGGACCTCTTACGCTGAGGTGGAGCATAGGATGCAGGTAAGATTTAATTTATCTATAACTACAGCAATATATTATTCTTCATTATTTTACTTTGCGGGGCCGATACTAATTTTACTTTACTTTATTTTATTTCAGGGGGTAGGGAGTGGGCCAGGGGGTAAGCCACATAGGCTCGATACTTATGTGTCTCTTCGGACGAAGAAGGGGAAGGACAAGGAGGTGTCCCCGAGCGTCGCTGTAAGGCCCTAAAACACGATTAGTAAGGTTAATTATACGATTAAGTATAAGTTATGAGTTATAAGTTATAAATTGGTTATGTGGTTAAATGCATCATGAAAATATGTTTCTAAATGCATCATTATGTTTATAAAAAGTAAGCTAGAGTGTTGGTGCGAAGGTGGCGATGTTTGGTCGCCAAATATGAAAGTTATGAAATTTTGAGTAAATAATTACTCTTCTGTTCGAGCCCAAATTAGGTGTACTAGTTTTATGATTTGGGAAAACACAAAAACATGAAAGTTGTAGATGTTTAAGTTATATACTCATAGACACAAAGTGAGAGTAAATCGGGGCCCGAAATAGTGAGTTATGGTGATTTTACGAGGCCGGACAAATCTGTCATTAACGAAATTGTCCTATTGGACCCCTTCCCCAACGAATCGCATAACACCACCTTAAATTGGTCCCATAGCCACGTTTTTTAGCTCATAAGGCAGAACTTATCATATTTTTCATTTCCTATTACAAGCTTGAGAAAAAATATGCGTATGGAGAGAGAAAAACAAAGTTAAGGAAGAATTTCTTTGAAAATTCACCATAAATCGAGGAATTCTCGTAAGGTAATTACATCTTTATTAAAGTTTGTCACATGGATGAGTTCTATACTTGGCATGTTTTTATTCCTGATTTGGATATATATTTTAATGATACCCATATTTCTGAATTGTGTTGGAACAAGGATGGGTTAAGAACATATGTTAAAACCAGAGCTAGGATTGTAAATGCATACTTTAAAGTCCTAAATTTACATCATCTTTTCGTAAAGCATTTTGATTTAGAAAATTCATGATTATGATGTATATTTCTGATAAAACATGTTTATTATATGTTTCCATGAATTATACTCAAGGTCAAGGTTATGTATGCTTAAAAATGTTAAGTTATGCCTTAATATTGTATTTTGACCTAGTTATGCTAAAAATGGCATAAATCATGGAATACTTATTGGAATTGAGTGATTCAAGTTGGAGAGTAGAATAAACTCATACATGTATAACATAGCCGAAAATTGTGTAAAAATACCAAGGAATGAACCCTTGGTGATAGTTTGAAATCTTGGTTTAAAATCTGCCCTAAAGGAGCAAGAATGCATACCAGGTGTTTGACGTTTTGCTCGACATAGAAAATGAGCCCTAAAAATTATGAAACATTAAATTTGTATTATTCAATGTGTTTACTGATATTGGGTGGAATATCATAGAAAGTTATGTTGTACAAAAATTATGAGAATTCTAGGAAGTTGAAGTTGTGTTGTTGTTTTTCTTGAGAACCGATTTGGAAAAGGCTGTAATGAAATGGGCATAACTTTGTCTAGCAAATTCGTAATTTAATTCTGTAAATTATGTTAGAACCCTAATTACTTGGGTTTTATAGAAATGTGAAGTATCATATTTATTTCCTCCTTAGTTATTTCTGATTGACCAAATGATGTGATGTATTACTAGGTTTAATGTTAATTGGTGTATTCAGATACTAATGACGTTGATTTGTTAGGTGGGGAAGCAACTAATACCACCATACCAAGGAAGTAGTTTGGTATTAATCTTAGCACCAAATCCAAGGTGAGTGACCTGTCCTATGAAATATACATGATCATATGTTCATATGGAAATGTGTAGTTCAATACATGTGTTAAAATGCTTATGGGAGTGATGTTGTATCTAGGAAACATATGCATATGATTGGAATTTTAAGTGATGTTATTTAATGTTAAGGATTGTGGTGGGTCCTACAGGATGTGGCGGTCCTGTTAATCCAACTTAAAGGTTTGTGTACTCGGGCCTAATAAAGGGATGTGGTGGTCCCCGATAACTGTGATGGATTAATTGGACTGTGGCGGGTCCAGGCTTGCGAGAGTTTCACAATTCCTGTTGGGTTATAGCATTAAAACAAAATAAAAATGGTTATTTAATTTGGTTATAGAGGTGGTATATGGTCATTCACTAAGCTTATATTGCTTACACTCCTGTAATGTTATGTTTCAGGTATGCCTACCGTTTGGAGTTCACTGCCAAGTTAGGACCTTAAAACGGGGGAGTGATGGATATTTAGTATGGTTTGAATATCATGGTTTCTTTTGTGTAATTATTAAATTAAGGATCTTGGTTATGTAAAGTTATGTAGTACTTATTAGTTATAAGTAAAGGCAGTTATGTTTTCATCTACACATACCTTTGGAAAAAAAAAATCTTATGCTATTTTCCTTAGAGATTTAAATTAAAGCATTGTTTAAGCCAATTTATCTCTAATTAAAAGTATGAGTTTAACAAAATTAAGTCGGGGCGTGACAACTTGGTATCAGAGCGTGTTTATTAGGTTCTAGATAGGGTGTGAGGGTCTAGATTGGCAGTGGACACTAGAAAGTGAGTTTGTTATGTACCTGAATTTTGACTAACAATGTTAATATTAAATTGCTGCTATTTTATTTTGTTTAAGTGAACTATATTGCAGTGAATGATGGATCCACATGAGCCACATGATGGAGCGGAGGGTGAGGCATCTTATGTTCCTAATAGTCAGCAAGGACATAGACATATTCAAGTGGAGGAACCAGAGGTGCAACAACAACCTATTGATGACGTGGGAAGAATATTACGTGCTGTGGCACAACTTATGGAACAAGCAAGAGGTAGAGAACATGGTGGGGATAGGGATAAATTATATGAGAGGTTTATGAAGTTAAATCCGCCTGCATTTACTGGGACTACGGATCCGTTAGTGGCAGAGGGGTGGGTTAGAAAGATGGAAACAATATTTAAGGTGATGGAAGTGCGAGATGAACAAAAGGTTTTGTTAGCAACCTTTAGGTTAGAGGCTGATGCAAAGTTATGGTGGGATGCAACAGAAAGGTTACTTACTACAATGGGGGGAGTGGTTCCAATAAATCCTCCACAAATTACATGGGAGAGGTTTGTGAAGGTGTTCTTTGAAAAATATTTCCCAAGGCTTTATAGGAAGGAGAAGGAGGAAGAATTTATCACGTTGAAACAGGGGAATCGAACAGTGGCAGAGTATGAAGCTTTATTTATATCCTTATCTAGATTTGCACCTGACTTGGTGAGGACGGAAGAAAGTAAATGTGATCGGTTTCAAACCGAGCTGAGTGTAGATATAAAAAGCATGGTTGCTAATATGAAGATAACAGATTATGTGGACTTGGTGGATAGGGCCATGGTGTCAGAAAAGTCAATAAAAGAAATGCAAGTTGAACACTCGAAGAAATCTAGACATGATGGCATAAGGTCATATGGATGGGAGGCGGGAACCTCAACTCAGAGTGTAGCACGAGGAGTACCTAAGGGCCAAGAATTTAAAAATAATAGAAGTGCACGTGGAAGATTTCAGGCTCGAGGTGGAAGGACTGGGATGAATCGGTCCGAAAATGCATCTGTGTTGGTACCGAGGGCTATATTTTGTTATAGATGTGGTGGTCAAGGGCACATGTCTCGAGAGTGTACAATAGCTGAGACGACACCTTTGTGTTTCCATTGTCATCAACCGGGGCACTTACGAAAGAATTGTCCAGCGATGGGAGCTACAACATCGGTTGGGAGTGTGGCAGTAGGAGGTAGGAGTTCTACACAGAATGTACCCAGGGGAGGTAGAGGAGGTATATCGCAAAGCCAAGGCCAAGGCAGAGTGTTTGCACTGACGCAACAAGATGCACAAGCTATGCCTAATGTCGTGACAGGTACACTTCATATTGGTGATAAAGATGCTTATGTGTTGATAGATCCTGGTTCTACACATTCTTTTGTGTCTTTGCTTTATCTGTTGCATCTTAATAAACCATTATCATCATTAGATTCTGGTTTAGCTATTGTTACTCCAGTAGGGGGGTTGGTTTTTATTGAGAGGGTATATAGGGAGTGTGTGGTGCGAGTGGGTGAAAAAGAGTTACTAGTTGACTTATTACCTCTCGATATGCGCGACTTTGATGTAATACTGGGTATGGATTGGTTAGCTTCATATCATGTATGTTTGGATTGCTTTAAAAAGGAGGTAGTGTTTCAGTTAACGGGTGAACCTGAATTTAAATTTATTGGGGAACGAAATGTCACTCCAACTTGTTTGATTTCTGCTACAAAATGTTATGAACTGCTAAGGAAAGGATGTGAGGGTTATTGACACACCCCAACCCAATTACTTATAATTAAGTCTGAAAGTCAAAGTGAGTCAAACCATAATTAATCTAACCAAACCATAAACACGAGTTTTGATTTCAGAGTCATCATTGTAAATCCATATAACTGAAAACCTTTTTACAACATCAAAGTAGTCATGCCCATAAAAACTTTCATGAAGGATAAGTTAATTTAATTACATCATTTACATTTACACAAAATCATTGTTTCTCCCATTCCTGGCTAACCCAACCTGACCTCCTAGATTTGGCAGTGACATCGTATTACCTGAAAAATGTGAACATAGGAACCGTGAGCAAAATAGCCCAGTGAATGCATCACTAATATACTACTGCATGAATTTAAATGCAATAAATCATGTCCATATACTTATGTATTAACTTATCCGGCTCATTCATAATGAATGACCAACTTTTTCGAATCATGATTCACATATCCTGTCTAAATAGACAATTCTCCCCCATTCCTGGTCGAGGAGTAACCCCTTGTCATTAATAGACAAATCTCCCCCATTCCTGGTCGAGGAGTAACCCCTCATTTCAGTAAACCGAAATGAACAATTTCATATTCATTTTATTATGATCATACCAACAACACGATACAAATATCTCTTTCCAGTGAGTACACTCACCTTGGTTGACAACTACGTATTCAGGTTTCCTTCTGGTGGAGCTGAACTGGGTTGATTAGGCCTTACACCTGTCAATCCAACTAAATTTGTACTGAACCTCAATCATAAATATTATCCAAACATAATTATGTAACTTTCCATGGCTATACATCAACAATATAATTCCAATTAAGTCACATTCCATAAAACATAGGTAAAGGCAAACAATAATGTACATATTGATAAAGTTACGCACATTCAACCGTAGGAAATACCTTATGAGGAATTTATAACCAAAGTCAAGTAAACATGAAATTATACTCCTCAATGTATATACACATGAAACATGTACTCAAAGTACCCTTTGTAACGACAAAATACAAACATTCATTCAAGGGGTATCCAGTATGGCCTGAAATTATTGTACTACACCCTTAACCATCCTATATTCCTAAATTGTATAAATACAGGGGTCCAACCTCATCAATATGAAAACATATATGAATATACTATCCAGTACAAGTGACGGTGTAATTTTTCAAGCTTCCTAGGGCAAGTTATGAACATTTCTCTACAACACAAGAAATCTGCCCTACAAGCTCCTCTATTGTTCCTTCAACTTCCAAGAATTTTCATAATTTTTCTCCAGCATTACTTTCCATGATTTTCAACACACTTTCAGTAGACATACGGAATAGTACAGAATTAAAGTTTCATAATATTTGGACTTCATTTGCTATCTCAAAATCTTGACCAAACTCAGGGCATACCGAAATCAAGTATACAAACAGCAACTGTGTACCAACTTGAAATCATCATTACGGCCTAACCACAAGGATATACATTATAAATTTCAGATATGATATGAATATATGAGTCTAATTTCATTTCCAGTTGGAATTTCTCAATTCAAGTAATCACACAAGGAGATATGCAGATTTGAATACAAGGGGTTTCAATACAAAGCAAATTTACGGGTTTCTACATTCAACTTAACATAAACTTGCATATAACCATACATACATATAAAGGGCTGAAACTTTCGTAAAATTATGATGATTTATATCATATAAATCAGTAATATAAGATAAATAACAAGAATTTCTATTAGGATTACCTTCAGGGCTTTTTACGTAATTTCCACGGATTTTTCTACACTTTTTCTCCTCACTTTTTCTTCCTAAACCTCAACTTTCTATTTCCTCAAGCTAACAACACTTGAAACTGAACCTAGGCTTTGTTTTGATGAAGAAATATGTTAGAGGGAGGGTTTTAATTCGGCCAAGGCTGCCTCCCAAGCCAACCAATCAAATTAAACCATTTGGTTTAATAAAAGACAATTTACCACTTAAGGGAATTGACAGATTTGCCCCCTTCTCGTAATTTTGACCTAACTTCTTCCTCGAGCATCCATTTGATGCACCGTTTGTTGTGTTACGACACTAACTCACATGTCTACAACTATGTAGTTTTCACCTCAATTCAATTGTAATGTTACAATGGTCAAAACTAGTCTTAAACAGGAACATTTCTATCGAAAATAACCAAATCTTGTGTTCGTACATAACTCGACATTTCATGATTTATGAAAGTAGGATTAGACTAAACATAAGAACTTAATATTAGATATAATAATAACACATTATTCATATCACATAATATAAACATGATTTAAATATAATTTATCAAAATTATATTCGGGTTGTCACAACTTCCCCCCCTTAGAAAATTTCGTCCCCGAAATTTAATATAAAGGTCACTTACCAAACAAATGGGGATACTGTTTCCTCATGCTATCCTCCATTTCCCAAGTTGCTTCTTTAACTCCGTGGCTCATCCACATAACTTTAACTAAGTGAATAACTTTATTCCTCAATACCTGCTCCTTACGATCAATAATTTCCAACGGTTCCTCGATGTACGACAAGTCTTCCTTCAGTTCAATTGGTTGAGTTTTCAACTGATGGGATGGATCCGCCAAATACTTACGAAGCATCGATACATGAAACACATCATGTAAACGGGATAAATCTGGAGGTAATGCTAATCTATAAGCCAGGGGACCAATTCTTTCCAACACTTCATATGGTCCAATGTATCTTGGACTTAGTTTCCCCTTTTTTCCAAATCTCATAACGCCTTTGCACGGTGAAATACGCAGGAATACAAAATCTCCCTTCTGAAATTCCAATGGATGCTTCCTCTTATCTGCATAAAATTTCTGCCTGCTTTGCGCTATCTTTATCCGTTCCCGAATCATTTTGATCTTTTCAGTTGTCATATCTATCAATTCCGGACCCAAAATTTTTCTTTCACCTACTTCATCCCAACACAAAGGTGTCCTACATCTCCTCCCATATAAAGCTTCATAAGGAGCCATACCAATAGTCGACTGATAACTATTATTGTATGAAAATTCCATCAATGGCAAATGATCATCCCAACTACCTTTGAAGTCAAATACGCAAGCTCGTAACATGTCTTCTAATATTTGAATCGTCCTTTCTGACTGCCCATCAGTTTGTGGATGAAACGCATTGCTGAACTTCAAACTTGTGCCCATGGCATTCTGGAGACGAGGCCAAAACTTAGAAGTGAATGTTGGATCTCTATCTGATACAATTGACACTAGTGCCCCATGTAAACGGATAATCTCATCAACGTACATTCGTGCATACTTGTCAACAGTGTAGGTGGTCTTAACTGGAAGAAAATGGGCTGACTTCGTCAATCGATCTACAATCACCCAAATAGAATCATGACCCTTTGGTGACCGGGGTAATCCTATAACAAAGTCCATCGTTATATGCTCCCACTTCCATTCCGGAATAGGCAACGAGTGCAATAATCCTGCCGGCTTCTGATGCTCTGCTTTCACTTGCTGGCATACTAAACATTTAGCTACGAACTCTGCAATCTCACATTTCATATTGTTCCACCAGTAATACTCCTTCAAATCTCTGTACATTTTGGTACCTCCCGGATGCATAGAGTAAATAGAACTATGTGCCTCTTCTAATATATCCCTCTTTAGGGGTGGATCATTTGGTACACAAATCCTATTTTTATAACACAACGATTCATAATTCTTAATTTCAAAGTCACTCTCTTTACCATCCAGGACATCTTGTTTCTTCTTCTCAAGGAATGGATCACTGATCTGCAAACTTCGTATGCGTTCTGCCAATAAAGGTCTCACTGTGACATGTGCTAATAATCCTCCACTTTTTGAAAACTTCAATTCAATCCCCATCGATGCCAAGTCAAGAATATTTCCAACACGGGCACACCGTATGCAACCCAGAATCCCTGATGATTTCCGACTCAAAGCATCTGCTACCACATTGGCCTTCCCAGGATGATGGTGAATGGTACAGTCATAGTCTTTAATCAGCTCTATCCAACGCCTCTGTCTCAAATTTAGTTCTTTCTGTGTTAACAAGTATTTCAAACTTTAATGATCTGTAAATATCTCACAAGTTTCTCCATACAAGTAATGTCTCCACAACTTTAAAGCAAAAACAATGGCTGCTAGCTCCAGATCGTGTGTAGGGTAGTTTCGTTCATGCGTCTTTAATTGTCTGGAAGCATATGCTATTACCTTCCCATTTTGCATAAGAACACATCCTAACCCATGAAATGAAGCATCTGTATAGATCACAAAAGACTCATTCCCACATGGAATAGCAAGTATAGGGGCTGAAACTAATCGCTTCTTTAATTCTTTAAAACTCCTTTCGCATTCTTCATCCCACACAAACTTCACTTCTTTACGGGTCAACTTTGTCAATGGTAATGCTATTGCTGAAAATCCCTTAATGAATCTGCGATAGTAACCTGCCAATCCTAGGAAACTCCTAATTTCTGTCACATTCTTAGGACTCTCCCATTCAACAATTGCTTCCACCTTCTTTGGATCAACATATATCCCATTTCTTTAGACAACGTGCCCCAAAAACACAATTTCATTCAACCAAAACTCACACTTGCTAAATTTAGCAAATAATTTCTTCTCTCTCAAAATCTGCGATACAAGTCTCAAATGTTTCTCATGTTCCTCCATGCTACGCGAGTAAATCAACACATCATCTATGAATACTATCACAAATGAATCAATGAAAGGGTGGAATACCTGGTTCATCAAATCCATAAAAACTGGCCGAGCATTAGTCAATCCAAAAGGCATCACCAAAAACTCATAGTGCCCATATCGAGTCCGAAAAGCTATTTTGGAAATATCACTATCTTTCACTTTCAGTTGGTGGTAACCCGATCTCAAATCAATCTTCGAAAATACAGTGGCCCCTGCAATTGGTCAAACAAGTCATCGATACGAGGTAGAGGGTACTTGTTTCTAATGGTCACCTTATTCAATTGCCGATAATCAATACATAATCGCATTGTCCCATCTTTCTTTTTCACAAATAACACCGGGGCTCCCCATGGTGAAACACTAGGCCGAATGAAACCTATGCTTATCAGATCTTATAATTGCACTTTTAATTCTTTCAACTCCGCTGGTGCCATTCTATATGGAGCAAGAGAAATTGGACCAGTACCTGGAACTAATTCAATAGAAAACTCTACTTCCCTATCGGGTGGCAATCCTGGCAATTCTTCTGGGAAGACATCAGAAAACTCTCTAACCACTGGTATATCTTCAACTTTAAGTGCTTCCTTACTAACATCAACCACATACGCTAAATACCCTGTACAACCCTTACTCAATAACTTTCTGCTCTTTATTGCTGAGATAAGACAATTAGGGACAACATTCCTTTCTCCTATAAATTGGAACTCGGGTTCACCAGGCAAATGAAATGTAACTTATTTGCGAAAACAATCAATGGAAGCATGGTATGATGATAACCAATCCATCCCCAATATAATATCAAAATCTCGAATGGCCAACGGTATCAAATCAACATAGAAATCTCGTTCCCCCATTCGTAAGATACAATCTTTATAAACATGCTCAACCAGAATCACACTTTCCATTGGGGTAGAATTATATAAGGCACAATTGAGAAATGAACATGGTCTACCCAAATATGAAACAATATCTAATTCCACAAATGAATGCGTAGATCCAGGATCAATGAGTGCATATAAATCTTTGTTCGCAATAGAGAGTTTACCTGTAACCACTTCAGGTGTAGCATGGGCATCTTGCAGCGTCATTGCAAACACTCTTCCTCCTTCCTTTGATCCACTTGCTTGTCCTGTACCTCTTCCCCTGGTGGCACTTCCTGGAGAGGATCCTTTATGAGGCCCCACACTACTGATTGAAACTGCTCTTGATAGCATAGGGCAATTCTTTCTCAGATGGCCCTTCTGATGACAGTTGAAACATTCTATACTCTGTAACTTTGGGCAATTTCTTTTTATATGACCCGATGACCCACAAAAGAAACAAACATTAGGATCTCTTTGTGCTGAAACTCCTGAACCTATTCCACCACTAGCCTCACCCCTTTGCAAACTACTTCCACCTCTACCCTGTTGGAATTTCTGCCCTCCAAGTCTCGAATATTCTGTATCACTACCCTTTTGATAACTTGGATCGAATCTGCTTCTCTTTACACCTCGTTCTCGATTCCCTCTTGCTTCATTCACGTCCCTTTCTACTAACATGGCTTTATTCACCAAGGCTGAATAATTAACAGTCTCTAAAGCCGATAGCCTTGATTTAATAACTAACTCTAGTCCATCGAGAAATCAGCTACACATATCTTCCTCATTCCGGATAAACCTTGAAGCAAAACGAGATAAGGCTGTAAGTTTGGCTTCATATTCCCTAACTGTCATACTCCCTTGATTCAACATGAAATATTCCTTCTCCTTTTGTTTTTGATACATCGGAGGAAAATACTTGTCATACAAGGCTTTAACAAAAGCATCCCATGAGATCACATTCCCGCCTCCTGGGGTAATCAACAAATGTTTCGTGGCATCCCACCAGTACTTAGCTTCTCCTTTCAACATATACGTCGCCAAGGTTACCTGTTGATTTTCAGGCATCTTCATTACCCCAAAGATAAGTTCAATTTCTTTAACCCAAACTGCTGCCTCTGCGGGATCAACTGCTCCTTCGAACGATGGTGGGTTCATCTTAATAAATTTTTCATGTGAAGTACACCTTTCTTCCCGGTGTATCACCTCCTCAGCCCTAGCCAAGGCTTGTGCCTCCAGTTGCCTGGTATATTGTTCTTCCACATGAGCCATAAATCTAGCTTGTTGCTCTGCCATTAGAGTCATAGCACGTGCCATTTTTTGCATGTCTGTCAGTTGTTCTGGCTCGGGTTCCACATTTATCTGAACAGGTTGCTCAACCTCCGCTTCTGCTGGAATATTTGAAGCCTCATCATCTATTCCCACATTCACATTCCCTCGTTCCATTCTCTTATATCTGTAATGAATCAAAGATATAATAACATGCAGATATACATATCTTTCCTAACATAATCGTTAGTATCAAGTAAAATATATTTCTAACATTCACTGCCAAATCTAGACTCTTCTCACTCCAGAACCTCTAAAACCTAGGCTCTGATACCAAAAGCTGACACACCCCAACCCAATTACTTATAATTAAGTCTGAAAGTCAAAGTGAGTCAAACCATAATTAATCTAACCAAACCATAAACACGAGTTTTGATTTCAGAGTCATCATTGTAAATCCATATAACTGAAAACCTTTTTACAACATCAAAGTAGTCATGCCCATAAAAACTTTCATGAAGGATAAGTTAATTTAATTACATCATTTACATTTACACAAAATCATTGTTTCTCCCATTCCTGGCTAACCCAACCTGACCTCCTAGATTTGGCAGTGACATCGTATTACCTGAAAAATGTGAACATAGGAACCGTGAGCAAAATAGCCCAGTGAATGCATCACTAATATACTACTGCATGAATTTAAATGCAATAAATCATGTCCATATACTTATGTATTAACTTATCCGGCTCATTCATAATGAATGACCAACTTTTTCGAATCATGATTCACATATCCTGTCTAAATAGACAATTCTCCCCCATTCCTGGTCGAGGAGTAACCCCTTGTCATTAATAGAAAAATCTCCCCCATTCCTGGTCGAGGAGTAACCCCTCATTTCAGTAAACCGAAATGAACAATTTCATATTCATTTTATTATGATCATACCAACAACACGATACAAATATCTCTTTCCAGTGAGTACACTCACCTTGGTTGACAACTACGTATTCAGGTTTCCTTCTGGTGGAGATGAACTGGGTTGATTAGGCCTTACACCTGTCAATCCAACTAAATCAGTACTGAACCTAAATCATAAATATTATCCAAACATAATTATGTAACTTTCCATGGCTATACATCAACAATATAATTCCAATTAAGTCACATTCCATAAAACATAGGTAAAGGCAAACAATAATGTACATATTGATAAAGTTACGCACATTCAACCGTAGGAAATACCTTATGAGGAATTTATAACCAAAGTCAAGTAAACATGAAATTATACTCCTCAATGTATATACACATGAAACATGTACTCAAAGTACCCTTTGTAACGACAAAATACAAACATTCATTCAAGGGGTATCCAGTATGGCCTGAAATTATTGTACTACACCCTTAACCATCCTATATTCCTAAATTGTATAAATACAGGGGTCCAACCTCATACATATATGAATATACTATCCAGTACAAGTGACGGTGTAATTTTTCAAGCTTCCTAGGGCAAGTTATGAACATTTCTCTACAACACAAGAAATCTGCCCTACAAGCTCCTCTATTGTTCCTTCAACTTCCAAGAATTTTCATAATTTTTCTCCAGCATGACTTTCCATGATTTTCAACACACTTTCAGTAGACATACGGAATAGTACAGAATTAAAGTTTCATACTATTTGGACTTCATTTGCTATCTCAAAATCTTGACCAAACTCAGGGCATACCGAAATCAAGTATACAAACAGCAACTGTGTACCAACTTGAAATCATCATTACGGCCTAACCACAAGGATATACATTATAAATTTCAGATATGATATGAATATATGAGTCTACTTTCATTTCCAGTTGGAATTTCTCAATTCTAGTAATCACACAAGGAGATATGCAGATTTGAATACAAGGGGTTTCAATACAAAGCAAATTTAAGTGTTTCTACATTCAACTTAACATAAACTTGCATATAACCATACATACATATAAAGGGCTGAAACTTTCGTAAAATTATGATGATTTATATCATATAAATCAGTAATATAAGATAAATAACAAGAATTTCTATTAGGATTACCTTCAGGGCTTTTTACGTAATTTCCACGGATTTTTCTACACTTTTTCTCCTCACTTTTTCTTCCTAAACCTCAACTTTCTATTTCCTCAAGCTAACAACACTTGAAACTGAACCTAGGCTTTGTTTTGATGAAGAAATATGTTAGAGGGAGGGTTTTAAGTCGGCCAAGGCTGCCTCCCAAGCCAACCAATCAAATTAAACCATTTGGTTTAATAAAAGACAATTTACCACTTAAGGGAATTGACAGATTTGCCCCCTTCTCGTAATTTCGACCTAACTTCTTCCTCGAGCATCCATTTGATGCACCGTTTGTTGTGTTACGACACTAACTCACATGTATACAACTATGTAGTTTTCACCTCAATTCAATTGTAATGTTACAATGGTCAAAACTAGTCTTAAACAGGAACATTTCTATCGAAAATAACCAAATCTTGTGTTCGTACATAACTCGACATTTCATGATTTATGAAAGTAGGATTAGACTAAACATAAGAACTTAATATTAGATATAATAATAACACATTATTCATATCACATAATATAAACATGATTTAAATATAATTTATCAAAATTATATTCGGGTTGTCACAGTTATCTTGCCCATGTGGTGGACATACGACAAGAGGCTGGAAAATTATCAGATATACCAGTAGTTAATGAGTTTGCAGATGTCTTCCCGGAAGAACTCCCAGGGTTAGCACCAGGCCGTGAGGTAGAATTTGCGATTGAGTTGGTACCAGGCACCGCACCGATATCTATTGCACCATATCGCATGGCACCTACAGAATTAAAGGAGCTAAAAATACAGTTGCAAGATTTGTTAGACCGTGGTTTTATAAGGCCTAGTGTATCACCGTGGGGAGCCCCAGTATTGTTTGTGAAGAAGAAAGATGGAACCATGAGGCTGTGCATCGATTATCGTCAATTGAATAAGGTGACTATCTGTAATAAATACCCACTACCCCGCATTGATGACTTGTTCGATCAGTTGCAAGGAGCCAAAGTGTTTTCCAAGATCGATCTCAGATCCGGATATCATCAATTGAAAGTAAGAGATTGTGACATTTCTAAAACTGCTTTTCGTTCCAGGTATGGACATTATGAATTTCTTGTCATGCCATTTGGGTTAACAAATGCACCGGCCGTATTCATGGATTTGATGAACCGTATATTTCACCCATACGTGGATTCTTTTGTTATTGTCTTCATTGATGATATTTTGATATATTCTCGTAGTAGGGATGAGCATGAATGCCACCTGCGTATTATTTTACAGACCTTGCGAGAGAAGCAGTTGTATGCTAAATTTTCTAAATGTGAATTTTGGCTAGACAGGGTAGTATTTTTGGGGCATGTTATTTCTGCTGATGGTATTTGTGTAGATCCCAAGAAGGTAGAAGCAGTAATGAATTGGGAAAGACCAACTAGTGTGACAGAGGTACGTAGATTTTTGGGATTGGCGGGCTATTACAGGAGGTTTATACCGGGGTTTTCTTCTATTGCATTGCCATTGACTAAGCTTACCAGAAAGGAGAACAAGTTTGTGTGGAGCGGTGATTGTGATAAAAGCTTTGAAAATTTAAAGGGTAAGTTGACATCAGCTCCAGTATTGACTATCCCAACAGGTATCAAGGACTTGGATGTGTATTAATGCAGCATGGAAAGGTAATTGCTTTTGCTTCTCGACAGTTAAAGATACATGAGCGCAACTACCCTACTCATGATCTTGAGTTAGCTGCAGTAGTTTTTGCATTAAAGATCTGGAGACACTACTTATATGGTGTTAGTTGTGAAATTTTTACTGACCATCAAAGCTTAAAGTACTTGTTTACTCAAAAAGATTTGAACTTGAGGCAAAGAAGGTGGATGGAACTTATAAAAGATTATGATTGTACGATACATCACCATCCAGGTAAAGCTAATGTTGTTGCTGATGCTTTGAGTAAAAAATCTCTAGGCATAGTATCTTGTATTTATTGTATTCGGGTTGATCTGCTGAGAGAGTTAGCTTTAATGGGGGTGGAATTAACTTTGAATGAGTCTTGCGGAATAGTAGCACATTTAAATGTTAGACCCACATTGATAGACTGGATAAAACAAGCACAAGGAGGAGATACAGAATTGGAGAAAGTTAGAGATAATATGAAAAAGGGTAAAGCAAATGAATTTTCTATTCGGGATGATGACATTGTTATGTATGGGAACCGTTTGTGTGTACCTAATGTGCCTGATTTGAGAAGAACGATTTTAGAGGAATCCCACTGTTCTTTATATGCTATGCATCCAGGGAGCACGAAACTGTATAGAGATTTGAAACAATGTTATTGGTGGTCGGGAATGAAACATGACATTGCAGATTTTGTTGCTAGATGTCTAGTTTGCCAGTAGGTGAAGGTGGAGCATCAGAAGCCAAGTGGTTTACTACAACCCTTACCTATCCCTGAGTGGAAATGGGAGCATGTTACTACAGATTTTGTTGTAGGTTTACCAAAATCATCACGAGGGTTTGATTCTATTTGGGTTATCGTTGATAGGTTGACTAAGTTTGCACATTTTCTTCCTGTTAAAACTACTTACTCCATGGATAGATATGCCAAATTATATGTGGATGAGATTATTAGATTGCACGGTGCACCTGTTTCTATTATTTCTGATCGAGATCCTAAGTTTACTTCTCACTTTTGGCCTAGTTTACAAGAAGCTTTGGGGACTAAATTGAAATTTAGTACAGCTTTTCATCCTCAAACTGATGGGCAGTCAGAAAGAACGATCCAGACACTCGAAGATATGTTACGAATTTGTGTATTGGAGTTCAAGGGAAGTTGGGATGAACACTTGCCACTAATAGAGTTTGCTTATAATAATAGCTATCATTTGAGTATTGAGATGGCTCCTTATGAAGCTTTGTATGGGAGAAAATGCAGAACTCTAGTGTGTTGGACTGAAGTAGGAGAACGAAAACTTCTTGGGCCAGAAATTGTACAGCAGACTACTGAAAAGATCAATCTCATCCATAATCACTTAAAGGTGGCGCAAAGTAGACATAAAAGTTATGCAGACAACCGAAGGAAAGAATTGAAATTTGAGGAAGGTGATCGAGTATTCCTACGTGTTTCTCCTTGGAGAGGGGTTATGAGATTTGGGAAGAAGGGAAAGTTAAGTCCCAGGTACATTGGCCCTTATGAGATAGTGAAACGGGTTGGATCTGTAGCTTATAAGTTGGCATTACCACCAGAATTGTCTCGGATACACGATGTTTTTCATATATCCATGTTACGTAAGTATGTGCCCGATCCTTCACATGTGTTTATTTCACAACTGATAGAGCTTCAAGATGACTTAACCTACATGGAGGAACCAATTGCTATTGTAGATCGAAAGGAGCAAGTGTTACGTAGTAAAACCATTTCACTAGTTAAGGTGATGTGGAGAAGTCAGAATGTGGAGTATGCCACCTGGGAAGGGGAGGATAACATGAAGAATAAATATCCTCATTTGTTTGGTAAGTTTCTTATGCGTTAAATTTCGAGGACGAAATTTTTATAAGAGGGGTAGAATTGTAAGGCCCTAAAACACGATTAGTAAGGTTAATTATACGATTAAGTATAAGTTATGAGTTATAAGTTATAAATTGGTTATGTGGTTAAATGCATCATGAAAATATGTTTCTAAATGCATCATTATGTTTATAAAAAGTAAGCTAGAGTGTTGGTGCGAAAGTGGCGATGTTTGGTCGCCAAATGTGAAAGTTATGAAATTTTGAGTAAATAATTACTCTTCTGTTCGAGCCCAAATTAGGTGTACTAGTTTTATGATTTGGGAAAACACAAAAACATGAAAGTTGTAGATGTTTAAGTTATATACTCATAGACACAAAGTGAGAGTAAATCGGGGCCCGAAATAGTGAGTTATGGTGATTTTACGAGGCCGGACAAATCTGTCATTAACGAAATTGTCCTATTGGACCCCTTCCCCAACGAATCGCATAACACCACCTTAAATTGGTCCCATAGACACGTTTTTTAGCTCATAAGGCAGAACTTATCATCTTTTTCATTTCCTATTACAAGCTTGAGAAAAAATATGCGTATGGAGAGAGAAAAACAAAGTTAAGGAAGAATTTCTTTGAAAATTCACCATAAATCGAGGAATTCTCGTAAGGTAATTACATCTTTATTAAAGTTTGTCACATGGATGAGTTCTATACTTGGCATGTTTTTATTCCTGATTTGGATATATATTTTAATGATACCCATATTTCTGAATTGTGTTGGAACAAGGATGGGTTAAGAACATATGTTAAAACCAGAGCTAGGATTGTAAATGCATACTTTAAAGTCCTAAATTTACATCATCTTTTCGTAAAGCATTTTGATTTAGAAAATTCATGATTATGATGTATATTTCTGATAAAACATGTTTATTATATGTTTCCATGAATTATACTCAAGGTCAAGGTTATGTATGCTTAAAAATGTTAAGTTATGCCTTAATATTGTATTTTGACCTAGTTATGCTAAAAATGGCATAAATCATGGAATACTTATTGGAATTGAGTGATTCAAGTTGGAGAGTAAAATACACTCATACATGTATAACATATCCGAAAATTGTGTAAAAATACCAAGGAATGAACCCTTGGTGATAGTTTGAAATCTTGGTTTAAAATCTGCCCTAAAGGAGCAAGAATGCATACCAGGTGTTTGACGTTTTGCTCGACATAGAAAATGAGCCCTAAAAATTATGAAACATTAAATTTGTATTATTCAATGTGTTTACTGATATTGGGTGGAATATCATAGAAAGTTATGTTGTACAAAAATTATGAGAATTCTAGGAAGTTGAAGTTGTGTTGTTGTTTTTCTTGAGAACCGATTTGGAAAAGGCTGTAATGAAATGGGCATAACTTTGTCTAGCAAATTCGTAATTTAATTCTGTAAATTATGTTAGAACCCTAATTACTTGGGTTTTATAGAAATGTGAAGTATCATATTTATTTCCTCCTTAGTTATTTCTGATTGACCAAATGATGTGATGTATTACTAGGTTTAATGTTAATTGGTGTATTCAGATACTAATGACGTTGATTTGTTAGGTGGGGAAGCAACTAATACCACCATACCAAGGAAGTAGTTTGGTATTAATCTTAGCACCAAATCCAAGGTGAGTGACCTGTCCTATGAAATATACATGATCATATGTTCATATGGAAATGTGTAGTTCAATACATGTGTTAAAATGCTTATGGGAGTGATGTTGTATCTAGGAAACATATGCATATGATTGGAATTTTAAGTGATGTTATTTAATGTTAAGGATTGTGGTGGGTCCTACAGGATGTGGCGGTCCTGTTAATCCAACTTAAAGGTTTGTGTACTCGGGCCTAATAAAGGGATGTGGTGGTCCCCGATAACTGTGATGGATTAATTGGACTGTGGTGGGTCCAGGCTTGCGAGAGTTTCACAATTCCTGTTGGGTTATAGCATTAAAACAAAATAAAAATGGTTATTCAATTTGGTTATAGAGGTGGTATATGGTCATTCACTAAGCTTATATTGCTTACACTCCTGTAATGTTATGTTTCAGGTATGCCTACCGTTTGGAGTTCACTGCCAAGTTAGGACCTTAAAACGGGGGAGTGACGGATATTTAGTATGGTTTGAATATCATGGTTTCTTTTGTGTAATTATTAAATTAAGGATCTTGGTTATGTAAAGTTATGTAGTACTTATTAGTTATAAGTAAAGGCAGTTATGTTTTCATCTACACATACCTTTGGAAAAAAAAAATCTTATGCTATTTTCCTTAGAGATTTAAATTAAAGCATTGTTTAAGCCAATTTATCTCTAATTAAAAGTATGAGTTTAACAAAATTAAGTCGGGGCGTGACAGTCGCGGTCACGATTGTAAGTAATCCCACAGTTTAATTATTATTAATTACGTTATAATTTTTTACTTTACTTATTTTACTAATCATGTGCTTTTTGTCGTTTCAGGCAAAGCTTAAGGAAGTGCATGAGTCGCAGTCTGATGCCGACAAGGCATCTTTGTCCACAGACGCACTCAGCCAAGTGCTTGGCTCTGATCGCAAGGGGAGGACAAGGGGAGTGAGCTCGCGGGTGGCCAAATATAGGATCATCGGATTGGAGACGAGCGACACCGGGTTGGCTCGAACGGTGGATTCACACGACGCGAAGCTGTCCCGTTTGGGGGCGACGGTCCAAGATATGTACGTATTCATGAAGCGTACGTTGGGTGGAGACCTTAAAGGGAAAGGTAAAGGGAAGGAGAAGGAGAAGGCGGTGGAGGAGGAGGTGCGGGAGGATGAGGCGCAGGATGACGAGGATGTGGGCCTCGCTGCTTCATCACCGACACGTTCATACTTCGACGATCCACTTCCCTATTTGGCGCCCTTCTACAGACCATTGTCGACACTTGGTTGGCCGAGCGTGTTTATATTGGATGTATTTGATGGCCAGCGGATAGGGCGGGGGTTGAGGGACCCGAATATCGTCGAGGGTGGAATAGTCCATGGACGTGTGCTTCAAGAGATGGAGTCTAGGGTGCTCGTCATGCATGTCATACCCGGGAAGGAGAACTCCCTATTGTGGTTGCGCGAACAATGCGGCAGGACGTATATTAGTGGGTTCGTCAATTCGTATGTCGTGTGTCCTACTCACCTCCTCTGTTTTATCCAAGACATGTAGTAACATTATTTTTAAGTTTGTCCATTTTAATTATATTTGGATTATATCGTCATGTATATTATTTTTACTTTGAATATTTGGATTATATCGTCATGAATATATATTTGCATTATCTTTAGTTTGTGTTGGATATATGATGTTTGGAACAGGTACAACGTTGCTATAACAGGTACAAATATACTGCTGGGCAGTGGCAGTGGCCATACTGCCCAGCAGATTTTTTTTAAATTCTGCCCAGAATTGTCACGGTCATTGACCGTGACACGTCCGTGACAATTTGGGGTCACGGCTTTATCACGGTTATAAACCGTGACAAACGTGTCACGGTCATTGACCTTGACACGACTAGGGGTGTGCAAAAAAACCGACCGAACCAAAAACCGAACCGAACAGGACCGAACCGAACCAAAACCGATGGTTTTTTTTAGCCCGGTTCGGTTTGCGGTTTAAGGATTTAAAAAACCGACAATATCGGTTCGGTTGTCGGTTTAGACAAAGAAAAAACCGATTCGAACCGAACCGAACCGACATCAATATTATATATTAAAAAACCCTTAAATATGTTTTATTTTTATATCCAAACACCATTAACCAACCTTCAAAACCGACCAAAACCGAAAACCGACCTACAAAAAACCGACCAAAACTGAAAATCGGTTAAAATCGAACCGGAACCGACCGAAACCGATGTGAACCGAAACAGGCGGTTTTTTTCATCGTCGGTTCGGTTTCGGTCTGATTTTTTCCAAAACCGAACCGATCGGTTCGGTCTGAATTGCGGTCCAAAACCGAACCGAACCGACCCGTGCACACCCCTAGACACGACCATGACACAAAATGCGAGTTTTGTGTTAAGGTCAATGACCGTGACACAACCGTGACAAAAAAAGTTATCTCGCCTCGAAATGTCACGGTCATTGACCTTGACAATTTGGATTTGTCAAGGTCAATGACCTTGAAAAATGGGCAGATTTGGTGTAGTGAATGAGTCCAAAATTACATTGATACAGCTCCACTAGTCGTTTATCACCTTTCATCTACACCTCGGGCTATAGGTGATACAACCTGCTAAAAAAGAAATGTCATCTCCACTGCTTCCTAAAATTCCGTATTGAAGGTGGGGTTCAAGGATCTCATCCTAGTTCAGAACAATATCGGGCCGGACCATGTACCGACGCGATCTTTCTTTTCAAAGAAAGACTGGGGCACACTATTTAATGGTGTAAATCACCCCAACAGAAAAACAAGTACCTTCTTTTTGGTCAACTTGTTCCACACATTCGAAGGGACTCGTGACCTTATCTTGAGGTTGGAACCCATCAAAGAAATTTAACAACTTGGCTGCCCTCTTCCATTACAGGATTTATCGGCTTGCTACCAAATTTCTCTGGCTAATCCTCTGACTCCCACCGCTTTCTATCTACGAGTGGTGCACGCGGAGACTACTCACTATGTCCCGCTCAACATCGACTTGTACTTATAATGTCTCACATTAAGTGACACATAATACTCCCCTTCTTTCCTCGGTGTATACCGAAAGTTTCGGCCCGTGCACTTTTCTCCATGATGTGCACTTATGGACTTTTTATACCTTACTAACATCATCATTCTATCTACGAGCAAGTTGCTCTCAACCTTTGACTAGGTAAAACTCCGCTCCGATTGTTTTCCATAATAGTTAAATTTTACCCTTCTCAAGGGATACCCCTTTTTAAATGGCTTCCCACAGCTTTTTAACCAAATTCGGGTGTGCTACTCTAATTGCACACGTATATGGATTATCGTCCTTCTCACATGATGCTTAATCCACTCTTACATTTTTACTTCGTTATATTAGACCATACGGTATATATTTCACACATTTATTCCCACGCCCCTTTAACTCGGACGATCCTATCATCAGCTAACCAGTATGCCCACATACCCTATAGTCCATGCATACTGGTATAAACATCACATACGTGTGACACCCCGCCTAATTAAATACCAGGCGATCACTCCTTTATTAAATTAAAATCAAGGTGAACAGTTGGTTCATTCTTAGCATCACTGTCGTAAAAGTACTTTTCCAATTTAAACACCCTAAATAATTAAGCTAAGTGTCAAAATCATTTAAAACCTTATTCTCATTTTATTAAATCTGGTTATAAAACCTTAAACCAGTAACATCTAAAGAGTCACACATTAAGAATAAAAATAGAATTGAACATACACGAATTTAATCATCAATAATAAATCCCAACATTTACAACACTAAAGGAAAACATCCTGACAATAATAAATCCCGAAATAAAGGTACTGAAAGTAAAAATTTCAATCTCTGACAATACCAACTAAATAATAGAAAGAGGGCGACACATGCCCCAGCTGGATAAAACTGAACTAAGAGTATAATCAAATGGATGAAGTCGTCTAAACAACAGGCCTGCAACTCCCACCTAAGCTGCAGCACGTTCCTTCCAAAGGATCCTAAGTAAGATGCCCCTGTGGCTGGGCACCTGTAATACATACATATATATACAAGAGAGAAAAGGAAATAGAAACGGGTCAGAGCCCGATAGTGTATATGATTTAAAAATTCGTTTAGCAAGTATTTAAATTGATACAGGCCAATGCAACAACATATTAGTGCGACACTCTCTTGAGAAATTCTCGCCTCTCTTCTAATGTGCACTCCTATCGCACTAACCTTCCCAATGGTTTATCTCATCGTATATCACACTATCTTTCCCCAATGATTTAACTTATCTTAGGTTATTCGCGGGATTTACAACTGAACAACACAAGTATGTAAAGCGTAAGATTTCAATTTGTAACCAAGGTTCTCCTTTTAACTTTATTAATCAATAAAGTTTTCCAGTGTCATATTATACTTTCTCAAAACAATTATTTATAATTTGAGTCATCAACCATGTCCTACATATCAAATCACAGTAGGCAGTTCCAGATTTCAGAATTTCATATATATATTAACTACTCGTACAATATATATATCATAACAGCACCCCACATAAAAACTATGATGCGGGCATACTCTGCTATCCAATCCCCGTATCAATCGTACTAAAGGGAATACAAGTTCGGAATCACTCTCGAACTGTATAAATACATACATAAACAATATTGAGGCGAAGCATAGTTTCCAAGTCCAAGAGGTCAGTACATACCCTCACGTCTCTTAGGACCGTGACTACCGATTCGATAGCCTGTACCTAGGATTTCTATCTTCTAGGGTACGAGTCAATATCCCCCATAAGGCACACGAGATAAGATCGTCCCAGCGCGGAAACCTCAGGGATAGCAAGTAGCGCGGGCACGATTTTCACAAGTATATAATATATGCATACACAATCATATAAATATACCACTTTTATTATATCAATTTAGGTTTATACCATAACCCACATTCACAACATATATCCTTATTTTCCCATTATTATTTATCAAGTATAATGGTTCGTTTCTAACTTTAATTCGAAGGATTTTTCCAACTTACTACGTAACCCTCATGGACTCTATTCTTCCAATTGTACAATTCAGTAGGTATCCATTTATGTTCCAACGTAACTCTCTTACGCGTCTCTCCCCTTTAATATATACTTACATTGTCAATTGAATTTTTATTATCTTTAAGAGTCCTCAAAACATAAAACTGTCTAGCAAAAAAAAATATTAAAAAATATTGAACGGTCCGATCGAGTTGAATTTTTTTTTTGTAGCTTCCTCTCGTCTTCAGCTAATTCTCTGTAAAATTTCATCCAATTCCAACGGTCCGATCGTCCAGAATAATATTTTTTTAGTGTTTGTATCTGATTAGAACTCTTTTCTTAATCAAACTCTTAATCCTTTACATGACAAAGGGTGTCCAAAATATCATATAAATCATCACTACATGAAAATTTCCCATCTCAAATTGGGTTTTTCTTCCATAAATCTCATCCTAATAACTCCTAAACTAATATGGAAGATGCATCAACGAAATAAGCAAGATAAACACTTGCCTGGGATTTTCAGAAATATGGTTTGGTGTTGAATTTGGTGTGGTTGCGTTCCCCGTCTCGCGATCTACGCGTTGGCGATGACGGCGGTGTAAACGGATGAGTTTTGAGCCTTGGAATGCCTTAAGAGCTCTCTCCTCTCCTCCCCAATGGCCGTTCTAGTGTTTTGAGTTATCTAACCCTAGGAGATAACCTAAACATCTGATATAACCCCTTTAATTTTCGTGGGTTTAATTACCCAAAAATACAAAATGACTAAAATGCCCTCCCGGGCTACTAATTAGGCCTAAAAACGCTCCGAGACCCAAATCAAACCCCCAGGTATACTTTTCTGACTATCTCGACCCTTTCGGACGCGTTGGCGCACTCAAAACGACCATATGAACAACCTATAAAATATTCACTTTTATTAATCCACATTTAGTCCCAACACGACACAGGCGCGTCCCGACTTAAATTTCTACAATTGTCATTTTATTCACACGTGACAATATTATAAAAATAAATCTCATATATTACTATACTCATCCAGTAATATGCAACAAATAATATATTCCCAATAATTACTAACTCTTGTCACGCTAGTAAATATTTAAAACAACATTTCGAATTAAAATTAAATTAATTTATCTCAATTAAATTTAATAAATCCTTAAATTTAAAAGCCATGAAAATACGGGGTATTACATACTTCCCCCCTAATAACGGAATTTCTTCCCGAAATTAGGAAAATAAGGCCTACCAGGTAGCACAATTCTGGATATCCTTGTCAGTACGCAAACTAGATACATAGTACGGCGCTCAATCACTATAGCTTTTTCCTCATAGCAACATTGTTTTACATTCTCATTGGAGACACTTCACATTGCACTCCCAACTGACAACATTTGAATAGGTTACGTCTATACGTTATAAATTCCATTATCTCACTATCATTAGGAGGCCGCACCTCACTACATGACAACTACTCGAATTTATTCATACACAAAATTCCCATTCTGAGAAGATCATACGAACATTTTACCACTCTTGACTGCCTAAAACAGTCGTGGAATTCCACCATAGTTATCGGATATTTTCTCGACCGATCCAAAAATTCTAATTATCTACTCTCCTCTAAACATACGGAAGGAGAATAGTCGAGGTTCTTCCATAACAAAACCTTAATAAGTACCTCGTACGCGACAAACAGGTACGAGTGCTTCTACAGAGCATTCTTGAAATCATCGTACCAAGATTCCAAAATCTCCTTCACGTGGGTCCACTAATCTTTATTCACCATGCGCCTATTCCCTGGCTAAGGGTGATACATCCTACTCGAAATGAAATCTTATCTCCGCTGGTTCCTGAAATCCCATATCAAAGGTGGGATTCACCAATCTCATCCTGATTCAGAAATTTATACTACGCCGGACCATGCACTGGCGCAATCCTTCCTTTCAAAGGAAGTCTGGGGCATACTAGTTAATATTGTAAGCCAGCCCAAAGGAATATCAATCACTTCCTTCTCGGAGACTTAATTCACATGTTCGGGATAAACCCTTGATCTTGTTTTGAGGATGGAAACCCATTTAAGAACTTTACCGACTTTACCAACCTCTTCCAATTTCAGGAATTTTCGATAAACACAAAATTCTTTGGTTGATTCTCCTCTTTCAACCAAACCTTACCTATGGGCAGTGCATGTAGAGACTACTCACTACGTCTCGCTAAACATAGATTCTTCCCTTGAAATGTCTCACATTAAGTGACACGTAATACTCCCCTTCCTTCTTTGGAGTATGCCGAAAGTTCCGACCCGTGATCTTCTCTCTACGAAGCACACTTCTGGATATCTTATACTATACTAACATCATTACTCTTTATATGCGCAAGTCGCTCTCACACTTGACTAATAACAACTCCGCTCCGGGTGTGCTTCTTAACAATTAAATTCTACTCTCTTCAAGGAATACCAATTCTTGAATGGCTTCCCACAACCTTCCAATCAAGTTAGGGCGTGCTATTCTAATTGCACACTTATGTATGGATTATCGCCCCTCATGTGACGTTTAATCCACTCTATCACTTCCACTTCGTTATACTAGTCCCACAAACATATATTTCACACGTCTATTACCACGTCCCTTCGACTCGGACTATTTTAACTGTAGTTAACCAAGATGCCCATATTTTTGCAACACTCCGACCGCCCTGGGAGAGCGAACGACGTGCTACTCATCTGTAGGACTAACTAAATTCAACGGAATAGAAGGAATAGGGCATTCAAATTCCATGAAAATAAAAGAGGAATAATAATTCTCAACCTTCCTCAGATAAGTACAACAATTTTCCCAAATAGGTACAACAACCAAAATAAATCACTAACGCTCTATTCATCAAAATAATTACAGGTAATCTCTTTTGTATAATATAAAGTTCTTTCCAGATAATCCATGCTAAAAATCATTCCAACTCTTTATTCACCTTGTGTTCTGTACGCGGTTATGACATTTGGGTACTCTCAATCACCCTAGAAATCAAAATTCTTAAATTCTCCTTATCATCATTCCACCCCTCAACTCGTGGGGATAACTTTCAATGCTTTCCTACCACAAAAATCCGGCTCCAATGACCTTAAAAAAAAATTCAACTTCCAACTTACATACATAATTACTTGATCCCATTTCGACCAGGGTACCGAACTCATGGAATAGTGACCAAACGTCTCCCTATTTCCTACCTTACGCTAAGTTTCATGCGTGGGATGTCTCGCAAAGCGAAATCCAAACAAGGAACCCCCCCGATACACTACTACCTAGCATTGTCGGTTATCGAAATCCGTTAGGTCCTCCGTCCATAGTATATACCCCTTTATTCCGTCCCTTAACAGAAAAGTTACAATTTCTCCCGTAATTATGCTTAGCAAAGAACGTTTCACTAATTTCACTATCGTCCCGTAGTAGTTGATGGTAATTACATTATATAAACCTCGGATACATACGATCGAAATTCTCTAAATTTCCTTTTTCTAACATTAGGGGTATAACTCTTAACTCCCACATCTCTTAAGGATAAATATAACACTGCACTCTTCCTATCACTAAGTCCGGAGTGCTAAACATAATACCGAGTCAAGTCTTTTTGCTCAATGGTAAATCCCGATACATACTGAATCATACTGACAAAGTCTATACATACATTGGTATCGAATATCTCGAGCCCACTATCTCCTCCGAAGTCTCTAGGATAGATAATATAAGTGCGAGTCCAACCTTCTTACAGGTAAAGCCTCGCCAAAACAAAAATGTGTTGCACTAATGTAACTACTCCGATAGCCTTGCAATAAATGCCCACTATCATACTACCCATTTCTATAACATTTTAACAAAGATAATATCATACTCGTGTATCGCATCACTACAACGAGTAACCTCAATAAAATATAAAACACTATTAATATACTCATTCATCCCCCGCGGATAGCACCAAAGAAAAATCCCGCTATACTAAGGAAAAATATTCACATAATGGTAACATTTATAATGATATGCATTAAACTCGTCTCACATGCTAATATAGCAATGAACAAAATATGGTGACTCGCTCGTGTCACATAAACACGCCGCATCCTCTAAGGATACAACTTATACTTCCATCCTGGCAATCGTCTTGACTGCACAAATGGTTTTCGGACGTAACACTCTGCCCAAACCAAACCAAAATTATTTTTAATCGTCGTCCTTTACTAGGCACCGTATTCTTGTCCCTTTTTCTCACTTTGGAACATATTATCGCGAGCAATTTCACTCCGCACCAAAATACCTCAACACATAATCCACTTATCACCTATCCTACTAACCAGGTTAGGATTGCCTTTCTCTCGGACTTTAGTAGACTCGATTCCTGTTAGCCATCCTGGTTGTTCCTTTAGCTTTTTAGGCCATAAAGATCATGTTACTATCTATAATAGTACTTACTGAATTTACCATCACTTGGAAAGAATTTAACTATCTGAAGCATTTAAATGGTTATCCTGATGTGTATCCACATCCTTTTGTGGTGCTATACCACCACCGTTGTATTCAGTCTTATTCTCGAATAAATTCTTCGATTCCTTTAACTTCCCCCACAAAGAAGCATTATCATCTATATTGACAAAATATGACATTGTCAACCTCTGAATCGGTCGTCCATCAGAATTTCCTCCTCGAGTATTATCAATTATTATTACAATTTGGTCTCCCACTTGGAGTCATTTCCTCCACTATTATCTACCTCCTTCGATACAAAATTTGCCAACGATTAGGATTCATATCCACAATTGGACTTTTGTCATGCCCACCTGCGATGAGTTCAGAACCACGTTTGCTTCTCATCCTGAACAGTTGAGGAAGGAACATACGGTCAACACTGTACCTAAGGTTATCCTATAGGCATAGCATTCCACTTTTAAAATTGGTGGTTGACTCCAACCATTATAATTTCGTCCCGAAAGCCAAGAAAATTTTCTCTAAATTTTCACTTTCAGTTTGTCACACTCCGTCCTATATTTAAGCCTTTGGATACTTTACCTCCTTTGGTAAACACATACAATTTTCGCGTTTCTAAAATTTCCCACCGAAAGTCTCTACACGTTTTGGTAATACGTTGGGTAAGTTTACCCTCGCACCTCATTTGACTATAAAAACATTTGAAAATCATTGCTGCACCTTAGTCTCCTTTCTATTCGTGGCTTATCGTGCCATAATGGAGGTGACCTCGACTACGGTCATCATCCTCGGATATATTTCAAAATCTCAACTGAGCCCTGCCGCCCGATGTACGCTTAACGGTCCTCTTCTGACATCCGTCATCGCTCGGCACACTCACACATCCGAACGAAATTATAATTCACTAGTGTATACACAATATAGCAGCAGAACGAAATCTCGTCAAAGGAATCGACAATCCTAAACATAGGGCTCTATAACAAACAAAGCAACGCTGAAAGCATAATAAGCCGTAAATATCCTAAGGACACTAGAACCTGATGCTCTGATACCACCTGTGACACCCCGCCTAATTAAATACCGGGCGATCACTCCTTTATTAAATTAAAATCAAGGTGAACAGTTGTTTCATTCTTAGCATCACTGTCGTAAAAATACTTTTCCAATTTAAACACCCTAAATAATTAAGCTAAGTGTCAAAACCATTTAAAACCTTGTTCTCATTTTATTAAATCCGGTTATAAAACCTTAAACCATTAACATCTAAAGAGTCACACATTAAGAATAAAAATAGAATTGAACATACATGAATTTAATCATCAAAAATAAATCCCAACATTTACAACACTAAAGGAAAACATCTTGACAGTAATAAATCCCGAAATAAAGGTACTGAAAGTAAAAATTTCAATCTCTGACAATACCAACTAAATAATAGAAAGAGGGCGACACATGCCCCTGCTGGATAAAACTGAACTACGAGTAGAATCAAATCAATGAAGTCGTCTAAACAACAGGCTTGCAACTCCCACCTAAGCTGCAGCACGTTCCTTCCAAAGGATCCTAAGTAAGACGCCCCTGTGGCTGGGCACCTGTAATACATACATATATATACAAGAGAGAAAAGGAAGTAGAAACGGGTCAGAGCCCGATAGTGTATATGATTTAAAAATTCGTTTAGCAAGTATTTAAATTGATACAGGCCAATGCAACAACATATTAGTGCGACACTCTCTTAAGAAATTCTCGCCTCTCTTCTAATGTGAACTCCTATCGCACTAACCTTCCTAATGGTTTATCTCATCATATATCACACTATCTTTCCCCAATGATTTAACTTATCCTAGGTTATTCGCGGGATTTACAACTAAACAACACAAGTATTTAAAACGTAAGATTTCAATTTGTAACCAAGGTTCTCCTTTTAACTTTATTAATCAATAATGTTTTCCAGTGTCATATTATACTTTCTCAAAACAATTATTTATAATTTGAGTCATCAACCATGTCCTACATATCAAATCATAGTAGGCAGTTCCAGATTTCAGAATTTCATATATATATTAACTACTCGTATAATATATATATCATAACAGCACCCCACATAAAAACTATGGTGCGGGCATACTCTGCTATCCAATCCCCGTATCAATCGTACTAAATGGAATACAAGTTCGAAATCACTCTCGAACTGTATAAATACATACACAAACAATATTGAGGCGAAGCATAGTTTCCAAGTCCAAGAGGTCAGTACATACCCTCACGTCTCTTAGGACCGTGACTACCAATTCGATAGCCTGTACCTAGGATTTCTATCTTCTAGGGTACGAGTCAATATCCCCTATAAGGCACACGAGATAAGATCGTCCCAGCGCGAAAACCTCAGGGATAGCAAGTAGCGCGGGCATGATTTTCACAAGTATATAATATATGCATACACAATCATATAAATATACCACTTTTATTATATCAATTTAGGTTTATCCCATAACCCACATTCACAACATATATCCTTATTTTCCCATTATTATTTATCAAGTATAATGGTTCGTTTCTAACTTTAATTCGAAAGGTTTTTCCAACTTACTATGTAACCCTCATGGACTCTATTCTTCCAATTGTACAATTCAGTAGGTATCCATTTATGTCCCAACGTAACTCTCTTACGTGTCTCTCACCTTTAATATATACTTACATTGTCAATTGAATTTTTATTATCTCTAAGATTCCTCAAAACATAAAACTGTCTAGCAAAAAAAAAATATTGAAAAATATTGAATGGTCCGATCGAGGTGATTTTTTTTCTGTAGCTTCCTCTCGTCTTCAGCTAATTCTCTGTAAAATTTCTTCCAATTCCAACGGTCCGATCGTCCGGAATAATTTTTTTTAGTGTTTGTATCTGATTAGAACTCTTTTCTTAATCAAACTCTTAATCCTTTACATGACAAAGGGTGTCCAGAATATCATATAAATCATCACTACATGAAAATTTGCTATCTCAAATTGGGTTTTTCTTCCATAAATCTCATCCTAATAACTCCTAAACTAATATGGATGATGCATTAACGAAATAAGCAAGATAAACACTTGCCTGGAATTTTCAGAAATCTGGTTTAGTGTTGAATTTGGTGTGGTTGCGTTCCCCGTCTCGCGATCTATGCGTTGGCGGTGGCGGCGGTGTAAACGGATGAGTTTTGAGCCTTGGAATGCCTTGAGAGCTCTCTCCTCTCCTCTCCAATGGTCGTTCTAGTGTTTTGAGTTATATAACCCTAGGAGATAACCTAAACATCTGATATAACCCCTTTAATTTTCGTGGGTTTAATTACCCAAAAATACAAAATGACTAAAATGCCCTCCTGGGGTACTAATTAGGCCTAAAAACGCCCCGAGACCCAAATCAAACCCCCGGGTATACTTTTCTGACTATCTCGACCCTTCCGGACGCGTTGGCGCACTCAAAATGACCATACAAACAACCTATAAAATATTCACTTTTATTAATCCACATTTAGTCCCAACACGATACAAGCGTGTCCCGACTTAAATTTCCACAGTTGTCATTTTATTCACACGTGACAATATTATAAAAATAAATCTCATATATTACTATACTCATCCAGTAATATGCAACAAATAATATATTCCCAATAATTACTAACTCTTGTCACGCTAGTAAATATTTAAAACAACATTTCGTATTAAAATTAAATTAATTTATCTCAATTAAATTTAATAAATCCTTAAATTTAAAAGCCATGAAAATACGGGGTATTACAATACGCTTCACACATAACACTCAATTATTTATTGCCCCTATATTCACAACGGGGCTATAACACTTGGGTATTGCCAATCACCCTAGAAATTGAAATTTTAAATCCTCCTTCACATCGTTCCATCCTTCAACTCGTGGTGATAAAATAAAATTTTTAATGCTTCCTTACCACACAACCAGCTCTACTGGCCTTAAATCCTAATTCAACTTCCAACTTACAGTTATAACTACTTGTTCCTATAATGATTAAGGTATCGAACACATGGACTAATGACCAAACATCTCCCTACTTCAAACCTTCTGCTAAGTTTCATGCGTGGGATGTCTCGCAAATCGAAATCCAAACAAAGAACCCCCCCGATACACTACTACCTAGCATCGTCGGTTATCGAAATCCGTTAGGCCCTCCGTCCATAACATGTACCCCTATATCCCCGTCTCTTGACATAAAATCTACATCTTCTTTTTCAATTACACTTAAACAAAGAACTTTTCGCCAATTGCACTATCGCTTAGCATTTGTGGTAATACATTCCATAAACCTTGTACACATACAATCGCGACTCTTGAAATTCTATCCCCAGACTTATAAATATAAATCTTAACTCCCTTGTCTCAAAAGGAGTGTTATAACAATGTGTTCTTCCTATCACCAAGTCCTGAGAACTAAACATAATAATGAGTTAAATCATTTCACTTAATGGTAAACCAAATACGCACCAAATCATGACAATAAAGTCTTTGCACACCTCGAGATTAAACATTTCGATACCACTATACCCTTCGAAGTCTCTATAATATATTATATAAATACAAGCCCGACTGTAAGGACATAAATTTCCAATTGAGTTCCTGTATTGTTTTGACTTAATTCTGTGAACAAAACGGTGTTTGTAATATGTTTTAGGGAGATTTTATTTTGTCACGATCCCACTTGGTCTATGACGTATTGAAGAAATTGAAGACGTTGCGGCAAAGCTTCAAAGAATTAATTATGCCGAAGCTTAATTGGTGCAAGTTTATTCATCTTCAAGTTAATTGCATTCCGAGATCACACAGGTATGAATACGTATAATTAATGGTGCTCGGAATTATTTTTATAAATGATAAGGATGTAATTTTGTAAGAAAAAATGTTTTAAAATGTTTTAAAAGTGTTTTAAACGTTTTAAACTATGTTTTATTCTGATAAGCTCAAAATAGAGTTTGACTTAATTGGATCTCTTTTAAAGAAATATTTTAAAAGAAAAGTCAAACTGACACGCGCATCGTTCAAACGACAAGCTGGCTCGTTCAAACGAGATAGTCATGTCGCGCAAACGATAGGTCGATCTCGTTCGAGCGACACTATTTTTGAGGAGGTCAAGTTTTTGTATTTAAAGCGTGGTTTCGTTAGAATTATTAAGTGTGCATTTTGGAAAAACAGTTTACGATCCAGAAACGTGTTTTGCACATGTTTTTATAAGGTTTCAAAGCTTAAACACATCCTTAAAGTTTGCAAAGATTCGAGTTATCATTATTATATGTTTATGTGATCTTGCTGCACCAATAAGGTTTGTTCTATACTTGAACATCAGGGTTTTGTGGTGAATAAATGAGAAGGACTTCTTGTTCGACATTATAGAAGTATCAAAGCCATTCGGTGGACATTGAGACATACGTGGACGCGTGTGTTGTGGACAGGTATCGTGGAATAAGGACTTTCTGCGTGGGCACTGTGAGAGGAGTGGTTAAAGATCAGAAGAGCATCAAGATCCATGGGGATCGAGTCGTTGAGTGAGTCTTTTGTCTGTTCATTATAATTCCACATTCATAGTGATTGTCTTGCTTGGGTCGTCCGATGTTTTTTCCCATCTTGGGTTTTTCCTCGTACATCCGTCGTTCTGAGTATTCTTTACTTTATTTTACTTGCTTTAATCACTAGATGAATGTTTAGGATTAATCAAGATAAAATTGGTTTAAAGTAAAAATTGGTTTTTCATAACTTGGTTTGATGCTAATTAAAAGTTGTATAAAAATTGGTTTGATTTGAAACACACGCATAAGGACCACCCCTTCTTAAATTGGTATCAAAGCTAGAAAATATAATTTATTTATTTTGTGATCCCGTGTGTTTATTTATTTCTCCTGTGTTTGTTTTCTCTTGATGGATTCTCTAAGCTTTGATGATTTACATCGTTTGAATTTAAAGTTTGCAAAAAGTATTGAAGTTTTGGAGAAAGAAAATTCTTGTTTTAAAAATATGATTGAATATTTGCAAACGTTTCAAATTCAAAGAGATATTTATCGTGAGAAGTTTGGTTCCTTGTTTAATGATTATAATATGTTAAAATTGGGCAAAAAGGATAGTGATGATTGAGTCCTCGGTTTAGAAAAAGAGTTAGAGGATCTGAAAAATTCTAGGGTTCGTGTCGTTAAGGAAAATAATTCGATTAATGATTTAGTGGCACGAGAAAAGGCTCTTAGGGATAAGTTTGCTCACATTGAGGGGAAGAGAGATAACCTTCTAGGGGTAACTGATAATTTAAATAAGGAGTCCCTAAAGTTTAAGGAGCATAATTTTTTGTTTGAGTCCAAAGTTTTGAAGTTTAGAAGTGTTTCAAATGACTCGAATAGTTTGTATAGTGATGGTAACGGCTCATCTTGTTCTAATGCTTCCGTTGCTAATGCTAAAACCATTACTTGTTTTAGAGGATCAATCAAATTCGAGGGTGTTAGAAAAGGTCAACCTAAAGGTCCCGTTCCTTGTCGAGTTTTAACATGTTCGCATTGTGGGAGGAAAGGTCACCTTATGAGTTTTTAATATGATCTTAGAAAAGACCCTAGGAAGTTTAAACGTAGTGTCCCGTCGGTTCCCAAAACCCATTATGTTAGGTATGCACCTGTTTGGGTTAGGAAATCCGTTTTGGAGATGCTAAATGCTAGGTTGGTTGATTCTCACATGCTTGCACATGATTCGTCACATGCTATTTCTTATAGATAGTTTCTTGCATGATATTATTTGGCATACGCTAGTTTTGCTTCGTGATATATTCTTCCTAGTATTATGACATGTTTATCTCTTTGTATTATATTTTTTATTTGTTTGAGTCTTATTTGAAAAATACAAAATTATTTTATTTTTGATAAAAGTTTTGAAAAACCAAAAATAGGTTTGTTTTCTTGTTGTTTTTTTGTTTTTGAGTTTACATGTTTGATGTGGCATATTGGTGTGCTTGATCCCTCCCCCATCATTTTCATTAGCCATGTGGCTAAGACATTTGGTCATTATTATCGATGCTTAGAATGATCTTAATCATTGTTTATATGGGGTTATTTCGAAGTTGATATGCATTTTTATTCGAATTTGTATATATGCCATCATTGCACACATGCACGAGTTTATATGGATGTTTGACTTCTCTTGCATATTTGAATTTGGTGAGACGTTCTTATCTCAATATTGTCATCTATACGTAAGCAGACTTGAGGAGAAGTGTGCATGTAAGAATCATTTACCGCGAGGATTTGAATTTGTTCCTAATTGAAAAAATGATGAGTGATTCACGGGAAAGGGCTGCGAGAGTTCAAACTTAACTTGTCGTGAAAGCCACAATTTAAAAGAGCCCAAAAGAAAAAGGAATATGCTAAGAAAAAGGGCCAATAAGATTTTCTCTAAGTTGAGAATGGTAGAATCGTCAAAAGAACTTGAAAAAGTACTTTTATGAGGGAGTTTGGTTGGAGAAAATTTAAACGGGTTTACACAACTAATCCTAATGTTGAAACATTGCAATTTGACGTTATTGTTTATAGAATCGTCAAAATTCTGGATTTGTTTGCATGTAGTATGTTTAGTTCATTAAGCTCACACTTTAATTGTCATATGGCTATGATAAAGTTTGATGATTAATTGCTATTTATTAGAGCTTCTTGATCATTTCGATGTGTTGGAATTGTGACTCATTTGTTATAGTTTCACGACCATACATTCCATGTCCACGTTTGAGCACATCGATACTATGTTTGCATGTAACTCACATTGTTAGTTTTTTTGCGTTTTGTGTTAAAAGCTTAGTGTTTTAGCACTATTTTGCTGCTGTCAGGCCCTTCTTGGAATTTGTTTCTGCAAATTTTTTCACTAGGCAAAAATTTATTATATTTCTGGGAATCTGGGAAAATTTGGCATGTCACGAGAAGTCGTTCTAACGACATCTCTTTGTCGCGAGAAGTCTTGTTTCAAGCGACATCCTCATATTGTTTGAGCGACGTCCCTGGCTCGTTCGAACGATAGTCTGGATTTTTTTCTTATTTTTATTTGCTGCCCACTGGTTTATTTTGGTGATATTGTTTGGTACTGCTAGAAGTTTTCTGGACTAACTGATTTATATGCAGGTTTTATTGTCTCATATTGGAATTTTGCTTATGATCCGTTTATCACACCTGTTTAGATTGCTATATTCTTTGTGTGATTCTTTGTTTTACTAGCTACGATTTGTCATCTATTAATCATATTTAGCTGGTTGTTTCATGATTATCTAGCGATTTTTATTTGGTATATTCTCATGCTAGATACTTGTTGACTGGTTTATCTTTTCACCGGATTGTCTTTCTAGACAAAAAGGGGGAGAGATGTATGTGATGTAGGGGGATATTTGATATTTGTTGAGCATGTTTTGATTACGTATTTTACAAATTGGTATTACAAATTGTTAGTTCAAATTGGTATCATTTTGTTCCTCAATTGCTTAACAAATGATTTTTCAGAGTTTATTCATATTGGTATCTATTGAAAAATTGGTTTCATTTGGATATATATATTGGTTTCATTTGTTCCTCCATACTTCACTGGGTATTTGTTTGTCTGTTTCATGTGTGTAGGTATGCTTCAGAGATTCGAGATTTCAAGTCTACATCACATTCAGACAACTCATGCTTGTTGGTGCTACATATACTAGTCCGTGTCCTGTAATTTTGACTTTGGGTTTATGGGATGGGATTTACGTGTCGTACGACTTGACGACCCGACTTAGGCATTTCACTGGTTTAGTTTTGTCCTGAAATAGTCAAAGGGGGAAATCTGTAAGGACATAAGTTTCCAATTGAGTCCCTGTATTGTTTTGACTTAATTCCGTGAACAAAATTGTGTTTGTAATATGTCACACGGTTCCACTTGGTCTATGACGTATTGAAGAAATTGAAGACGTTGCGGCAAAGATTCAAAGAATTAATCATGCTGAAGTTTAATTGGTGCAATTTTATTAGTCTTCAAGTTAATTGCTTTCCAAGATCACACAGGTATGAATGCGTATAATTAATGGTCCTCGAAATTATTTTTATAAAAGATAAGGATGTAATTTTATAAGGAAAAATGTTTTAAAATGTTTTAAAAGTGTTTTAAACATTTTAAACTACGTTTTATTCTGATAAGCTCGAAGTAGAGTTTGACTTAATTGGATCTCTTTTGAAGAAACGTTTTAAAAGAAAAGTCAAACTGACACGCGCGTCGTTCAAACAACAAACTGGCTCGTTCAAACGAGATATCCATGTCACGCGAACGGCAGGTCAATCTTGTTCGATCGACACTATTTTTGAGGTGATCAAGTTTTGTATTTAAAGCGTGGTTTCGTCAGAATTATTAAGTGTGCATTCTGGAAAATTAGTTTACGATCGAGAAACGTGTTTTGCACATGTTTTTCTAAGGTTTCAAAGCTTAAACACATCCTTAGAGTTTGTAAAGATCCGAGTTATCATTATTATATGTTTATGTGATCTTGCTGCACCAAGAAGGTATATTCTATACTTGAACATCAGGGTTTTGCGGTGAAGAAAAGAGAAGGACTTCTTGTTCAACATCGTAGACGTATAAAAGCCATTCGGTGGACATCGAGACATACGTGGATGCGTGTGTTGTGGACAGGTATCCTGGAAGAAGGACTTTCTGCGTGGGAACTGTGAGAGGATTGGTTGAAGATCATAAGAGCGTCAAGACCCATGGGGATCGAGTCGTTGAGTGAGTCTTTTGTCTGTTCGTTGTAATTCCACATTCATAGTGATTGTATGGCTTGGGTCGTCCGAAGTTTTTTCCCGTATTGGGTTTTTCCTCGTACATTCGGCATTATAGGTATTCTTTACTTTACTTTACTTGCTTTAATCACTAGATTCATGTTTACGATTAATTAAGATAAAATTGGTTTAAAGTAAAAATTGGTTTTTCATAACTTGGTTTGATGCTAATTAAAAGTTGGGTAATTTTTTGGTGAAAATTGGTTTGATTTGAAACACATGCATAAGGACCACCCCTTCTCACCAACCCTCCTACATGTGAGGCTTCGCTAGAACAAAACATCGTGCACTATAGAAGTAACCCCGATAGCCTTGCAATAACTGCCCACTATCTTTCTAACCATTACTTATAAAACCATAATTAGGGTAATATCATACTCGTATAACGCATCCCTAAGATGAGTAATCTCACACGCCTCATCCTCCGAGGATAAAAATCATACTTCTACCTTGCCAATTGCCCTGACCGCTTAAATGGTTTCCAAACATAACACTCCTGTCTGAACCAAAACCAAACTATCATTTCCCCTTACTAGGCACCATACTCTTACCCCCTTTACTCGCTTCGGGAAAATTTAACGCATGTGGTTTCACTCTTCACAAAATACCTCTACGCATAATCCACTTATCACCGGCCATACGGACCGTATTAGGGTTGTCCATCTCTTGGACTTTTGTAGGATCGATTCCTAATGGCTACCCCAGTTGTTCCCTTAGCCTTATTGGCACTAAGGAACATGCTACTGGCTTCAATAGACCTTACTGAATTCACCATTGCTTGGTAAGAATTCAGTTATTCGAATCATTTAAATGGGTCCCCTGATGGGTCTCCCCCTAGTGGTGCTTCACTACCACCGTTTCATTTAGTCTTATTCTCTGACTAAATTCTACGATTCTTTTAGCTTCCCACACAAAGAAGCATTAACATCTCCATTGATAAAGCACGACATTATCACCCTCTGGATCGGCCGTCCAGCAGAATTCCCTTTAAGTGTTATTAACTTTTCTTATGAGTCGATTTTCCCCACTTGAAATCCTCTTCTCCATTTGTATCTACTTAATCCGGCACAAGATTCGCTAAATAATTAAATTCATATTCACACATGGACCTCTGTCTGACCCTCCTGTGATGAGTTCAGAATAACATTCACATCTTAACTTGAACTTCTGATGAAGGAACTTGTGGTCAAATCGTAAACCGTACCTAAGATCCTTCCATTGACACAACATTCCACTTTTAAATGTGGTGGTTGGCTCCCACTATTATAACTTTGCTCCGACGAGTCAAAAACAAATTTACCCCAAATTTTTCACTTATGGTTAACCACACTCCGCCATATGCCCAAGCCTTTGGATATTTTACCTTTGTTGGTCAACACACAGAATTCCCGAATTTTTAGAACTTCCACTGATGGTTCTCCTCAATGCTTCGGGTGACTCTCTCCCAGTCCTGCCATGTTGGGTGAGTCTAATTTGGCACCACGTTCAACTATAGAAGCACTTGGAAAACATATGATGCGCCCTAGCCGTCTTTACAATCCTGGATTCTTGTGCCATAATAGGGGTGACCTTGACTACAGTCATCATCCTAGAATATACTCTACAATCTCAACTAAGCCCTGCCTCCTATTGTCCGCCCAACGGCCCTCGTTTGTCATACTTCATTGTTCGAACATGCCCGATGTGACAACCCACCTCTTAAAACAAGAGGTGGCCAACTCTATACTCCAATAAATACAAGAATCGTAGATGGTCCATTCTTAGCATCACTGTCATTAAAATAATAATACGAGATAACCACCAATTATTTTAGAAAACGGAGTGTCAAAATTTAATTTAAAGGTTTAAGAAAAATCCTTTAAACAATACAATTGGAAAAGAAGGTGGATATAAAAAACAAATGAGTAACTATATAATAATACAATTGGAAAAGAAGGTGGATATAAAAAACAAATGAGTAACTATATAACAATTATGCACAATAAAATAACCAATTAAGTTGTCGGTTAACAGACCAATTACAAATAGGTTACACCGAGTATTCAAATTAAATATCACATTATATTAAACAAGTACAATAATGGGGAAACACACCCGAATATGTAAACTGATCATAGCTAGATTACAATAAGATGGAAGCGTCTACAACGAATAACCTACAACATCTGCAAAATGTTATAGCTCCAGGACACATGGCTGGAGAGGTCAATACGGGTGTCCTTACGGTAGAGCACCTGGGCGAATAAAGGATTCATGCAAAAAAAGAGATATAGACGGGTCAGGGCCCGATTTGATATGATTACCATGTGAATAAAGTGCATGACAGTTATGAATATTTTATCATCAATCATAAACTTAACTCGCTCTCACAAATATTGATAAGAATTCTCACCTCTCAATCTAAAAGCACAACCAAGCGCAATATCAATAACAATGCACACTATTCATTTTCACATGAAAAAATGTCTAAGTTTCACTTAGTTAGGTTTCATTTCAGTTATTCATTACTCAAATGCACAGTACCTTTATCTCTTTAGGAAAAATATTTAAAGCGATTTATTTCACAAAATGCTTCACCAATTCAGTTTTACACCACATAACTTCACATTTCCCATTTTCTCTTTAGGAAACGTATTTAAAGCAATTTATTTCATAAATTTCTTTGCCATGAATAATGTCCCACATTATTATGAATAGTTATATTTCACATCATATAACGATTCTAAGACCGTCCTTCCGAGTTTCCCCACTGGACACGCCCCTAAATGGCTATCATCTTCCAAGGCCTATCAAGCAAGGGAACCTGGGCATCCTACATCGTGTGACGTCGGGAAACGGCCATATACATGCGACAGTGAGTCATAACCACACCCAGAATTACCTCACTCCGTACAATAATAACACAATATATAATAACCGGTCCTATGGCCGAGTACTATATTCACCCTAGATTCACTAGCCACTGGACTTCACCTCATGCGCGTACTTCCCCTATGATAGCATTTAGAGAGCTGTGTATATCCAATTTTATCATTCATAGTTTAATCTCATTTTAAAATATACATTACATTTTATCCGGAGCCATACGTGATTAATATCATCATTATAAACCTCACTGTTTAATCATCTCCAATACAAATCTCTATGAATTAACATTCATTCCTCAAACCATAAGGTATAATATCACTACAACCAATTATAGAAGCCCACATTAATTCACTCAATTTCCCTTTTGACCTAAACTGACTCATTTTATAAAAGAATCATTTATCAATGTCTAAATTAACTAACTGAATCATTTCCCAATCCAAACCCCGACTCTCACTTCTACTTAGGTTTCTAAATACATCAATACTATACTCTAATACTCTAGTTTTACTTCCTTCAAGAAGGCTCCTAAGTCCCTATCTTAAAAGAAAGAAACTAGAAGAAACTAGACAACTTAGGCTGAAAAATAGGGGACCGGTCGATCGGTCAGGGGACCGCGGTCGATCGCGCCTCAATGGTTTTGCCTAAAAAAGAATGCAGTAGGATAAATTTTGGGAATCTCGATCGACCGGTCATGGGACTGCGGTCGACCGCGCTCTAAATTTATACATATCGAAGAAAGTAGTATGCCTCCCCCTTAAGGGCCGGTCGACCGGTCCTGGAACTGCGGTCGACCGCGCCTATCAGACCCTCGAAAATTCCTTCTTCTACCATGCCAAAACCAACACCTAAAACCCTTATTTCTACACTCCCTTCATTCTCATCAACCAACAACCTACCCAAAACAATTATACACCACAAGAAACCCATATAACCACCTTAAATCACATAATGTACAAGATCTAAGGATTAAACACCAAAATTTACCAAAACCTACTAATTTATCCAATTCACCAAAGGCACAACTATCAGAACAACTTATCAACATTAAATCATTTACTAGCAAGTAATAAACTTGCCTCAAATTTTTAATCTCGGATTCTCTTCTCGTAGCAACGATTTCAGCTCCAAATCTCCAACTCTCTCTTCTTTCTCTTCTTTTCCCCAAATTCTCTTTCTCTCTCTTTCTAGATTTAGGAACACATAAGAAGAATAAAAGGATCCGGAGACTTAAATTGTGCCTTAAGTATAAATTCCCATCTTAAAATGTTAATACACCATTAAAATGACTCATAACTACATAATTAAGTCATAACCTACTAAAAGTGCTCGGAACTCAAAAATACAGTATGGCACTTATTTTGACAGTCTCAAACATTTAAGGACTAATCGCGCCCTCTAAATTGGTATCCAGAATCACATAAATTATTTCATGTTTCAACATCATATTAATTCATTAATAATGATCCAATTGAAATATATGCCACAACCGTCGCTTAAAGCACAACGACGCAATAAAACATAACATGATACTAGTTACCTTCTCTTTACGGTAGATATGAAAAACCCAATAAATATCATCTCTTAAATCACTTAAAATAATATTTACTCTAACTTTCATAATTTTATTTAATTACCTCACCTGGCAAATTAATATAAAATCAATTACTCAAAAGTAAGGGTTACTACACTCTCCCCCCATTATAAGGGAATTTTTCCCTCAAAATTCAAGCGTAACTCATACAAAGACTAGGGGTACATTTCTCAAATATCATTTCCTCATTCCCAAATAAATTCCTTGGCATTGTGGTGTCCCCCGTGGACATGAACCAAGGGTACAACTTTCGATCTTAGATTATACTTCCCACGATCTAATGTCATAACCGGTTGTTACCCCATATGAACTAACGAGCCTAGCTCTAACAATGGGAAAAACCTACCTAATACGGCTCAAGTTTGTCTATTATCCCAAATAACACTATACGCTTCATCTAAAATACCCGTCTTTAATTTTATTCTCTACCTCAAATCTTAAAAGACTTCTATTCTTGTCAGCATAGACCTCCGGACAAATTGGGAAATTCATAAGTGGTTTCGAATGAACTTAGTCTTTAAAAACATGTCTTGGATTATTTTAGGTCTAAGAGCTTGTTGTCCTTTTCTTCCAATCAATAAGTGTGATCTACTCGTCTTACTATACGACGATACCTACGATACCATACCCATTATGGATTACAGATTTAACCAAAAGAAGATTTTTCTCTTAGCCACCAAAAATAAATATGCACATTGAAAGTATGTACTCCAACATACGTTATTTCTCCCCGCTTTGACCAATTATTTTTGGGTTGTAGAAGGTACTCAACCTTAACCGGTCCCTATTGTTTCCTGGAAACTTCTTCAGAAATGGGATACGAAAATATTATCTCGGTCTGACCCTATATTAATAGGTACCCCATAAGGTTTCCTAAATTCCATATTATCCTCCAATCGTACTCATGACCGCTTTACAACATCGGTAATCCAGTGATAAAAATCCATGGATACACTCTCCCATTCTCGCACCGGTATTTCAAATAGTTGCATCAGTCCAATCGGTTACCGGTAGTCCACATTCACCAATTGACAAGTGGTGCATATGGAGACAAACTCAGAAACGTCCCTTCCTTACTCTTCCACGACTCTCATCTTAATAGGAGGCGTAACGATTTATCACTGATATAAGCACCCTTGTAACTGCATCTTCCTAGTTAAGCTTCCTTCACTTGGCTTCCCATGCCTTCGCTAGTTTATCACTATCACATTTACTTTTCCTGGGTGATAATGAATGTCAAATTGATAATCTTTTATGAAATCCAACCACTAATTTTTGCCGCAAAACTAAATCTTTCTATAAGAATAAACCTTGTATCGACTTGTGGTCCATGAAAAGACTTAAGTTCCCTCCCTAGAGGTAATTCCTCCCCATCTTTAAGGCAAACACTATTATGGCGTGCTTTTAATCTTGCATGGGATAGTCCTCCTCGCGGGGTTCAAGCCATAAGATATATACGCAATGGTTATCGCCCCACTCTTGCGGAGACGCATTTATAATAACCAAATAGTCCACTCCCGAACTTGGAAATGCTAATTTATGAGTAGGAGTCAACTTTCCCTTCTATTAATCAAAAGCTAAGTCCTAGATGTAACATCTCCTCTAGATATGGGCCTCCCATTCTTCTCGGGATGGTATTCCTTATTCCTGGAAACCCAATCCTTCTTAAAATCAACCCACCAATCTTCTCGTGGTTAACCCACTACGACATTTCTAAAACAACACCGCATGCCCCATAGGCCTTACTTCCTAATAATCTTAAGATTAATGCATTAACCCTAACTACGTGAAATAAGTACTATACTAATTATGTCCCTAGTTCCCAAGAGCTTTCTCAATTTTCGACATTCGCTCGGTTTCATGCGTGGGACATCTCGCAAAGAGAAATCCAAACAAGGAATCCTCCCATTACACTACTACCTCGCTTCATCGGTCATTAAGATATAATGGCCTAAGGCACCCAAATCGGGACCGCTAAAGATCCTAACTCTTAACCCTACTAATGCGCTTCTATTTCTATGTCCCACCATTTTGGCGAAATAAAAATCTAACTAATCAGGGAGCCCATTTTCTGCCAAGTATTACGAATCCTTTACCCAAATATATTTATGCACATCTTACTAAATTGCCTTCTCATCAAGGCCTAGATATAAGCCTCAGTCCTATTTACTTATCTATGTCTCACCCACATATACCCGGTGAGAGAAACATTTCCACTACTTCTGCACTGCACATCTACCTCTTTAAACATTAGCCCTATAATCAACCACATGACTCTCGGTTAATTCCACCAAAACCCACATCCTAATATAAAGTAACATCTCTCCACTCCCAAAGTCGTTAAGGTTCATGCGTGGAGTGTCTCGCAAGCGAAATCCAAATAAGGAACCCCTACGATACACTATTACTTAACTTTGTTAGTCGTGGAGATATGGTAGCATAAAACAAGTTAAATAACAATTCATACATACTTTGAATCCTCACTATAAAGTCCCAACCCGTATCCAGGAGAGATATTATAGAATAACTAGTTCCACCCCAGAACAATGGATGTGATAATCTCATAATCATAAGCCTGCTATATCTCAAATCAAAATATTTTACACTCGTATAACACAAACAAAATGAGTAGCAGAATCCAAACAAAATTTTAAAATATCATCATCCATTTACAACGAATGACAAAAATAGAACTTCAACTCCATGAAAAACATATAGATATATCCTATATATTAATATCAACAGTACCACAAAGCTCGAATTACACACCCGAGTCTAGGGTTAATAAAATATTGAGGCTCAATCTCGCCTAACGAAACACACTACCCTTGTTCGAGGTGAAACTTACAACAACACTCTTGCCAATTACCTTGGCTGCTCCAAAGAGTTCCCAGATACACACCCTTACTCTATCTATACCAAAAACTATTCCAATCAATGCCCTATCTTGTCCCTCTATTCTTATCCTTTATCTCCTATCGGACAACACCAAAGTATATGGTTCTATGTTCCTCATCGTAATCATTCCCCATCTCTGTCCACCCTGACCATGCTAAAGTTTTTCAATATTTCGGGCTCTATGTCCCCGATCCTTACAATTTCCCCTCTTAGTTGCCTTAACTCCCTCAGCAAAGGAAAACAATACTACTGGTCTCAACTGACTTATTCCCAAAAATTTCCTTGGGTGGAATGTGACACCCCGCCTAATTAAACATCGGGTGATCAGGCCTTTATTAAATTAAAACACGTTTATCAAATGGTTCATTCTTAGCATCACTGTCGAAAACTTTTTAATTACTAATCCCCTAAGTATAATTAGACCGGTGCCAAATTTTATCTTTCTTAAAACAGATAAATCAACCATGCGGAAAATAGTAAAGCAAATACCATGCTAAAACCCAAACCAACAAAGTATAAGTACAACAACGCAAAAGTATTACCGAATAAACCATCGGCTAAAAATGCTAAACAACAATAGAACAAGTACTAATCTGAAACTAACATCAGAGACTGATACCGGACTACAAGTCCATACATGGAATAATGTGACATCCTGTACTACATCTGAATGAGAGATATCGTCTAGTAAAAATCCTGTAAGCATCCACTGTGCTACAACTGCGAGTCCCTGGAATAGAATCATCATCCATGGCGTCCCTGTGGCTGGACACCTAAAAGGTTTTGAAAATATTTTATAGCAAGAGTTAGTACTCAAAACATTTTGAAAATATTTAGCAAGCGTTTATCACAATATAAAATGCGGTTATTGATTACACATGTTAGGTTTTCGTACACTCTCTTGAGTTCACTCACTTCTCATCTATTGTGCACACCTAAATTTCTACACCTAGCCTACCTAGCCATGTTCCCTAAGTTAATTAGGTCTAAGTAATCATCTGAACTTATTTAAGCTTAAGTTCTCACATCGCCCACACCGTGCATTCATTTCAATAACATCTCGCAAAGGTTAATTAATACTCAAATAACATTTCACCTATGTTATGCCTCAAAGCTATTTAGTTTCACTACTAAATTTCTAGGATTCTCACAATTGTTATCTTTCCACTTATGTAATTAAGTTTCACTACTTAAGTTACTAATTAGATATTCTCTATCTAAAGATACATTCCGTAATTAAGTTTCACTACTTAACTTACCAATTTGATACGTAACATTAAACACATCATATTCATCTACTTATTCACAACGGTATAATATCATTAAGTGTATATATTTCACACATAATATATACTAAATATCAGTCATTACTATTTGTCCTTTTTACACACATAAAGAACTCTTGGTTTGGAATGATTCATCGACCCCAAGTAAGAATTGGTTCGGAATGATACATCGACCCCAATTATTTATATACACAAATTCTGGCTCGGACTCTTTCATCACGCCACCAGTTCAAAGGTTTGGTTCGGCATTTTACATCGACCCCAAACATATAATAACCCTATGTTAGTTCGGAATGTCTCATCGACCCTAACATAGTTAATTTAAGTATATATCAATCTATTGATATACAGAAGTAGAATATTATTAAATATATATTTCACACACAATATATATTAAATATCTGTCATTACTATTTGTCCTTTTTACATAGATAAAGGACTCTTGGTTCGGAATGATTCATCGACCCCAAGTAAGAATTGGTTCGGAATGATACATCGACCCCAATTATATAATATCCCTATGTTAGTTCGGAATATCTCATCGACCCTAACATAGTTAATTTAGGTATACTTCTCTTAACCTAAAAGTTCATACAATTCAGTAGGTACACGCCCGACCTATCAACCATGTTTGTACGTAATATTTTATTCTCTTATATTTACCGTACAATATCCATTGTACGATTTATCTCATTAATCGCATTTATTTGAGTATTCACAACAATCTAAGGGCCCTAGTTACCCCTAACATAATATCAATTCAGTAGATACCCTTGTTAACATATTGACCCAATAAATTTAAGCTCGCTCATGCTTTTTCGTAATTATATTCTTATCATCTCGAATTAGAATACGTCACAATCAAGCCTATGAATCTCCACTTTAATTCTCTCATAAAATTAAAGTCCAATGCTCAATCATATACCTACTTCCATAACATTATTACAAAAATATATTTTATCAAGGTCCCAAACACTTCCCCGATAAAATTTTAGGCATTTGAGGCTTAAAATTAAATATCTTACATTTTCTCGCAGCCTAACGAATCATAAAATTTTCTGGCAGATTAAACATCTTCTAGTAAAACTTCGATTTCTCCCTCTACAGAACTCCGATTGACCTGATTCCAAGTTAATTGGAAAGCTAAGAGATATACATTTACATACATATATGATTCACACTCTAATTCTAAGTACAACTCAAATCGTACATGTTTAAAGTCACGTCAAACTTCTGAAAGATTACTATGCTGGCAGATTAAATACCCTGTAGTAATATGCCTATTACTCCCTCTACAGAACTCCGATTGACCTGATTCCAAGTTCATTGGATAGATAAGAGAAATAAATTTCTAGTAATGTATGGTTCACACTATAATTCGAAGTATAACTCAAATGTCATATGTTTAAAGTTGTGTCAAAAATTCTGGCAGATTGACATCTTGTGTTCATCAATTAAACCCTAAGTCATTCAAGATTCATGATCTTTAACCAAGAACTCATAAATATTCTATGTTAATCATCAAATATATTCAAATTTCATTTTACCTTTACTTATGGATTCATTGTACATGCAATCCTACCCAAACATGTGATCAATTCAAACATTTAATTCATGGTTTTTCAATAGAATTAACCAATTCTTAAAACTCCCTACACATGGGTATTATAACTTGAATTTGATTTGCAATAAACACTTGCCTTGATAGAGGGGTTCTGATTTTGTGATTATTGTTGATGATTGATTGTTTTTCTCCTTCAATCTTCCTTCCCCACAAGTTTGTGGTGAAAATCTCCTTTGAATCCTTCCCAATTCTTCCTTTTGCCTTGAGAATTGTTTCTCTCTTCTCTCTAATGTCGATGGTGTGTTTTTTCTTCTCTGTAACCCTAGCCTCCAACTCTTATAATCTGACTTAGAGTTATTAAATTCGTAGGTCTTCTCACTCCTATAATTTAAAAGACTAAAACGCCCCTGAACGGTCCCGGCTTAGCCCAAAAACATCTCGGGACCCAACTAGTATCCCTGGGTATACTATTTTGACTATTTTGACCCTTCTGGGGTTAACTGTGACCTCTAAATTGTCATTTGAGTCACTTAAAAATATATTACTCGTTCTCGCCCCAAAACGGTCTACATGCGTTAAGTAACTATTTACTACTCGTACTAAGTAAATATAATGAGGCAATATAAATCGGTAACTATCTCTCGATTAATATACTATAATTACAATTCTTAATAAATATCATTAAATTACTCCTCTTACATAATTTAAATTAAGCCGTATTTTCTCATTTAATTTTCCAATTTAATTAAATAGAATATTCAGAAATACAGGGTATTACATACTTCCCCCCTTGCAAAGGAATTTCGTCCTCGAAATTAGGATTAAGGCTGGTATTAAGACTAAGGACCTTAAATATCAACGCATCTTCTAATACTCAAAACCAAATCATAACATCCTAACAATCGTCCCAAGTACATGCCTTTCTTCATTATAAATTCTTATCGCATGTTACCCATGCCGCATATATCATAATTAAGTCTCACTACTTAATTTCTCCATAGATTTCCCCAGTCTAACGTTAACTCTTAAAATTAAGTTTTTCCCTACTTAATTTACCCTTTTGATGTATATCTCTATATATAACATCTATGGACCTACTATCACTCATAAGTAGAATATTAATAGGTATATATTTCACACACAATATATACTATAAAGGAAATTGGTCCGGCAAAATCATCGACCCCAAAAATCTTATCATTTACATTGGTCCGGAAATCCCCCGATCCCAAGGTAAATGTAATGCATATTTTGGTTCAGACCTTCCGTCGATACCAATAATTATCATCGATTTAGTTCGGAAAATCATCGACCCTAAATCGATCCTTCATGTATTGGTCCGGAACATCATCGATCCCAATACAGAATTAAGCATACTTATTATCGCACATAAGTAGGAAAACCATAAGGTATATATTTCTTACACATAACATATACTATCAACACTAATATTATAATCACCCCCCCCTTCTAAAACACTTTTGGGGTTATTGGCTCGGAATTTCACCTCGATCACCAATAGTGATTGGTTATATTGTCTCGGAATCACACTTCGAGAACTAATATATGTAAATATATCTCATCGCACATGAGTAGACAATTTATGAGCCATATATTACACACTTTATATATCCTAAAATGTCATACTCCAATAGAATGTCCTCATAGCACGCGTTAAGGACTAAGAGTTCAAAATGTCTCCTCGAACCACACCTCAAAGTACATATAAGTTCATAATAGGTATCCAAGAACCTAATCCTTATGTATAGTCCATATAGGCACCCACACTACCTATAAAATATGCTCATATGGTTATACATTCAACCTATGAATTGATCAGTGGCTTCTTCCAAAATTCCACTATCGTTAGGACGTAGTATCTTCCTTTCTCACAATCATTGGGTCATAGACGACACATCACACCCAAAATAAAACATTATCTCCATTCCTCCCTAACCATCTCTCACATGGTGGGATTTTAAGATTTCATCCTGATTCACAACAGTATAGAGCGGCACCTTGGACTTGTGCACTCTACCTTTTTAACGACATATTAGTTCATAACGGTCAACCCATTTCGCTAACCCAACGGAATGTTGACTTATTTACGATGTCCATAGCCCATCCATAAATTATAAGTCTGCGTACGCATTCCATCACTGGAAATGTAGGTTAACCATTGAATTCCTGTTGCTCATTTCGAGACCGTCTTTCTCTATTAACTAGTGGTGCGTCTGGAGACAATCTCACTATATCTCTTCCGCAACACCGCTTCCCACTTACATCATCTTTACTCAAGTGGTAACCTATTCCCCATTCACTCCGGGTATATTATACTTTACTATCCGTGCACTCTTAAAAATTGGCGCACTTTTAGGGTTGATTACCTTATAAGAATCAACATTTTAATAACGCGTATGTAACTCTCAACACTCAGTTAAGTAGAACCTGGTGTCACTTCTTCACAACAGTTAGGCCTCCCATATCAAGAGACAACTTTTGAACGGCTTCCCACCGACTTTCATCTCATAGGGTGTGCTGGCTCTTTCAGTACATAAAAAGCTTGGATCATCGTCTATTTCCCATGACGTTCAATCCATTTCAGCGATACGACTTGCCTCATAACCTCCCCACCGGCGAACTTATCAAATATAATTTTTTTCTGCATCCCTCTACCTCGGATGACTAAGAAAGTCAATTGACTAGGGTGCCCATACCCCCTTTTATTCGTGCACATTTGCAAAAACATTGCAAACGTCGCACTCATAACATGCTTTCCTCAACTCTCGTCTTGTCTTCACGGCGTGCCTACAATTTTGTGGGTATTCACAATCCCCTATAAAACAAAATTCAAATTCTTGCCCACAAAGTCCCACTTATCCTTTCGTGGTGAGATAAGCTTTTCAGTGTTTCCCCATAACACTACCGGCCCCACCGATGTCCTAGCATCTAACGTCCCTTCTCCTGACGTGCATAAAAATCTAGGTGGTCTTACATCCCACATAATACATCTTTTCATAAATCCCCTTATTCCAGGCCACACTTACTAGTTTAGGGTATTCCTCCTCTCGGAGTTGGCAACCATAATTCTGAACACTATCATCATGGTTCCCTTAGTTTCGCTGACCAAGAGGAACACACTATTGGACTTAACAGTCTTGGCTTATAATCAAATCAATGAATCCCCTAGTGGTTTTCCACTTATGGCTTGCACTAGCCCCTTTGCATTCAGTCTTACTCTTTGACTAAATCCTTAAACTCTTTTAGCTCCGGTCACGTAGGAAAATTTACATCAACCTTGTAAGAAGCACCATACAACCTTCATACACATAAGTCGTCCAAGCATAGTTTTACCAAAATTGTGGATGACAACTCGTGAGTCCATTCTCTCAAGGGCTCTTTTTCCTTTGTACCTATCTCATCGGGTACCAGTTCACTTCAACGGATAAATTTCTTTCTCACAATTGGCCTTTACCAGGTTTTCATGTGAGGGGTTCATAAGTTTCCATTCACTTCGCTTCTTAACCATCATTGGATAAATTTGTGGTTAAACTATATGTAAAATCCCTCTAACTGTATACTGACCCTAGGTTCGGATGTGGTGCCTGGTACCCCCACCACGTTGCCTCAAAAATCTTTACCCAAACTTTCACTTTTGGGTATTCCTACTCTATCCTAAATGCCAAGATCTCTTGGCATTCAACTTCCATGCATTAACATGCACAGTCGCCGTTTTATCACATTTTTACAGCCCGTTCTCATAAAAATCCTCCAGACCTCCTCTCACTATCACTACATTTGGCGGTCTATATTAGCATTCCCCTTTTGCCATCGCGACACTTGGAAAATGCCTACTATGCCTCAACAGACCTTGCGGAATTTACTTATAATTTCACACTTGGAGAGACCTCGACAACGGTCATCTCTTCTACGATTACCATCCTCGAACACCCTATGCCTCATGTCGAGCCCCTTCCTCCTGCAGTTCTTCCAACGCCTCCGCTAGTTTTTTTTTCCGCCATGTTCAACGTATCATACCCAATCGAACTCGTATATACTACACTTCATCAACTAAATAGCAGGAGAACGTAAACCACATACGTAGAGGAATACAACAATCCTAGTATAGGGCTCTATATCAATCAAACGATACACTGAAAACGTAGTAAGCCGTACAGATCCTATGGAAACTAGAACCTGATGCTCTGATACCATCTGTGACACCCTGCCTAATTAAACATCGGGTGATCAGGCCTTTATTAAATTAAAACAGGTTTCTCAAATGGTTCATTCTTAGCATCACTGTCGAAAACTTTTTAATTACTAATCCCCTAAGTATAATTAGACCGGTTCCAAATTTTATCTTTCTTAAAATAGATAAATCAACCATCCGGAAAATAGTAAAGCAAATACCATGCTAAAACCCAAACCAACAAAGTATAAGTACAACAGCGCAAAAGTATTACCGAATAAACCATCGGCTAAAAATGCTAAACAACAATAGAACAAGTACTAATCTGAAACTAACATCAGAGACTGATACCGGACTACAAGTCCATACATGGAATAATGTGACATCATGTACTAGATCTGAATGAGAGATATCGTCTAGTCAAAATCCTGTAAGCATCCACTGTGCTACAACTGCGAGTCCCTGGAATAGAATCATCATCCATGGCGTCCCTGTGGCTGGACACCTAAAAGGTTTTGAAAATATGTTATAGCAAGAGTTAGTACTAAAAACATTTTGAAAATATTTAGCAAGCGTTTATCACAATATAAAATGCGGTTATTGATTACACATGTTAGGTTTTCGTACACTCTCTTGAGTTCACTCACTTCTCATCTATTGTGCACACCTAACTTTCTACACCTAGCCTACCTAGCCATGTTCCCTAAGTTAATTAGGTCTAAGTAATCATCTGAACTTATTTAAGCTTAAGTTCTCACATCGCCCACACCGTGCATTCATTTCAATAACATCTCACAAAGGTTAATTAATACTCAAATAACATTTCACCTATGTTATGCCTCAAAGCTATTTAGTTTCACTACTAAATTTCTAGAATTCTCACAATTGTTATCTTTCCACTTATGTAATTAAGTTTCACTACTTAAGTTACTAATTAGATATTCTCTATCTAAAGATACATTCCATAATTAAGTTTCACTACTTAACTTACCAATTTGATACGTAACATTAAACACATCATATTCATCTACTTATTCACAACGGTATAATATCATTAAGTGTATATATTTCACACATAATATATACTAAATATCAGTCATTACTATTTGTCCTTTTTACACACATAAAGAACTCTTGGTTCGGAATGATTCATCGACCCCAAGTAAGAATTGGTTCGGAATGATACATCGACCCCAATTATTTATATACACAAATTCTGGCTCGGACTCTTTCATCACGCCACCAGTTCAAAGGTTTGGTTCGGCATTTTACATCGACCCCAAACATATAATAACCCTATGTTAGTTCGGAATGTCTCATCGACCCTAACATAGTTAATTTAAGTATATATCAATCTATTGATATACAGAAGTAGAATATTATTAAATATATATTTCACACACAATATATATTAAATATCTGTCATTACTATTTGTCCTTTTTACATACATAAAGGACTCTTGGTTCGGAATGATTCATCGACCCCAAGTAAGAATTGGTTCGGAATGATACATCGACCCCAATTATATAATAACCCTATGTTAGTTCGGAATATCTCATCGACCCTAACATAGTTAATTTAGGTATACTTCTCTTAACCTAAAAGTTCATACAATTCAGTAGGTACACGCCCGACCTATCAACCATGTTCGTACGTAATATTTTATTCTCTTATATTTACCGTACAATATCCATTGTAGACTTATCTCATTAATCGCATTTATTTGAGTATTCACAACAATCTAAGGGCCCTAGTTACCCCTAACATAATATCAATTCAGTAGATACCCTTGTTAACATATTGACCCAATAAATTTAAGCTCGCTCATGCTTTTTCGTAATTATATTCTTATCATCTCGAATTAGAATACGTCACAATCAAGCCTATGAATCTCCACTTTAATTCTCTCATAAAAGTAAAGTCCAATGCTCAATCATATACCTACTTCCATAACATTATTCCAAAAATATATTTTATCAAGGTCCCAAACACTTCCCCGATAAAATTTTAGGCATTTGAGGCTTAAAATTAAATATCTTACATTTTCTCGCAGCCTAACGAATCATAAATTTTTCTTGCAGATTAAACACCTTCTAGTAAAACTTCGATTTCTCCCTCTACAGAACTCCGATTGACCTGATTCCAAGTTCATTGGAACGCTAAGAGATATAACTTTCCATAAATCTATGATTCACACTCTAATTCTAAGTACAACTCAAATCCTACATGTTTAAAGTCACGTCAAACTTCTGACAGATTACTATGCTGGCAGATTAAACACCCTGTAGTAATATGTCTATTACTCCCTCTACAGAACTCCGATTGACCAGATTCCAAGTTCATTGGATAGATAAGAGAAATAAATTTCTAGTAATGTATGGTTCACACTATAATTCGAAGTATAACTCAAATGGAATATGTTTAAAGTTGTGTCAAAAATTCTGGCAGATTGACATCTTGTGTTCATCAATTAAACCCTAAGTCATTCAAGATTCATGATCTTTAACCAAGAACTCATAAAGATTCTATGTTAATCATGAAATATATTCAGATTTCATTTTACCTTTACTTAGGGATTCATTGTACATGCAATCCTACCCAAACATGTGATCAATTCAAACATTTAATTCATGGTTTTTCAATAGAATTAACCAATTCTTAAAACTCCCTACACATGGGTATTATAACTTGAATTTGATTTGCAATAAACACTTGCCTTGATAGAGGGGTTCTGATTTTGTGATTATTATTGATGATTGATTGTTTTTCTCCTTCAATCTTCCTTCCCCACAAGTTTGTGGTGAAAATCTCCTTTGAATCCTTCCCAATTCTTCCTTTTGCCTTGAGAATTGTTTCTCTCTTCTCTCTAATGTCGATGGTGTGTTTTTTCTTCTCTGTAACCCTAGCCTCCAACTCTTATAATCTGACTTAGAGTTATTAAATTCGTAGGTCTTCTCACTCCTATAATTTAAAAGACTAAAACGCCCCTGAACGGTCCCGGCTTAGCCCAAAAACATCTCGGGACCCAACTAGTACCCCTGGGTATACTATTTTGACTATTTTGACCCTTCTGGGGTTAACTGTGACCTCTAAATTGTCATTTGAGTCACTTAAAAATATATTACTCGTTCTCGCCCCAAAACGGTCTACATGCGTTAAGTAACTATTTACTACTCGTACTAAGTAAATATAATGAGGCAATATAAATCGGTAACTATCTCTCGATTAATATACTATAATTACAATTCTTAATAAATATCATTAAATTACTCCTCTTACGTAATTTAAATTAAGCCGTATTTTCTCATTTAATTTTCCAATTTAATTAAATAGAATATTCAGAAATACAGGGTATTACATGGAAGTGCACCACTGAGGTTTCACTAACACGATTTCCCAATAAGTGTCAACAACATTTACTAAAGAGACCATCATTACATTATAGGACTCTTTCTTCCATGTACCTACCTTACTTCAGTGCAAGGTTTCCTTAACCATATATCTCTTCCTCTACTGTCGGCCTCTGGCCGATCCTCTTGGGAATACTTGAAAATTTTCCTTCTTTTTAGTTCTTATATATCAAAGGAACTCGCTATTAAAACCCTCTATAAAGTTTTCACAAAGAGAAACACATCCTGCTCCTTCAAATATAAGGACTACCGTTCCTACTATTTCAACATTGCTCCAACCGGTGGAAAAATTTTCCTCAAATTTTCACATCTGGGTATTCCTATACCCTTCTCCAAACCAAAGCTTCTGAGCCCAATACTTCCACTGAATAAGGATACACTGCCTCCGCATGACTTAACTTCAACGTATGTTCCTTATTAAGGGCATTCAAACATCTTCCCAATTTAGCTTCGCTAAATAATCTTCTTGTAGTGATACGTAGGAAATTATAGTTACTATATCCTTGTAGCCGTTGTAGCAATATAAGAAAATGCTACAGAGGTATACCTTCCAATGCTATCCTCATCCCCGACTTTAATTTACCATTGTAATTAAGCGCCATCTCCTTGTTGCCTCATAACGACCTTCCCTGGTCGCCCTTTAACATTTAATCCACGAATCTCTAGCGATCGCGCAAAGGATTTAATAAAATCTTACATTTTGGCGGGAGAACGAAATCTCACAAGAAAAATCAACGATCTTAATCCTAAGGCTCTACATCAATTCAAAAGCAACGTAGAAGGCGTAGTACGTCCGCACAGATTCCTAAGGACACTAGAACCTGATGCTTCTATACCATCTGTGATAACCCGCCTATTAAAATAAAAGTTGTCCAGCCCGATACTCCAATAAATATAGGAATCATAGATGGTCCATTCTTAGTATCACTGTCGTTAAAATAATAATACGACATAACCACCAATTATTTTAGAAAACGGAGTGTCAAAATTTAATTTATAGGTTTAAGAAAAATCCTTTAAACAATACAATTGGAAAAGAAGGTGGATATAAAAAACAAATGAGTAACTGCTTAACAATTATGCACAATAAAATAATTGAATAAGCTATCGGTTAACAGACTAATTACAAATAGGTTATACCGAGTATTCAAATTAAATATCACATTATATTAAACAAGTACAATTCTCGGGCAACACACCCGAATATGTAAACTAATCATAGCTAGATTACAAAAAGATAGAAGCGTCTATAACGAATAACCTACAACATCTGCAAAATGTTATAGCTCTAGGACACATGGCTGGAGAGGTAAATACGGGTGTCCTTCCGATAGAGCACCAGGGTGAATAAAGAATTCATGCAAAACAAAGAGATATAGATAGATCGGGGTCCGATTTGATATGATTACCATGTGAATAAAGTGCATGACACTTATGAATATTTTATCATCAATCATAAACTTAACTCGCTCTCATAAATAATGATAAGAATTCTCACCTCTCAATCTAAAAGCACAACCAAGCTCAATATCAATAACAATGCACACTATTCTTTTTCACATGAAAAAATGTCTAAGTTTCAATTAGTTAGGTTTCATTTCAATTATTCATTTATTTATTTCATTACTCAAATGCACAGTTCCTTTATCTCTTTAGGAAAAATATTTAAAGCGATTTATTTCACAAAATGCTTCACCAATTCAATTTTACACCACATAACTTCACATTTCCCTTTTTCTCTCTAGGAACCGTATTTAGAGAAATTTATTTCATAAAGTGCTTTGTCATGAATAATGTCCCACATTATTATGAATAGTTATATTTCACATCATATAAAGATTCTAAGACCGTCCTTCCGAGTTTCCCCACTGGATGCGCCCCTAAATGGCTATCATCTTCCAGGGCCTATCAAACAAGGCAACCTGGGCATCCTACATCACGTGACGTCGGGAAGCGGCCATATACCTACGACAGTGAGTCATAACCAAACCTGGAATTACCTCACTTTGCACAATAATCACACAATATATAGTAACCGGTCCTATGGCCGAGGACTATATTCACCCTGCATTCACTAGCCAGGGGACTTCACCTCATGCGCGTACTTCCCCTATGATAACATTTAGAGAGGTGTGTATATCCAATTTTATCATTCACAATTTAATCTCATTTTAAAATATACATTACATTTTATCTGGAGCCATACGTGATTAATATCATCATTATAAACCTCAATGTTTAATCATCTCCAATAAAAATCTCTATGAATTAACATTCATTCCTCAAACCATAAGGTATAATATCACTACAGCCAATTATAGAAGCCCACATTAATTCACTCTATTTCCCTTTTGACCTAAACTAACTCATTTTATAAAAGAATCATTTATCTATGCCTAAATTAACTAACTAAATCAATTCCCAATCCAAACCCCGACTCTCACTTCTACTTAGGTTTCTAAATACATCAATACTAGACTCTAATAGTCTAGTTTTACTTCATTCAAGAAGGTTCCTAAGTCCCTATCTTAAAAGAAATAAACTAGAAAAAACTAGACAACTTAGGGTGAAAAACAGGGGACCGGTCGACCGGTCAGGGGAACGCGGTCGCCCGCGCTTCAATGGTTTTGCCTAGAAAAGAATGCAGTAGGCTAAATTTTGGGAATCTCGATCGACCGGTCATGGGACTGCGGTCGATTGCGCTCTGAATTTATACATATCGAAGAAAGCAGTATGCCTCCCCCTTAAGGGCCGATCGATCGGTCCTGGAACCGCGATCGATCGCGCCTATCAGACCCTCGAAAATTCCTTCTTCTACCATGCCAAAACCAACACCTAAAACCCTTATTCCTACACTCCCTTCATTATCATCAACCAACAACCTGCCCAAAATAATTGTACACCACAAAAAACCCATATAACCACCTTAAATCACACAATCTACAAGATCTAAGGATTAAACACCAAAATTTACCAAAACCTACTAATTTCTCCAATTCACCAAATACACAACTATCACAACAAATTATCCACATTAAATCATATACTAGCAAGTAAGAAACTTGCCTCAAGTTTGTAGTCTCGAATTCTCTTCTCGTATCAACGATTTGAGCTCCAAATCTCCAACACTCTCTTCTTTCTCTTCTTTTCCCTGAATTCTCTTTCTCTCTTTCTAGCTTTAGGAACACATAAGAATAATAAAAGGATTGGAAGACTTAAATTGTGCCTTAAGTATAAATTCCCATCTTAAAATGTTAATACACCATTAAAATGACTCATAACTACATAATTAAGTCCTAACTTGCTAAAAGTGCCCGGAACTCAACTGTCTCAAACATTTCAGGACTAACCGCGCCATCTAAACTGGCATCCGGAATCAAATAAATTATTTCATGTTTCTCTCAAAGCAAAGACTTTTTATATTTATGGAGTTATGTACAACATGCCTTGTGGCCGAGAACCCAAGCAGTCTTTCCCTCGAAAAGAAGAATTCAAGCAAAAATAAGATAAGCTACCCGCGCATTCTAACAGACGGGGTGGCCGATTAAACGGACTTAAGATTATTCATTCCCTCTTAATTTTTTTAAATATATTTATTATTCACATGTATTAAATGCTAATGTCATTTAAGAGTTTAATGAGTTAAAAATTTTCGAAGTGAGAATAAGGTCAAGGGTATGGTTCTTGCAAGGGAAATGGTTAATATAATTTCCATTTTGGTTCAAACAAACGCGTTATGTCCGGAAGACCATTAAGTAGTTTCTACGAAGCAACCCAAATTTCACTATATTATGATTGCACCCAATATATAAGGCTACATGCTTCTGGTCAAAGGTTATATGGAAGTAGTATACATAAGAAAATATGTTTCAACATCATATTAATTCATTAATAATGATCCAATTGAAATATATGCCACAACCGCCGCTTAAAGCACAACGACGCAATAAAACATAACATGATACTATTTACCTTCTCTTTATGGTAAATATGCAAAATCTAGTAAATATCATCTCTTAAATCACTTAAAATAATATTTACTCTAACTTCCATAATTTTATATAATTACCTCAATTGGCAAATTAATATAAAATCAATTACTCAAAAGTAAGGGTTATTACACCCGAACGCAAATAAGATTCACTAATATATATATACGTTATAGAAGGAGAACAAAATCTCACCATAGAAATCAATAATCCTAAACATAGGGTTCTATATCAACAAAGCAACGCCAGAAGCATAATAAGTCGCACAGATCCTAAAGGACTCTAGAACCTGATGCTCTGATACCACATATGACACCCCACTTAATAAAATACCGGGTGATCAGTCCTTTATTAAATTAAATTAAAGTGTTCGGTTGGTTCGTTCTTAGGATCACTGTCGAAAATAATTTTCTTTATTAACCACCTAATAAATAATTAAGCTAAGTATCAAAACATTTAATTATATTTATTAAACTCCATTGTTAAAATCTTATATAAAAAAACCTGTTTATGAATACTGCTAACGGTAAAAATCAAACCATTCAAGTGAAATGAGTCAAATAAATTAATCAATCCAAATAAGTATCCACATCTATGGCCAACGTAATAGATGAAACAATCCCAAGTAAAAGCTGAATATTAAAATAATAAAAGAGTACAAAATCTCTATCAAGTCTAAACATAATTTGGAAATTTCCGACACATGTCCTAACTAAAAAGACTAGATAAAAAGCTAAGAAATCAAAGGAGGAATCGTCTATTGCAAGGACCTATAACTCCCACACAAGCTGCAGCACGTTCACTAACCAATAAACTGCACTCGACGCCCCTGTGGCTGGGCACCTGTAATATATATATATATATATATATATATATATATATATATAAAAGAGGAAGAAAATATGAGAGCAAATGGGTCACAACCCGAGTGTAAAATAGTTTAAAATGGTTTAACAAGTATTTAAAATGCTTACCAGTTGATATTACATACGTGTTAGTACCTCGACACTCCCTTGAGAATTCTCACCCCTCAACTACTGTGCACGCCTAGCGTACTACTAAACTTTTCTAAATAAAGCTAACCCAATTTACTAGTTTAACCTGATTCACTAGTCTAACCCAATTTCCCCTCGCCAAATTCTGTTTCAAGTAATCGCATGATTATAGTTTAAATTAGATAACCTTTTCTTATGAATATATTAAGCCAACTATATTCATCTCAATACAAACTTATGCTCGCAACCACTTAATTCATTTAATATTACTTACTCAATTTGTATTTACTTACAGGCACAGTAGATTAATTACAAGTACATATATTTATCACCCATAATATATATACTAATAGGGAACCCCACATAAATCTATGGTGATGGCATAATCTTCTATCAAGTCCCCGTATCTCTCGTACAAAGGGAAATACTAGTCCGAAATCACTCTTGAACTATATTAACACAAAACACACATATTGGAGGCGAAGCATAGTTCCCAATCACTAAGAGGTCAGCACATACCCTCACGTCTCTTAGGACCATCTGACTATCATTCTCAGATAGTCTGTATCAAGGATCCTATTTTCTAGGGTACAAGTCAATATCCCCCATAAAGGTCCCATAGAGATAAGACTGTCCCAGAGCGGAAACCTTCGTGATCGCAAGTAGCGCGAGTATGATTACACACAGATATTCGATATTATATATATATATATATATTCACATTATTCATCCAGATATGCCCACGACCAATAATATTTTAACCATACGTGGCACATAATGCTCGAGTCCTACATATAATTAAAGCATTCTTTCATTTTCTCAATTACCGCCAGTTCTTAAGTATTTCTCATCACTTGAAGTGTTTCATATTGATAAGAATAAGATTAGTAGGTGTACATTCTCTACCCTACTGGTATAAGTCCTTCTTAATTCTCACAAGGAATAATTTTAACGTACGCACGATTTCCCACACAATTCATGCCCTCGAAATCCCACATTTAAATCTCATATAAAGTCACCTTACCCGGACCCTACTTATACCCTACTGGTCCTTCTCAAGTCCCATTATAATGTTTATATTATTTCCAAGTGTCCTTACACATTGGGATTGAATAATCATTAAAAGGGGAAAAAGTTTCAGTTTCCAAGAGGGGTCGATCGATCGATGAAAGGGGGTCGATCGATCGATCAAGAAGGGGTTGGCCCAGTTTTCTGCAATTTAACCTACAAGTTTCATCCAATATAGATCCCCAAACCTCCATTAACATGTCCCAAACACCCAACCAAACATCATGAATGTTATATAAACCAATATGGAAGATTTCTAACGTAAAATATTCGTAAATTCATTAAGAATCGTCTGTTAAAGGGTTAATTCAAATTAATTAATCAATAACCTTATTTTTATTCTCATGATCAACATCTTCCTAATTACTCCAGAATTTAACCTCTATTGGACCTCAATTTTGTGGTTAATCATCTATATATAACAATAGGGTTGTCCTAACATGACTCCTATTTAGAATTTCAATAGGAATCTCCCAAATATCTTTTATCTTTTATGAAAACTTAAAATTATCATCTCCTACACTAGCATGGATGTGTTATCAACTAAAGAACAACAAGTTAGATACTTGTCTGGAAATCGAAGGTCTGATCTGACATATTAGAGTGGTATAGGAATGATCCCCTTCTTCCTATCTACGCGTTGGTGGTGGAATTGTTGAGAGTGGTGTAGGGTTGGTGGCTTTCCTCCTTGGAAACCTTCTCTTTTCTATCTTCCTTAGCCTCTATGCAACTCCAATATTTCTAACCCTCGAGGACTCTTACTCTCATCAGATATAACACTCCAATTTTCGTCCATTATTAAGGCATGAAATTAGAAATTACCAAAATGCCCTCCTGAGTTACCGGTTACGCCTAAAAACGTCCTGAGACCCAAACTAAACCCCCGAGTATACTTTTTTAACTATCTCGATCTTTACGGACACATTGACGCACTCAAAATGACCATACGGGTGACTTATAATTAATTTACTTTTTATTCTATTAATTTAGTCCCGACACGACACATGCGTGTCCCGACTTAATTTCCATGATTATCGTATTATTCACTCGCGATAAATTTTAATAAATTCAATCTCATATATTACTTTACTCATCCATTATATTCAACATATAATTAATAACTCTCGTCACGCTAGTAAATATTCAATTTAAAATCCGTATTAATTATAAATTAATTTATCCCAATTAAATTTAATTAATCCCATAATTAAAGGCCATAAAAATACGAGGTAATACATTTGGGTTGTTGAGAGAATCCACTATGAAAATGATTTTTTTTGTCTACGTTTTAATAGTACCTGCTCGATGTAATTCCTAAATGAGAAATTTGTTTATGAACGCTTGAGTTAACACACTAGTTGCAACTTTGCTAACTTGTGGAAGTTGCAAACAAATTCTGACTCGAGTAAGGTTGTATCGAATGTCCTGATTTAAAATAAAATCAATTCAAGTGAGTCAAGAACTTTTAGAGTCTATAAAAATACTTTGTTTATAGTTCCATATTTTATGTATGCATTTGGTACACCTGAATATGCAAATTTTTATCACACTATAGACCTTAATATTTATTTCTTTGATTTATAATTCCCATATGTACCTACTTTGATTTTTCTTTGAAATTTATAACTGCTCTGAGGTCGATACGATTCTGTATGCATTATTAGCCTAACTGGAATATAGGACATGCTTTTAACATGCCTAAAATCAATATTACAAAATACATGGTCTTGTTCTCGCATATTTATGGGTAAATAAATTGAGTTTCTTTTGTTATTTTGTTTAAAATTAGATGGATAAAAGTTGTATGCACCAAAAGGGTCAATTTTGTGTGATGTGATGGGAGTTAGATCATTAATTTGATTTGCGAAGAAACATATGGGGTAAAAAATGAAAATAGATGTCTATGTTGCGATTGCTTGAATATTGATGTTAGAAACATTGATGAAGTGGAGGATCACGTATTTTTGAAAGGTTTTTGCACAAATTATACTCAATGAAAATATCATGGGGAGCGCTCTAAATACTTGGTGTATGGTAGTGCACATGCTGTTATAGATGGTGATGATGTCGATGACGAGATAACAGATAATAAACAGGATAATGGTGATGAAATTCATTATATGTTAAAATACGCGCATAGAGGAACAATCATAAATACTAGTGGTCTAGTTGATTCGTCTCATTGTGATTCTCCGATAGATGTTGATGTTGAGGAGAAGAAAAACTTTGAAAAATTATTGAGCGAAGGTGAACGTGAAATTTACTCCAATTATAAAAAATTCTCTACATTAAATTTTCTTGTCAAGTTGCTACACTTGCTCGAGCTATTGAAAGAAGCGTTTTAGGTTTGTGAGACCCTTCCAAAGTCATATTATGAGGCAAAAACTATTTTGCGTGATTTGGTAATAGGATATGTGTCGATTCATACTTGTAAAAATGATTGTTCGTTATTTCAGAAGGAATTTGAGAATATACATGAGTGTCTAATATACAGGGAGTCTAGATGGAAGATCAATGAAGACAAGGTTAGAGGATTCCAAATAAGGTGCTTCATTACTTCCCGGTGACACCAAGACTCAAAAGATTGTTTAAGTCGAAAAAAATACCTGGGGATATGAGGTGGCATAAAGAGAAGTGTGCAAATGACGATGTGTTAAGACATCCCGCTGACTCTAATGGTTGGAAGGAATTTGATAAAGAGCATGTGTGGTTCTTTCTAGACCCTCTTAATGTGTGTCTTGTCCTAGAAAGCTATGGGTTCAACCTGTTTGGTAACATGAACAACTCATATGGCACGTGTCCTATTATACTTATGCCCTACAACTTACCTCCATGGAAATGCATGAAAGAAGAATTTTTCATGATGTCATTGCTCATTCCTGGATCTAAGGCATATGGTAAGGTCATCGACGTGTATTTAAAACCATTGATTGATGAATTGAAGGAATTATGGGATGTTGGTGTGGACACATATGACGCATCTATAGGAAAGACATTTCAAATACAGACGACGATTTCATGGACAATAAATGACTTTCCAGCCTACGGTACCTTATCCGGATGGAGAACTAAGTGATACATGGCATGACCTACTTGTAATAAGAAGACTTCTTCACAAAAATTAAGAAGTAAGATTTTTTATATAGGCCACCGTCGATATTTGGAGCCAAACCATAAATGGCGGAAGAGTAAAAAATTTAATGGCATGCAGGAGCTTCGTTAAAAGCCTACGGAGTTTGATGGGAAAGATGTGTTGGAATAACTGAATTATCTTAATGATTAGATCCTTGGTAAACACTCAGATAGTGGAAGAGAAAACATACACCCGAATAGCTGAATTGGACCAAAGAAAGCATTTTCTTCCAACTGCAATATTAGGATATACTGAAGTTGCGCCATAATCTTGATTTCATGCACATTGAGAAAAATATTTGTGAAAGTGTACTTTGGTCATTATTAAACATAGAAGGTAAAACAAAAGATGCGTATAAAGAGAGATAAGATCCGGAGGATATGAAAATAAGAAAGGAGTTACATTTGAAGCAGAATGGTGATAAATATATGATGCCACCAGCATCATATACCATCTCGAAGGGGTTTTGAGAGTTCCTAAGATCTGTTGAGTTTCTTGATTCTTATGCTTTCAATATTTCTCGAAGTGTAAATGTTAGTGATGGTAAGGTATCGGGACTGAAAAGTCATGACTGTTATGTTATATTACACGATTATTGTCTATTAGTGCTCTTGGATATTTGCCTAAGGACATATATACCTCATTGGTTGAATTGGGGAAGTTCTTTAATGACGTGTGTTGTAAGACGTTGGATGAAATAAAACTAAAGAGATTGGAAAAAGACATCGTCCTAATTTTGTGCAAACTCGAAATGATTTATCCGCCAACATTTTTTGATATAATGATGCACTTAGCTGTTCACCTACCACAAGAGTCTATGCTCGGTGGACCAGTTCAATACAGGTGGATGTATCCTATTGAAAGGTGTGTTTTTATATATAATTATTAATTACTGTATACTTTGTGTTGTAGTTTGTGGGTTTATTCGGGCATGATGTGACATTTTATGTGCATAGATACTTGGGAATGCTTAAGGGTTATGCTCGTAACAAATCCCACCCCGAAGGTTCCATAGAAGGAGAATATATTGTTAACGAATGCTTAACATTTTGTTATATGTATCTTAATGGAATTGAAATGAAATTCAATTGTGCGAAGCGAAATTATGATATAAAGACTCAAGAAGATGTATTGGACGTGTTCACTCAAAAAGTACGTCATTTTAGAGAATGTTCATATGATTTTCTTACCGTGGCCGATATTGAAATTATGAGTTGGTATGCGTTGAATAATTGCGAGGAAGTTGCGACATATATCGAGTAAGTCATTACTAATTTTAAGTAAATTTTTAATTAGTACTGAGATTAATAAATTCAATTATACCCTTTAAATGTAGTGAACACATGGAAGGACTTAAGAAAGAAAGCTCCTTGAATTTGGAGGAGAGACAACGAAGATAATTTCCTTCTTGGTTCAGAGCACATGTATATTGAACGAGAATATTTTACTTTCACTTAAATAAATATAATATAATATGTTTTGTCACTTTTAACTGATCTATATATTTTCTTAATATATGGGAAATTTGTATGACCTAAAGTCTCCTAACGCTATGGAACCACTATATGCATTAGCGCGTGGTCCTAACATATGAGCAAAAAAGTATACGAGTTGCATTGTTAATGGACTTGGGTTTCACACTTGGGATCGTGACGATCGTCTAAAAATTCAAAACTGCGATTTGTTGGTCAACGGGGATCATGAGAATGAAGAGATCAACTTTTATAGCATCTTGATAGAAGTTGTTGAATTGGAATACATCAAAGGAAATCGGGTCATTCTTTTTAAGTGTGAGTGGTTTCAAGCTGATAATAAGAAACGGTTAGGAATACAAATAGACGAGCACTTCACACGCATCAACGTTGATGGTAGGTGGTATGAGAGTGATCCTTATGTGCTAGTTGTTCAAACGAAACAATTCTTTTATGTAGATGACACAAAGTTGGGGAAAAAATGGAATGTTCTTTAAGAGTTTCAACATAGACACTTATACGATCCAGATGTGGAACGAACGGACATGGGTGTTACATAAGCGGATGAAAGTTTGGTTTACCGAGAGAATGTACCATCTGGGGTTGTTAAAGTTGACCAAGTTGATGTTGATGTGTTGCACATAAATGAGGTGGATGTTGATTCTATTGATGCAATTGTTGTAGACTTAAACGTCAGAGTTTAGCTGATGAAAATAATTTCGTGTGTGACGGTGATGATGATGAGGGAGAGACACTAATTGAATACTATGATGAGGAAGATCTCATTTATAATGATGGTGATGAAATAGATATAAATTGATGCGTCGATGGCAATAGGAGAATGTAATTTTAATTTCATATGTTGAAAATGGATTTATTTTTACTTATATGTCACATCATTTATATACGATGGGAATAGGGGAACGTAATTTTAATTTCATACAAAACTCATTTTAGTCCAATCTAACTTTTGATGAAATGTATTTATTTGTACTAATATGTTCCATCATTTATATGTGATTTGTATATACGTTTTTATGCATCCTGTTTGGTATAATATGGTATTGTACCTTACCCTTAAATTTGAAATTTCATATTTAAAAAAATTACTATTTAGTCACATCATAACTTGCTTTTTTTTCTTTACTTATAGATAATTTAGCATGACACCGGGGTCTTCAAGACGTCTTGGGTCATCTAGATCAAGTATAGGAACAAAAGTTGAAGAACATGTGCAGTCTGCTGTTATACAAGATGTGTGACAATCTATTCTATAGGAAGTGCAACCAATAGATTCCAAACATTCCTCTCGCCCAACAAATGACACTCCAGTTTGCAGTGAAGGTACAAATACACTGCATATAATATTTCTGCATTATACACTATATGTATGATTGTATGTATATCATTATAATACTTTTTGAATGATATTTGAATCATTAACACATTTTGAGGGCATATTATTGTATATGTGTGTTTCAATAAACATATAAAAATAAACAATACAAAACTATCCAATGTAATTTTGAATCAAACGTTACTCGACTCACTCCGGGAAAAGGTGATTATCAATTTGATACCACCAAGCCCTACATTAGAATTAGGAGTATCATTGTTAAATCTATAGTTTGGGCGGGTTGTGGGTGGGTCATTTATTGATCGAGGTTTAACAGGTCAGGCCCAAACTCGCCCAATAAGAGTCAGAAGATCAGATTAGACCGGGTCAAATTTGGCCCCAGTTCAGCCCTTCTATTTTTTCTTATTCACACCATAATGGCAAAAGTAATAATAACCAGTAATATAAAAAATGTCAAAATGATCCACTCATGGTTCAAAGACTCGGCCTTAAGTACAAAATCTGGTCCCGTGTAAAACTTTTCATAAATCCGGATGACAGAATGCATCCTTAAGTACAAAAAACAGTTGACGTTGATGGGTGTTTCCTAACTATTAAAAATGGTAAGTGAGATCATTGTTGGTTAGGATCTTAAAATTAGGGAAGTCACTATAATGGAAGTTTTTTAAAAAATCTTGAAATTTTGTGGGGATGACTTAAGAATGTAAACTCTTTACAAGAAAAAAAATACGTAAAACCCATAACATTTTATTAATTGAAAGTAAAAAAAAGGTTCCCCTCACTGCTAATAGTTTGATGTAAGAGTAGGAATTCTATGTTCATGAGTTAAGAAATTATTAGGATCAAGGGTGGAGCCAGCCCTGGGCAGACTAGGGATGTAGACCAGGGTAAAACTAACATCCATCCTTAAATAACAGTATCAGTTAACATAACAGTTGCAGTAGCGGTGTAATGGTATCGGGAGTATAGAAAAGAAATAACACAAAACAAGTAAAACCTAAATAGATCATTATCTTACGGTTGCCTCTCTTCTCCTCTCAACCATAAATCCCAAATATTAAATACACACATTACACCATACTCACTACTCACCTTAAAAATCTAAGATATGCCGACCGCTTGTCCAACTCCAACGCCCACTCTATTGTCCTCTCATTTGTCAGGGAAGGACCTTAATAATCCCTGAATGAACTTTGAATATCTGTTTTCCTCTCCTTTGTTGTTGTAATTAAGTCACTCAAAAGCTGCTGAAGAAACTTCCAAAAGCAACGTTTTGTTTTTTTCATCCTTTCTCTTTTTCATTTTTCCTTCAAAAAATCAGACCATAACGGATTGTAGCCGCATTACCATTATGTATCGTATTCATAACGGGATGCGGGTATGAATTTGGTAGAACCCGATATATCAGTATGCATCCGAAATGGTTAACGACCATTTTTTTAAAACCATGAAAACCCACCCCACTGCCCAACTCTAAAAGTATTTCAATAGGCTTTGCATAAGGCATACCGATAAATGGAATAATAGATGAACTAATGTGTGAGCAACTAAATCTGAAAATTTACTATATTAATGTTTTGGTTCTCTTATTTATAGACTAGAAGATCTAATTTTATTGTTTTCAACTCGAGAGATCTTGATAGCACATTATTAACTAAGGCTAGGCTACTAACTAACGAACATGTCTCTGAAACAACGTTTCATATGAGTCTTAAGATAACTACGTAATTGCTAAAAGCCCAAAACTTGTATTAATTAGCGTGGATCATATAATCTAAATATATAATTACTTGTACCTTTATTATACATCTAAAACATTAGAAAAGCATCAATCTATAATTACTTTGTCCATTGTTTTGTATCAATTTATTCAAATATAAATGCCTAAATGTTTATCTAAATTTGATAGTTTTTTTTATTTTGGTGATAGTTAAGTCTTAACTCTTGGTTGCCTTGCGATATGGTTCCGGGAAGGTACTTATGGATGGTGATCATCAATAAATATGTCATTAAAAATTTCCCGTACAGTACTCCTAATCAATAACTCTTGGTTGCCTTACGGATCAACAATACTCTTAATCTCAACCAACCTTCTAAAATTGTTATTAAAGTAGCTAATACACCAAGAACCTAGTAGGTTATTCAGTTTATTGCTCAAATAATTGTAAAACCTTCTAAACCTATTAAAAGCTTATATTAAAACTCTTCATAGTTCTGAATCAGTTAAAAATAGTTATTAAAACACTATATTAAAACACTATATTACCTCTTCATGCATAATATATATTAAAATTCTATTTGTATAGTTAATATCTAACCCAATGCCTACACCTATTAAAACACTTATAGTAACACCTATTTGAATCAGTTAAAAATAGATCTTTTGTTAAAATACAGTTAAAAATATCTAGTATTTTTTAACTTCTTTAGAAATAATCGAAAGAAATACAGTTAAAAATAGTCATTTTGAACAGGATCAGTTTACTAATCATTACTGTTGCATTCTTTATATCAATGTGATGTTTAGTTTTATATAAGTGTACTAATCAATGCATGTACATAGCCTCAACTAGGGTGAAACAAAGAGTTCGTAAACTTAGCCTCAACTAGGGTGAAACAAAGAATTCGTAAACCTACTAAAGGTAGAGGGTTGGAAAAAATTATCAAAGCAACTGGGAAGAAGATGCGAATATAAATTTCCAAAGAGAAAGGAAGGCCTCTTGAGCATGAGAAGTCTTCCAAACTTTCTAATGAGATATGGATTATGATTCGAAATCATATTCCGGTGCCAACTAAATGGAAAACGCTTAGTGGGCGTGATAAGAATGAAGCTTTTGATATAATTAGTGTTAGTATATATATTTTTAGTCATGTGACTATTAGTATTATACATTTATTTTTAACTTGATTAATTAATATTTTGAATTTATAGGAGAGATTTGAAATTGACTTGGATGAACATGAAAAATGAAGTTTCGAAGAGTTAATGAAAGGGATGACCTAGAAGAAGTAAGATTCATCAATATTATTTGACGTTTCACTCAAAGGAGGTGCATGGGAAATCTGTATAGTAGCTATACCGAGGCAAATTGGCACAAATTGTGTGATTTATTTGCTGATCCAAAATATGAGGTACAAGATTATTGCACTTTTATTATTTTTACACAATAGACCCCAAGTGCCAAAACCCTACTAGATTATTCAGTTTATATCTGATTTAATGATTAATCACACACACACACACACACACACACACACACACACACACACATATATATATATATATATATATATATATATATATATATATGATTAATCATTAAATCATATATAAACTGAATAATCTAGTAGGGCTTTGGGGTCTAATGTGTAAAAATAATACAAGTGCAATAATCTTGTACCTCATATTTTGGATCAGCAAATATATATATATATATATATATATATATATATATATATGTTGTAGAAACGGTGTGAGATAAACAAAAACAATAAAGCAAAGCAAAATGTAAGGCACAACAAGGGATCCAAGGCATATGTGGTTGTTTGTCATGAACTGAAAATATTTTTTACTTTTAGATTAAAATGTTTTCTCCTTAAATATGTTTTTCTGATTATATACTTATTATATTTTGACAAAAAGTAAAGGCGGCTAGTGGTGTTGTGCCTAAGAGGATCAAATTTAATAAAGAACCCCATTGTAAAATGGGAATTGAACGTATCTCGAAGCTGAAAAAATCTATGTAAGTAAAATTGCGATTTAATTTATGTTGTTCTCTATCGGGTTAATTATGTTTGGTTATTGGAGGCAGATGTTAAGTAGGTTGAGTTTTATTTGTTTATTTGGAGGTTGGGATTAAGTATAGTGGATTATTTTGTGTTGAAGTTGATATTTAAATGGGTTGAAAAGGTTGGTTTTAATGTAAAAACAAAGGAAACTCTATCAATTTTTTTAAATTATAAAATATTTTATTGGAGGTTATGTTGAGTTATATTTGTTGTAGGTGAGGGCGAGATTAAGTTTGAACATATTAGTTTTCATTTAAAACGAAGAAAAGAACGCCGATTTCTTTAGGTATAAAATATTTTAAAAAATTGAATATGTTTACATTGCATATTTCTTTTACTCAAGAGGAGATGAAAAACCTCGAGTTTGAGTCTATATTTGAGGAGGGTTCATTATTGAGCCCAAACGAGATAGTGGGATCGTGTGCTCGGGACGAGATTAGGGTATATTAATGGGCTTGGGCATGGTCCCAAACCAACTACTTCTAAGACAACTTTGCAAAAAAAAATGAACAATCGGAGGAAGCTCTTAAGGAGTTTGTTAGAGCTCAATAAGAGTTGATGGAGTGCCTAAAAGCTCGAAAGATGGAGTCTACAACTCATCGTGAGGAGACAATGAAGGAACGAGATGAGGCGTCTTCTCAACGAGTACTCATAGACACCATTTTAGCTAAGTAAGTTGAATCTGATAAGATCATTCAATCCTTACTTATTTTGAGAGAAATGCAATCCACGTAAGCTTTAGTTCAATGGGATGTCACTCGAGAGATCTTTTTCTATTCAAGTAATAAATATTGATATTATTATTCTTATTTATAGAACTTAACTAACAATTTTTTATGATGAATTGCAGATATTAAGGGACGAGGACTCTTATTGACAAAACATATTTGGATGCGGCAAACGAAAGTGAAAATTTAGGAGATTGTTATGCCGACCGTGATAATTTTTTATTCGACATTGTGTCGATTTTTTGTTAACTTTTGTTATCAGATATTATGATTTACCTTTTAAGTGGAACTTTTGTCACATAAATGGTGCACTTTTGAGATTATATATTATGATATACGTGGAATATTTGGCACAAAGATGAGAACTTAATTTGTGGATAAGACTTTGCATTTTAAATAGATTTACTTTGTGAACATGATTTTTCGTTTTAATTATTTTTTGAGTATGAACATGAACGTGTTAAATGTCACAAAGTATTAATGTTAATAGTTATTTGTCATTATGAAAATGACATTTGTGATAACTATTTGGAAAGAAAATAAATTAGTAATAACAGTTAAAATAATATTAAAAATGATAATAACATTTGTCACAAAAAATAATAATATATAACATTAGCCACAAGAAAATAATAATATATAACATTAGCCAAGATTTTTATTTGTCGACAGATGTGTTAGAAAAGTCTATTTGCAACAATTTTAGTGGTGGAAAAAACTGAAAACTTATTTAGCTGCGGATTTTTAGGAATATATGGGAGATAATTTGCCACGAAATTATACTATTTACTGCAAAAAATTTTGACAAACAACAACAACAAAACATTGTTGCGAAAACGTACACAATAGGGTACGATTTTTTCGTGGCCAATAAGTTTACTATTAGCCACGAAACTCATTTTTGTTCTCATATATCTATTTAGCCACGGGGATTTGGCCATGACACTACTACGAAAAAAATTGTTGCCAAATATCTTTAGAAATGAAATGTAAACATTTGGATACGATTTTTTTTGCATGAAAATGTGCAATTTCTTGTAGTGATGTAGTCAATGTTTACAAGATGCCATTACAAATATAAATAGAGTGAATTAACTTCGTTTCAACACAAATTTGGAGATGAAAATAAAAGATAATACTTATATATACATGATAGATATATGCATACACTAACATCCCCTTTAAGTCAATATGGGTAAAGCTTATTATGAGTTTGGTGAAAAAATCTTGAGAGGTCCTCGGTATCTCCTTTGGAGAACTTTAGAGTGGACTGATCAACCAAATAGATGACCTGTATTAATTTGATAAAATGCTGGAGCATAATAAAGTGCCAAAATATCCGTAGTGTAAAAATGGATTGAAAGGAAGTGCATGAGGCACTAATTATAGAGTAATTATAACACTAGTACGTGAGTGCACAAGGAACTAATGAGAGTGCTCGAGGTACTAATGAGAGAGTGGCATAGTGGATGAAGCACTAATGAGAGAGTGCACAACACACTAATGATAGAGTGTACTGGGCACTAATAAGGGTGCATGAAACAGTAATGGGAGAGTGCACAAGGGATTAATGAACGAGTGTGCATGAAGCATTAATGAGAGAGTAGAAATGAAAGACCTAGAAATAACATATGGAACTGAAGAGTTATGGAGAATAGGGATGGGCTCAAACATGCGACTTGCCTTATAGTCTATTCCAAGAATCTTCCTGGTCTGTGGATCCTGAAGAAGTGGACATAACTTGTTTGAAAAGGGGAACAAGTTCATTAGTATAAATAGTTAGATCACGAACCTTTGACGATCTAGTCACCTCATTGTTCGCATCGTTTATGGACCCAGAGGACTAAGGGAGTTCGGGTGGAGGTCCTCGACTTGCATTTGTACTAGTTTGTTTATATAGTTTGCTGACACAATCATTTATGGTTGGTCTTGTGGAAATAGGTGCGTGAGTTATGAGAAGAGGGTCATTGCTCATATTTAGAATTATGAGTAGAAATCACTTCATCTTTGGTTTGGGATTTAGAGGTTCCAGGTGTAGTTTCTTCGGAGAGAAGTTTTGAAATAACACCTTCTTGTGAACGAAGATGACTTCGATGTAGAAGATAGGCTCGAACAAATTCAAAACGATCATGAATAGCTATCAAAAAGGTTATTACACTTTGTTAGTCATTGCAGGCAATGAATTTTTTGGCATCAGATGGACATGCTCACACATGTTCAAAGAGAGATAATTGTTCTCATATTGCATAAAACTGAGATAAGAAATCCTTAATGGATTTATCTGTATGTTGATTTTTTTGGTCAAGGTTTGTCAACAATTTATATTGGTATTAAAGGTATATGGTGGTGTGTCCATCCCTCATTGGATTTTTCCTCCCGTCTTGGGGTTCCAGCTCTCGTGTGCGCGCACTCGAAGATAGAGGAAGTCTTGTAAATTTTTCTATGAGCACTTCGACCGTCATCGATGTGGGGTGATTTAAAGATATGGAGACACCTCCTATTTTGAACAAATAGCAAAAGAACATGTCGCCGCTTCGAGAGAGCGGCATCAAAGACAAACTAATTCATACAAAACCAATAGTTCAGAGGTTCGGGGCTAAATTACGGAATGGGAGCATGTTAGGCACCCATCCCACCCTTTAGGTATCTCACGGGCTTATGTTACTATTTCCTTTAAGTTTTTCATGGAGTGTGTGCATGTGAATACATAAATGGAGATTGGAATCTTTTGACTCGCATCATGGAAAGGATGGAGTGAGGTCATCCATGATAATGTTCCCAAAATAATAATTAGAAAATATGATGTGAGCGCTTATCAAGATATTGATAGTTATAATAAAATGATAATATATTTAAGATAAAACGCATAAGTATGAATCATAAGTATGATATATATGAGTAATTTATGGAAAAAATGAGGGAAAGAGGAAAATAAGAAAATTTGGAAAATTGGACTCGAATTGGGTTGTAGCCCGAAACGCCTACGTAGCCTTTAAAGGCATCAAAGTCCACGTATTTCACATGCATCATTAGGGTGGGGGTTATCTCATAAATTCAAATGGGAGTTTATTATATGTGGGTGTGTAGAAAAGATATTTTTCGTTTTGAGAAGAGGTGATAAATAATCCAGTTGTAATTAATAGGTGTAACCCTATTTTTCTTTGTTTTTATTTTTTTTATAGAAAATAAAGTATGTGCAATATAACTAATAACGGATAATATGTTAATGTGCATGATCTAAAGTAAAAGCTAAATTGAGAGTATATATAATTAATTCGAAAATAAAGAAATTTAGAGAGAGAATGATGTTTTGACCTTCTTTGGAGATTTGAGGCTTAATCTTGATCCTTGATGAACTCCCTTGCAAGTTGGGATGAATGTTGGATGTGAGAGAAAGAGTGCTAAATTGGGTAAGAAAATGAAGGGAATGAAAGATGGAAAGGAATTTCACATGAGGAAACTTCGCTGATTGTAAAAGAATGTTGCTGAGATCACTGATATTGATGGATCTGAGGTGTGCCTTGGAAGTGAGCTCATGAACATCTTATATAGGGTAGGTGGACTACCGTTCAGGATATCCCTAGCCCTACCAATCGGTAGGTGACCCTAGACACACTGTCGTTTCCTTACCAATTGGCAGTCTCGTATAGATTTTTTGGGATAAACGATCGTAAAATGCAATTCGTAATCCAAATCATGCATGGGGCATACCGTTATAAAGGTAATTCAAATACCTTCAAGCGTCCTTTGGGAAGCTCCCAGGTTTGATAGTTGACTTTGGGTCAAATGGGGCTCGGAAGCGCTTATCATCCCCTCAGGCGGGAGATCGTCGTACGATAATGGATCGTTCGTCCGAATCGTAAGCCAGAATGGAGAACGGGGTAGACCATTGGAAAGGTTATGCGAGGAAATTTGATTTTTTAAAGAGCTTTGCTAGGTTCGGAGAGTTGACTTTGATCAAATGGGGTCCAGAAGTCCTCGGTGACCTTTCGGAGTAAAGCAGATCGTTCGTCTGAATTGTAAGGCTAATTTGTGCACGGGGTAAACCGTTGGAAAGGGTATTTGATGCCCTTCAAATATTCATTCACTCTAGTTCAAGATGAAGAGTAGACCTTGGTCAAATGGAGCCTGGGAGCGCCCGGTAGCCTTCAGATCAATTTTGACGGAAAATAGATCGTTTGTTTTAATGGTTATGCTATTTCACGAATGAGGCAGACTGTTGGAAATGGGTTTCAATGCCTTTTGAGTATCCATTGAGTTTTTTTTATCTAAAAAAGGATTTGATTAAGGTCAAATCGGAGCTCGGGAGTGCCTAATGGCCTCTAGATCAATTTTTGATAGTAAAATAGTTCATTCATCCAAATTGTTATGCCGATTCATGCATGGGGTGGATCGTTGGAAAGTGGATTCAGAGCCCTTAAAATATTCGTTGATCTTTTACTTTGACGATGGAGTTGATCGGATTCAAACGGGGCTCGGGAGCGCCCGATGGCTTCTATATCGGTACTCGAAGTATGACCTAGGGTTTGTAGTGACTATGGAAGGTGCTAAGGACCTAAAGTAAGACTTTGGGTGGTCGTAGAATGTGGTTTCTACAGAGCCCCTTGACGGATGAGCTTGGAGAAAGTGAAAGCCGTCGAATAGACACCACATGATATTTTGGGAAATGAGGTAAACTCTTTGGACCTAAAGGGATGAGGATGATCGATTATGGGGGATTTAAGATGGGAACGGCCAATTCTGAAGGTCGATGTCAATTCTAAGGACCTAAAGATGGGAGTGACCAATTCTGAGAGTCGAGGTCAATTCTGAGGACCTAAAAATGGGAGCGACCAATTCAGAGTGTTAAGGTCAATTCTGAGGACCTTAAGTTGGGAGTGGCCAATTATGAGGGTCGAGGTTTTTTATGAGGACATTAAGTTGAAGGGGCCAATTATGAGGGTTGAGGTAAATTTTGAGGACATGAAGTGGGAGCGACCAATTCTGAGGGCCGAGGTTAATTATGAGGACCTTGAGTGAAAGCGACCAATTCTGAGAGTCGAGGTCAATTCTGATAACCTTAAGTTGGGGAGACCAATTACGATGGTCGAGGTCAATTTTGATGAACTTAAGTAGGGAGAGACATTTTCTGAGGGTTGAGGTCAATTATGTGTGACACCCCGACTAATTAAATACCGGGTAGCTACTCTTTTATTAAATTAATTCAAAATGCCAAGTTGGCTCAGTTAATAGCATCACTGTCGAAAACATTTTAATTTTACTAGCCACCTAGTATTTAAAACGTAAGTTGCCAAATTTTAATTAAAGTCTGATTAACATGCAACAAGTGTAATGAAGAAATAAATAACACCATACACCATATTGAAGTAAAACGAATAACCATCACATAGTGTAAATAAAGTCTGGAGGAAAACTCCTCACTACAAATCCCACAACTGAAAAGTAAACTGAAAACTGAAACAATACATGCTAAAGTATGAAAACTGAAATGTAAAAGATGCTCTAAATAGAAATGGGCAACATGCCCTACAACTGATAGATAGTGACTCTGGAATCCAAAAGATAGAAGCGTCTACAAGCAAATCCCTGTAGCTTCCACAAACAGCTACAGCTCGTCACCTGAATGACTATCCTATGCTTGGTGTCCTTGTGGCTGAGCACCTAAAATGGTTTTACAAGAGAAAGATTTGAAAAGCAAACGGGTCAGAGCCCGAATGTGGAGTTATTTTAAAAACCTGCAAGTGCTTTAAAAACATTTAAAACATTAAATGCAAAGTACATGTTAGGACGTGCACTCACATGATATTCTCACCTCTCGTCTAACTGTGCACTCCTAACGTAAGTACCCATCTATAACGGCACAACCCACTAGCTAAGTGACATCATCTCTAGCTAGACTATCATAGGTCCTACCCAAATTACTCGGTTCCATTAACATTATAACGCTCGTAATTAAGTAGGGGTTTAACGTAAACTCAGATGCTCAATATGCAATATATATCACTATCAGTTGACTCGTTATATTTCTCGAAGCAATACCGTAATTATATTCACAACAATAACATGAAGGTTCCCATTAATTAAGTGTATATTAATCACATCATAAATATACAGTACAAGCACCCCGAGAACTAAGCTGTGGTGCACACATACTCTGCTATCCATCCCGGTACATCACGTACATAAGGATTACATATTCCGAATCTCTCAGGAATAGTTCACAGATAACAACATCACAAACAATGGAGGCGAACACAGTCACATCACATAGGTCACGCACATACCTACGCTCCTACGATCAGCGGACTTATTAATATCCCAATAAGTCTTTCTATGACCTATGTTCATCAAGGTAACTAGTCTAAATCCGGGCAACACAAGGATTAGAGGGCCCTAAGCGAACGCAAACCTCCCGTGATAGCAAGTATGGTAGGTATGTCATACTCACAATTCATATACCAATACTAAGTAAACACACGTCTTAGTAATCCCGTAGTTTAATCGTAGTACTATTCTCATTCTAGTACCAATATATAATTATCACAATTTATACTATTCCGGTTTATCATCATACGCGCCATAATTTTCTCACGTCGTAGTAAACACTCACGTCTCAACCCAAATGGTTCATTTAATATAACTCGCGTATATAGTTTACTCCTCGTAATAACCCAAAAGTTCCAAATCTATCCTTACATCATCAAAGGAAGGTTATCTATATCCTCGAACAAGTTTACGGGACTCCAAAAATCAAAACAGTCCAAAAAGGACCAAACTGTCAACTCGTCAGAAGTCTCGTTCGAACGAGACTGTTCGAACGAGATTCCTCTGCCAACTCGTTAGAAGTCTCGTTCGAACGAGGCTGTTCGAACGAGATTCCAGTTCGTTCGAACGAACTGTACCTTCTAATGATATCTCGTTCGAACGAGATATCGAACGAAACCCCTTCTCGTTAGCAGCGACTGGTCAACTCGTTAGAAGCTCGTTCGAACGAGTTCGTTCGAACGACCTGGGGATTGCTTCTAACGACTGACCAGTTTCGGCCCAGATTTTTCCCCAATTCGTTTTCATCCATTTTTATCACTTCTAACCTCTTCCAAAGTTCATCCCAACAACGTTTTAGGGTCTCTAATTCATCCTAAACATATTCAAGTCATCTCCTAACATGTTTTCAAGGATTAAATCTCTCTAACATCAATCAAAATATAAATCTCTCCACTTTTTCCCAATTATTTCAAGAACATGAACCCTAACTTTTGAATCATGAATTAACCCAATAAAATCCGTTTTAAATTTCACCCAATCATAAATATGATCAGTAGGAACATCTACCTATCATTCTACATGCAAATCATCCTCAAGATTTCAAGTTCTAAGTTCAATTAACATGGGTTTTCATTATCTTTCAAGAACAATTAATATTCTTCAATTTCTAACATGGAAAAGACATTCTCTGAAATTAAATGGAATAAAGTCACTTGCCTTGGTTCGGTTTCTGATTTTGGTGTTGGTTTGGTGAAGATTTCTGCAGATTTTCCTCTCTCCAAGCTCCTCCTCCAATGGTGGCTTAAGGTGGCTAGGGTTTTCTTTGGGAAAGTTGTAAACCTAATGATAACCTCCGTAGATTAAAGGGTTAATATGGTTTGGTTAATGGGCTTAATGGGTTAAATCCACATCAGATTAAAACTCCCAATTTTCGTCACTTTTAATTCCTCAAAATGTAAAATTGCCAAAATACCCTTTAAGTTGTCGGTATGGCCTAAAAATACCCCGAGACCCAAACTACACCCCCGGCTAGTGTTTTCTGACTATCTCGACCCTTCCAGACGCGTTGGCGCACTCAAAATGACCATACAGTTTATAGATTTTAAATTCACTTTTATAATTAACATAATATACCATGACGCGGCGGTCACACGCGTCTCAACAAAATTTCTAAAATGCCGTATATCAATCTCACGACAAATTTTATAATACCAAATACATATATCAAAACATGTATGCACATAATCAAATACCAACTCGCATCTCGTTAGTATTTATAACCCGGATTAATTTCCAATTAATACGCATTTAATTAATTAATCCCAAAAATAAATATAGCCAAAAGTACGGGGTATTACATTATGAAGACCTTAAGTTGGAATGACCGATTATAAAGGCCGAGGTCAATTCTAAGGACCAAAAGATAGGAGCGACCAATTTTGAGAGTCAAGGTCAATTCTGAGGACCTTAAGTTTCAGAGGTCAATTTGAGGACCTTTAGTGGAAGCGACCAATTTTCAGGGTCGAAGTCAATTATGAGGACCTTAAGTGGGAGTAACCAATTCTAAGGGTCGAGGTCAATTTTGAGGACCTAAAGATGCGGATGACCAATTCTGAGGGTCGAGGTCAATTATGAGAGCCTTAAGTGGAAGCAACCAAATCTGAGGGTCGAGGTCAATTCTAAGGACCTTAAGTTAAAGAGACCAATTCTAAGGGTCGAGGTTAATTTTAAGGATGTTAAGTGGGATCAACCGATTCTGAGGGTCGAGGTCAATTCTGAGGACCTTAAGTAGGGATCGACCAAATTTGAAGGTCTAGATAAATTCTAAGGACCTTAAGTTGAGGCAACTCTCCTGGGGAATCTTAAATTTTATTGGGGAAGATATATATGTCCGGGGATTATGTCCTTTTAGGAAGATATAGCTTTATTGGGGGAACTTGCAATCCTTAGTCTGGAAATTTCACTTGGGGAAATGATTGATGACTTGAGGTTTTGGGATTTCGCTGAGAATGTGTTGGTGGGGAGAGATGTTGGGTTAGGAATTCTAGCTCTACCTGGTAGCTCTACTGATGAAGCATTTAATTTATGAGGATGAAGTTTTTTGAGATTCTGTTGGGGAGTTGTATATGGGCTCTGCGGGCGTGCTGGGAAAAAATGTGGTATTAATCTTGTTGGGTATTTGGAAGTTTAAAAATTGATTTTTTTGGTGAAGAAATGTTCCAATATTTTTTTGGTATTTTTAAGAATTTTTTGGGAAATTTTTGGAATTTTCTGGCATTTTTGGGGATATTTTGTACGAAATTTTAGGGGGTTGACGACCAACAGGTTATAGGAGTTGCCAAAAGTAGTAGCATGTTTTTTAGGACTATCTTGCGAAGGGGAAGGGACAGTGCCGATCGGTGGGTTTCAGGGGACACTAGGGATTGATTGCGAGGGTTTTCAGATAGAGGTGAATCTTATACTGAGAGTGATGCCGGAGGCGGGGAAGGCGACATTAGGAAGGCTTTCTTAATCTCAGTTGGGGGGTAGGTGACCTTCTACCCTTGGAGGATAGCTTATATGGATACGAGGGTGATGGGTTTGCTTGCGTAGATGCAACGATTGATGGTGCGTGAGATTGGGTACGTCTGGTACCTAGGAGAGAGGGTTATGGGGAAGATGAGGTGACATCCAATTCTGGTCCTTTCCCTTTAAGATTTCTTGCAGACTCATCGCTGACTGTGGGAGCTTGGCATTTGCATGCTTGATGTTGCAGTATTGCACCTAAAGAGAGACTCAAAATGGAAAAAGGAGATCCATACTTTGTTTGATTATCTTAATTTAGCGGCTTAGTCTACATGCACTTTAATTTGCTGCTGAGGTTCTTTCTTTGAGAAAGAGTAGGAAAAATGTGTTTTTGGGAAATGAATATGTTTGAAGATGGCCTCGGAGGCTTGGTTGAAAAATATCATCCCTTTCGAAGAGATTTATTTTGATAAAATAGGAAGAATAAGTTTTTTGAAATTTTTGTTGAATAAAGGAAGGCCTTGGCAGCTTGGTTGGTATTTGGATGAGGGGATAAAAATCTTGGTTTTAAAGTGGGGCTTATTGACTTCATTGGATTGTGATGAATCTTATGTGTTAAACAGATTGTAATGATGCTGGTTTTGTTGGAGTTGTTGCTTTGGGCCTAACTTCGAGGCTCTTGCTAGTGATCAGGAAGTTGATGGTGGACCCTCAACTTGCTACCATTACTGCACGGATGTCATATCATCTCAATCCTGTATCTGTGATTCTGGAAAACACCATGAATGGTCTAGATGCTTGGTAGGAAGGACTTGTTGATTTTTTGGGATGTAGCCCTATCATGTTATTCATATGGCTATTTGAGAGATTCCGTTTGGCGGTCCCCCATGAATACCCATTGGAAGTTGTGTCGAATTTCTTCACTCATTATTTCATCAACTTTGGCCCTAACATCGAGAACTGGGTAAATTAGTTTGTAGATCATGGGGCTCGATGTATGTGCTGGTCAGTGTCCTGTAGGGGGTTGCAGCCCTTTCTAGAACTGGGGGAATACCAGTATGTTCGATTAGTTGGCCTTTGGTAGGCCTCCTTTAATTTTTTGTGGTGGCTCTTGCACCAAGTCTGATGGGAGAAGATTGTACCCCCTATACCCTAGATTTCTTTCATGTAAAGGATTTGACATAAGGCATGTGCATGCAGTTGGGATCTTTGTAGGTGAGTTATCGGCCGTCAACCCATTCTTCCCAATATGTTGGCAGAGTTTAGAATGTTTTTAGGGACTATATGAAATGGTTGTGGAGGAGGGTAGTTTAAGATGTTGGCCAAGGAGACAGGGCAGGGATGGCTTGCTATGTTTGACACCATGGAGGGAGGCGCAGTGATTTTCCCTAGACTATCCTGGGCTTACCATTCCATAGAGCGCCTTTGGTATTCCATCTAGGCAGGGGAAGTTTGCGAACCTCAAGATGTAGATGATGATGGGGTTAGACCTTCTGGTAGCTGCGGGTAGGGTGAAGTTGATGGTATTTATGAAGCTTTCACGTGTTTGCGTATGTATTTGGTCATTTTGGGTTTGTTGGGAATAAATTTGGGAAGGGTTTGGTTAGTATATTTAGGAGCAGTTTAGTTTGGCATGTTCTTAGGACAATTAGGTTGGCGGGGGTATTTATTTGACTCCTTAAGTCGATATTTCGTATAACCGCACTGAATATTCCCATAAATTTTAATTATATTATTTTTCTTTTTGATGAGTTTTACATTTGAATTATCTATACCAATTGCTAAGACATGCATAATCATTTTGTTTATGTAAATGATAAAATGAACTGTCGTTCTCGGAGGTAAGAAAATAATAGAATTTTATGAAAAAGGAGGAGACCTTTCCCATGTAAAGCGTATGAGATGCTTATGTACCTCTAGGGTTTTGAAAATTTTTTGAGTTTCATTTTGAGAGCAAAAAGGGTTTTTTAGAGGATCAGGCCTCACATAGTTCTGAGTAGACAAAAATGAAGATTTTTTTAAAATAGAAGGGGAATGAGAGGATTCGTATCTCGCCGAGCTTTCGGACTAGGGAAGAATTTCTTGGGATGGTCGAGGTTAACTGGTCAAGCCATATTTTCTTCGTCAAGGTCAGTGAGCATAGCAACGATACCGGATAGCATTTTCTTCACGATGTAGGAGCCACTCCAGTTTGGCTTAAATTTCCCTCTGGGGTCCGAGACAAGTTTTATAATTTTTTGAGGCCTAAATCCCCTTATCTAACACCACGGCCCTCTACTCTCTTGTTGAATAATCATTCTATCCGATGATGGTACCCCTGTGTATGATTTAAAGCCTTTAGCCTTCTTTCGTGTATGAGAGACAGCTCATCAAGATGACTCTGATGCCAGTCTTCTACATTGACCTTGCTTTTAAGCATGACACATAGTGAAGGTATTTCTTATTCATCAGGTAAACTTACCGTGTACCAGAGAGTAAGGGGTATCCCCAGTAGATGCTCATACTGATGTACAGTAGCCCTAGAGGGCCTAAGGTATTCCATCAGCCCAATATCGATACCTCTAAGTCATCTTGCTGATGATTTCTTTGATATTCTTATTGGAGGCTTAGACTACACCGTTGGTTTGTGGTCAGTAGGGAGAATATTTATGTCTCGGAATTCCATACTCATCAACCAATTCTGTGACTTCTGCGTTCAAATGTAACCCGTTGTCTAACACTATCTCGTGCGGGACATCATATCGGTATATAATGTTCTTTCGAATGAACTTGGCTAGTTTTTTGGGATTCAATACTACATATAACTTGTATTCGACCCATTTGGTGAAGTAACCAATGGCAACCAGGATATACTCATTCCCATTGGAGGCTTTGAGGGTGACTTTCCCTATGATATCGATTCCCCAGGTGGAGAACGGCCAGGGATAGGTCATATTGTATAATTCTCATGGAGTCAAGTTTTGGAGATTGGAAGATTGTTGGCACTTAAGACATCTTCAAATATAGGCGATGCAAGCTTGAACCATGGTAGTCCAATAGTAACCCTATCGGGTGATATTATTGGTGAGCATATGGCCATTCATGTGGGGTCCTCATTCCCCACTGTGGATTTTTTGCATCATCTCTTCAATGTTAGCCCCTGCGATACACTGCAAGTGGGTTCCATCGAAGTTTTTCATGAACAGTGCTTTATCGCAGATAATATATTTGCTAGCTATCCTATAGAGGGTTACTCGATCTTTCTTATAGGCATCTCAGGGGCACCTACCGTGCTTGAGGAGATGCCAAATGTCATAGTACAAACACTCGGCCATATCAGGATCATCTTCTATAATGAGCTCAATGTGGTAGTAGTGGGTGGGTATAGCTTGTTTCTGGACTAGGAAGGGTCCATTATTATTCCCTCTAGCATGTCGACCATGGAGGCTAAGGTAGTAAGGGAATATTTTAAGTTGTTCCTTGCTTGGGGTTAGTAGTGGAAGGTGATGTCTCAGAATTGGGAGGCCAATTCTTCATGGTGGGTGTGGAAGGGCAGGAGCTTTTCGTCCTTGACTTTCCATCTTCTTAGGAACTGGCCAATGATGAGGGTTGAATCCCCATAGACATCCAAGCATTAAATTCCTTTCTTGATAGTGACTTTGAGGTCTATGATGCACGCCTTGTATTTGGTCATGATGTTGGTGTAGGGAAAATCTAACTTGATTGCAATGGAAGTATATGAATCATCAGGGGTGATCAGGAGTATCCCAATGTCGTATCCTTTCTTATTGGCAATGCTGTCAAAAAACATTTTCCACTGAAGGTCTTCCTGATAGGTGCAAAGGATATCTTGATCCGAGAATTTGGAGATCCAAACATCATCTTCTTTAATAGGGAAATCGGTAAGGTAGTTAGAGATGGCTCCCCCTTTCATGTCTTTCTGCATGACATACACATTATCGAACTCGTCTAGCAATATTAGCCATAGGGACATTCGGCTAGATAGGGTAGGTTTCTCGAGAAGGTATTTTATAGGATCCATTAGAGACACAAGTTTGATCGAAAAAGCGAGCATGTAATGCCGTAATTTTCTAAGTGACCTAGACAAAGGTGACGTATACTTTCTCTAAGGCAGTGTAGTTGATTTCGTACCTGACCAATTTGTGATTAGCTTAGTAGATGGCCTTCTCTTTATGGGATTCTTTAATGTATTGGTCCAGTAAAGCCTCAATTGCGATGTTTGTTATGGTCAAGTATAGATGTAGAGGGAGACTAGGCTGCAGTGGCATGACTACCAAAGGTCGAATTAGATACTGCTTGATTTAGTCAAAGGCTTCCTGACAAGCTTCGTTCCAAATTTTGGTGGAATCCTTTCAAAGGAGTTTGAAGATGGGTTCACAAATAAAAGTTAACTCACGGATGAACCAGCTGATATACAGTAATTTTCCCAAGAATCCCTGGACTTCCTTCTCCGTTCGGGGTGGTGGCATCTCAAGTATGGCTTTCAATTTAGCAGTATCTGCTTCATTCCCCTTGTCGCTAATCATGAATCCCAAGTGATTTCCTTAGTAATGCTAAAAACACATTTTACGAGTTAAGTCGCATCAGGTATCGCCATAGTCGTTTGAAGAACTTCTAAAGTTGGAGAACATGACCTTCGTGAGTCTTAGACTTGATAATTATATCATTCATGTAGACCTCGACTTTTTTGTGTATCAGATCATACAAGATGGTTGTGGTAGCCTTTAGTTGGTAGCCCCAATGTTTTTTAGACAGAATGGCATAACTGTGTAATAGAATGTTCCCCAAGGGGTGATGAATGCGATTTTTTCTTAATGACCAGGGTGCATCTTGATCTCATTGTATCAAGCAAAATCATCACCAAATGACTTGAGACCGTGACTGGTCGTGTTGTCCACAATCATGTTGATATTGGGTAGTGGCTAATCATCCTTCACAGAGGCTCTATTCAAATCTCGATAGTTAATGAACATGCAAACATTTCCTCGGATAAAGCCTACGTTCAACTGTTTAACCACCTCTTCCTTAACCTTAAGCGACCATTCGATACGAAGATTTCTTAGTTATTATTTGACCGATTTATATTCTGGGAGCGTTGGAATCTCGAGCTGAGCTATTTCGGGATCAATGTCGGGCATATCGTCATAGGACCATGCGAAGACATCCACAAATTCCCATAGTAGTTCTTTGAGTTGAGCCCGCTCATCCTCATCAAGGGTGAACCCTATCCTAATCCCGCGTAGTTGGCTACTAGAATCGATATTGATAATGACAGTTTCATCTTTGAGCGCAGTTATGTTGTTTGTTATTAACCTTATTATAATCAGTTAAGAATTGTTAATTTGCAAAATCATTATCATCAAGAGTTTGATTAGAATCAAGACAATTAATATAAGGCGCAATAAGATACTCAAAATCTTTGTTTATTTCATTGTAAGAAAAAATAGTGTTGAGAACCTCAATAAAGGATGTCTTGATTACATTGTGTTCAGAACAAGGAGGAACAATGAAAGAAGAAGAAATAAGATAAACATCTGGGGTTGGTTGAATTTCAGCGGGTGGAACTGGTATAACATTCTATTTGAGGAAGGGTGTATCAATAACTTTAATCAGAATGGATAGATTTGATGATGTAACACCTAAGTGGATCATGCAGAGTGTTATCCCCAATGTCTACAAGTTGAACAAATCCTTAGAGTCACTTCCATTGGAAACCTCGATAGCAACTACAGTATTCTCAATAAGTGGTTGCGCATGATACTGGGAGTCTTCGCCCGAGGAGTAACTATCTTGGAAGAATACCTGCATTCCTAAATTCATTTCCTTATCCACATGATCATACCAAGGTTTGGGAAAACAACAAAAAGGAAAATCATTAGCCTTTTTTATGAATATCTCATTGAAGGAATCCCCTGAGATAGTTTTGGCATTTTCTAGCCTTCTCTTCTACTGAGGTCAACGGAGCATTCTGAGTTCCTCTGATGATGGTTGATATCCCAAGCCACATGGAAGAAATGACTTATTTATCACTATGGGTTACCCTATTCCCTATTGTCTTCGTCCTAGCCGCAGTCCGGGCATGAAATGCATATTCTTAAACATCTATATCACATTGATGTGGATACCTCATTTAATTGTCTTGGACCAGATAAGTAGTCGGACGAAGCCTTATCAAAGATAGGGAAAGTCTGGCCCAAAATCTAAGGTCTCATACGAGACCCAAGTAGACTTGGATGCGGTTGGACACATAGCACGAGGGAAGAGGACCTCTGACTCTTCGAGAATATGGATTCAATTTCTCTGCATCTAATAAACCTCATTTTGAGGGTTGTCAATCTTGGCAGTAAGTTGGACTAGGACCATCATCAAATCAGGCTACACATTCGACGCATGGTCTACATTCTCCATGGAAAATGGGTGAAGGTGGATTCCGGACTCGGAGTAAGTAACAAGATAACTGATGATGCTTCAGGGTGGTTTGATAGAAGACCGTACCCAATAGGGAGCCAGGACGGCGATCGGGTATGCAATCGACCTGCAAAGGAAAAATTATTCCAATTTATTTTTAAAAGAGGGAAGGAATAATCTTTTTTTTCAAAAAGAGGAAAATGTTTTTAATAATTTTTTTGAAAGGGAAGGACAAAATATTTTTAGTATTTTTTGGATAAAGGAAGGAAAAATGTTGTTGATATTTTGAAAATGGGAGGAAAATGTTTTTGACACTTTCGATAAGAAATGAGGGGAAAATGAGAAAAGGTTCTCATCATGATTATTATTACGCTTATGTTTTCACTTCTATTAGGTTTACCTAATTGCAAAAGAAATTTCGGACGGGACCCGAGCTTAGGAAATATTGGGATTGAAAAAATGTGTAAAATACGATTTGACTTGTTGCCAGGCTCATGGATAGGCTCCCATTTTGGAAAAAGACAAAATCGTATGAAAATTTGGATGGCATGCGGACCCGGTATTTTGGCATAGTTTTAGGTAGTAACCGGTAAACTAAAGATGAGTGATCTAGGTTTGATGCCTATATGAGGGTATGCAGTTGTTGGGTTAATTGTAAGGGTGCTCCGCTTCGGCATGACTTCAACGATATATGTCATGATTTTAAGGGAAATTAGTACGTATGGACAAGACATTTGATATACCCGAGTGTACGTGAATTGCCTTACTATATACTTCATGGGGACAGTACGTCTGAGAGAAAATTTGATATACTCGACATACGTGAACAAGTTCCTTGCGATATACCTCCCGTCATGACTTCAATAAAGGGATACGATGCAGGGGGAACCATTCGATATACGTCGAAGGTACTTAACCAATGGAGGGTAAGAGTCACATTACTAAGGATAACTACGTCCTGCCGGAACAACGCTCATCACAAAGTGATTCCCGAGTACGGGAAAAAATTTCGGTCAATAGTTATATTATTTGGTGATGTAGTGTGCAAATTGAATGATTCTTGATTAGTATATTATGGAGAGATTAATTTATTTGGCATGATGAGCACAATACTAATAGGGAAGAATGTACAAGTATCATGAAAAGTAAATCTAGCGTGAAGCATAAAGCATGAAGATTACACTCGACATGGATATGTGAGAGTGAGTGACGAGTGAATATCTATAAGTGAGTGTGTGGTAATGAACCTAAGCATAGATTAACTAAAAGTGGTGTGTGATAAGTGTGAGTGAGCGTGGATATATACAAGTGTGATAAGTGGGGGCATGTGTTAGTGACACCTAATCATGGATATTGTAAGTGGTGTGTGCAACATTTGAATATAATTGATCCAACGTGTAAGTAGTGTGAAGTGTATATGGAGAGTATCTACAAATGTGTGAGTGAGAGTGATATAAGCATGAGGTAAATATCTACAAGAAATAGTAGAGGAGAAAAAAGGTAACATATAGGTAGGTGCATATGCACACAAGCATAAAATGGTAACACCCATTAAAACAGAGTCAAGTCCTCTTATGATAAGTCCCCAGTGGAGTCGCCACTGTGGCCATCTCTCCTTGGCATTTTTTTTCATGTCTCGGGGTTCTAGTGATCGCGAGCGTACACTCGGAGGGGGAGATAAGGTCTCACGCCCTCTTCCAGGATCGCTTCATCCATCGTCATCATAGGGTGATGTAAAGAGATGGAGTCACCATCCTATTTTGAACAAAATAGTCCAAAAAACATTTCTCTATTTTGATAGAGTGGCATAAAAGACAAACTGATGCTTACGGAACCAATAGTTTAGACATTCGGGAGCTAAGTTACGAAATGTAAAGGTGTTGGGCACTCATCTCGCCCTTTCTGTCTCTCATGGGTTTATGTTACTATTTTCCTTAATTTCTCCGAGGAGTATGTGAATGTGTATACATGAATGGAGATCAGAATTGGTCACTCGCATCATGGAAAGGATGGAGTGAGATTATCCATAAGAATGTTTCCAAAATAATAATTAGAAAATATGATGTATGCGCTTATCGAGATATTGACCGTTATGATGAAACGATAATATATGTTAGATAAAATTCATATGTTTGAATCACAAGTATGATATAAATGAGTATTGTATGGATACAATATGGGAAAGAGGAAAATAATAAAATTTGGAAAATTGGACTCGAATCTTAGGTTTTAGCTCGAAACGCCTACGTATCCTATAAAGGCATCAAGTCCTGTAGTTCGCATGTGTCATAAGGGTGGGGTTTATCCCATTAATTCAACGAGATTTTATTATATCTGTGTGTAGAAAAATATTTTTAGTTTAGAGAAAATGTGATGAATAATCCTGTTGGAATTAATAGGTGTAACCCTTTTTTTCTTTATTTTTGGCTTTTTATTGAAATTAAAGTATGTGAAATATAACTAATAAAGGATGAGATGTTAATGTGTATGATCTAAAGTAAAAGCTATATTGAGAATTTATATAACTAATACGAAAATAAAGAAATTTATAGAGAGAATGATGTTTGGACCTTCTTTGGAGATTTGAGGTTTGATCTTAATCCTTGATCAACACCCTTGCAAGTTGGGATGAATGTTGGATGAGAGAGAAAGAGATTTTCGCTAAATTGGGTATGAAAATGATGAGAATGAAAGATGGAAAGGAATTTTATACAAGGAAACCTCGCTGATTGCAGAAGAATATTGCTGAGATCACTGATACTGATGGATCTGAGGTGTGCCTTGGAAGTGAGCTCATGCCTTCCTTATCTAAGGTAGGGGGACGACCTATCAGCATATCCATTGCCCTTCCAATCGACAGGTGACCCTCACATTACTGATTGGCAGGGAAATGGACCTGCTAATTGACAATCTCGTGCATATTTTTTTCCAAAAAATGGTCATAGAACTCGATCTGTAAATCCAAATAGTGCACGGGGCATACCATTATAAATGGAATTCATAGACCTTAAAGATTACTTTGGGCCGCTCCCAGGTCTGGGAGTTGACTTTAGGTCAAATGGAGCTCGAAAGCGCTTATCAGTCCCTTAGACGGTAGATCATTGGACGATAATGGATTGTTCGTTGGAAATGTAAGTCAGAATCGAACACGGGGCAGACCATTGGAAATGTTATTCTAGGCTGTTTCCCAGATTATACTCAAGAGGGGGAGTTGTGAATTGAGTTTTTACAAACTTTTAGTCAAATTAAAATTTCAGAAAAATATTTAATTTATAATACTTTGACAATTTTCAGATTAATAAAACTATAAAGAATAAATCCAACAATATCAAATAAATGCAACCAATTAATTTAAACAACTAGAAATGCAGATTTTAACACACTAGGAATATTAAATTAATTTTCGTATTTAATATTAAGTGATATTCTGAAATTAATTATTTAATTCAAAAATAATTATTTTAACCTTAAAATTAATTTAGTCAAATTTCGGAATTAATTTATTTGCAAGATAGTGTGCTGAAAATATTAACTCAAGCAAGCATGTGCAAATATATAAATAAAAGTGTGGAAAATAAATGACACCGAAATTTAACGTGGTTCGACAAAATTTCGGCCTACGTCCACGCGCCTAGAGCCCCCATCTCCTTTGCGCTTCACTAAACTTGATCCACTTGCGGGTAGGATCAAACCACCGCGTACAACTGTTTGAAACCTAACTCCGAGCTTCAAATCCCGTGGCCAACTTGCGGGTAGGAACCAATTACCGGTACAAACCGAAGCTTCAACAAAGCTTCACAACAAATCTGAATTTTTGTAGTGCAAGGTACAATAATGAAACTCCTTAAAATACAATTTGTAATCCGAGTTTCTCCTTCTTTAATGAGACTTCAATAAATGATGTTGAAGTAGGCACAAGTCTTCTTCTTTAATGATTGAGTAGATAACAAGATTAATTACTCTCTTGAATGTGTAGCTGAGTAATAAAATAAATGCTCTCAATAATATTTCAAGTCTTGATCATATTCTCATTCAAGTGTTTTTCTTCAATGCAGTTCTTCAAAGCTTTAAATGTGTCTCCAAAAATGTAGGTGTTAGACACATGCATTTTGGAGCATTAAATGCTCCTGATTTTTCTGAGATGAGGTAGCTGAAAATAATCTCCAAATCTAATATGCAATTCTTCCTTTTTATCTTCTCCATAAAAATATAGCTGTTATAGCATGGGAATGGTCTTCTAAAAGTATGGGACTAAAAGTAACTTGGTAGATAACCCCATTTAGGTTCTGTAAAAAGATGTTAGTCTAAGAGAGAGCAGAAAATCTAATATAGAATCGACGTAATTTAATTTTGATGTATAAAGGAAGGATTGCGCGTAATATATAATGAGTCTCAATAGACAATATGTCTTGTCCCAATAAACATGAATAAAATAATAAGAAATATTTTCTCTACAGAAATTATGGTGTGTAAATCAATTGTGAGTACACTGGTCAAAGAAGGTTATAGAAAAGATGAATATAATGGAGCTTTTATGCATATACAACCATTTGTGAATTTATCTAAATATGAACTCAGAACATAAAAAGTGAGGTCCACAAAAAATTTAAATAATAAAACTCAGTTTAGACCAAGAGATAAAGACGTAAAAAAAAAATACGGAGAGTTGGCGTTCAATTAACATATTTGACATGTTAAAAACTCATTTCAACAATTTTTGTCTCAGTTAACAGTTAGAAATAATTTGCAATATATTTGAATAAATATAAAAGATAACGTATAAATATAAAAGAAAACGCAGACCTATATATGTTAGAGGTTCCAAGTTTGAGATATACAGTAGCCAGTGCCCTAGGCATGTTATAGCATGTCAAACACTGACATGAGTTAACCAAGTCAGTTAACCCAATAGAGCGCATGGCTCGAAGCAGTATGGCAAGATCACCTTTTTGTTTTTGTTTTTTTCTTATTTTTTATTTTTTAAAAAAAGGCTGATGGAACAAAGTGCTACCTGGCACAAGAAATATATATATAATGCGCAAGACCAAAGAAAAAGGTGTAGTAGATCAGGATAATCTGTATGCATGAACACTGTTAGGAGCAACAATCCTATAGTGGGTCATCTAGCAAGTATATTTCATTTTGCGTGGCACAATGTTGTCATGTAAAGCATTTAACAATTATATATAATACTCACATGCTACACCAACCAGATCTTCTCCTAAGATCTAATAGGACGAAATAGTGAACAAGCAGGTAATAAACATGTACTACATGAACTAGCATACAAAAGATCAAAAGCCTAAGGTTAAAAAAAATCTACTACTAATAAAATGTATGGCCAAATGTCAATATGACAAACATAAAAATATGTTTAATAAAAATCAATTTTTATTCACAATAATTTCGAAAATTATTTTTTAAGAATAAGAAATTCATTTTAAAGTAAAACTAGAGTAAAACTTATACCAATTTTATTTAAGAATTAGTTTTAGTAAAAATAATCTTATTTCACTTTTTAGAAAAATATTTAGTCAACCAATCACATTAACACAACTAATATATGTGTGAGTGTCTAAAGTGTCAAATGCAAATGTGCAACCATACGTGAGTACCTTTACTCGGATATGTCATTGAGTAGAGTCGAGGCATGTTGAGTCGTGAAAATAAAACTTGATATAAACAGGTATAACTCAGTCAGAATAGATACGTAATCAAGGCAATATGACATAAATGCAAATATTATATAATATAATAAATATATGTATATAATGGTATATGAACAAGATTATATTATAAATATTATACAATAATAAATATCTATAGAATAACTTAATAAAAATATGTTTGGAATCATCAAAATCAATATATTAAGTAAACTAAAATGTACATTAATTAAACTAATTTAATTAATTAGGGATAAATAACATTTTCGTTAACAATCTCCCCCTTTTTGATGGTGACAAACAACGATTCACAATGATCCATAAAATGTATGAATTAAGCATAATTAGTGAATCATAAATTCTTCTCCCCCTTTTGACTTTATCAAAAAGAATTTTCATATAAATCAAGTGTCATTGGGTAAAAGTGCGAAGCTCCCCCTATAAAAAATAATACAAGCATGGGATATAACCATAAATTGTAAGAGACATGTGTGAATATCATGAATTTTTCACTAAGCACATATTCAACATTATGATGTCACATAGCATGTATTTGATTCAAGAGATAGATAAGAATAACATCAAATAATGCGCAAGACATCAAATTTAAAAACAACAACATATTCATAAAAGATTACAACTTAAGGATGTTAACAAGATGGCACACATCTTTAGTGTTTCCCTCAATCGTGATTTTCTCAATAACAACTTTAATAGAATTTTCAGCACTGTTTTGAGAGGATGAGCATGCAACATTTCATTAGAATGAGTAGGAGCATGTGAGTTCATATTTGGAGGTAAAACAAATGGCCATGAAGGAGGTTTCACCTAAGGGGCATGTGGTAGAGATGAGCGAATAAAAAGCATTGCGGCATCAAATGAAGAATATTTTTTATATTGAGAACCGCTAACTCCCTTAATTTGGGATTCACAATCTCCCCAAGTAGTATAAATTCCGGGGAATTTTCCAACCCACGCAACATAAAAACTCTTTGACATATCTTAAATGATAGATAAGAGAGAAAATGTGAAGTGCATAAATGGGCTAGAATGTTGTGGTATTTAAAGCCATAAAATTTTGTCCCGTAGTTCATAAATTTGCCATTTTCGAGATACATGCCAAAAAACATTTATCGGGATTATCAATACCAAAAAAATATAATCATAATCAATAAAAATTTATCTCCAAATAAATTTCAATAGCCATTTATCTCCCCCTAAGGGATACCAATTAAGGAAAATATGCATATAAAAATTGAAGTGCATCTTCTCATGAGATAAAATAATTTTAGCATATAATTTCCAATAAGATTCAATATATTCAAGAATTATCTATAAAATCAATAATCATGAGATTTTTCTATCTAAGCACAAACATATCATAAGTGTCATTTCCATTCAAAAATAAAAAAAAATTCAAGAATGTCATAAATATTTAAATAAGGACCCTAAACATGTAGCATGACATAAATGTAACTCATAATATGTTCATGTTATCAAAATTAAAGAGTGCATATTACAATATCAACATGTAGCACTTAAGACTAACAAAATTTAGAATGACATTTTCGTTTCAAATTAATATTCAATAAAATCATGAATTGATCCAATATCACTAAAATATATCAAGATGTAATCACAAAAAAAGAATGTGAATAAAAAAAATATTCATCAAAATTAAATATGTCATACAACAAAGAATCATCAAAGATAATAAATATACAAATTTTCATGTGAAGTCTAAATATTCAATCAACACGCTCATATGATATAACAAATATTTTATGCATGAAAATATATCATAAAATAGATCATCAATAAATTATATGATATTAAATTTAAAAAAATGGTGTTCCTTACCACCTTACCAATACCAAAGATATATTCAAGAAACTTCTTCCAAGTGTGGCATTTCCAACATTAGGCAATGATAATTAAAATTTGTAATATGACCAAATCATATGCCTTGAAAATCCACATTCCATCTCAAAATGTAACCTACACAACTTTGAAAATTTTCTCTTTTGGTACCCAAAATGTGTTAGGTCCATAGGGGTTAGTATACATCTTACTTCCTTTTGGAATCCAAGCTAATTTCCTTTTTCTAAATTTATATGGACACAAATCTGAAAAATGTGTGTGTCTACCACAATAAGTGCATAAATAGTTAGGATGACTAGATGAGGCATCAAATTTTAATAAATTGGAATAAGTCTTTTTCTCATTCCTTTCATCATATCCTATACCATTATTATTAAATCGAATCCTTTGTGTCTCAACAATTTTATCAAAATATTCATTTCCTTTTGTAAAAGTATCCAATGAGTTCTTTAAATATTCAATCTCCCTTTTTAACTCAATATTTTCAATTTCAAGAGGAGTAGTGACAATAATAGATTTTTTTCCTTTTTCAAAGATTTAATTTCATTTTTCAAAGATTCATTTTCTAATTTCAACTTATCAAAATCATTTGATGTAGAATCATATTTAGTTGAAAGTAATGAATGTGACTTCTTAAGTTTAATATATCTATTTTTAAGTTCTTCAAAACTTTCACATAATTCATCAAAAACATTTCGTAAAACTTCATAATCATCAACTTCATCATTATCACAATCACTAGAGTTAAGATTAGAATGTACCCCATTTTCCATAGCCATGAAACATAGATGAGCAACTTCATTTTCTTTCGAATCTTCATCGGAAGAGCTTGTGTCGGAGTCACTCCATGTTGTGGATTTCAATGCCTTCTTTTTTTTCTTATACTTTGGACAATTAGGCTTAATGTGTCCAACTTCATCACAATGATAACATCTTAGTTCAGATTTGGATTGATGATCATCATTAAAATCTTTTGAATAATTTTTCCTTCTTCTCTCTTTGGCTTTCTTTGTGAAAATAAGATATTTTTTGAAATCTTTAGCCATTAAGGAAATATCATCATCGTCATCTTCACTTTCTACATTTTTGATTCAAGATTTGAAAGCAATAATTTTGTTTGCTTTAGATTTCTCTTCTTCAACAAATTCCTTGAGTTCCATCTCATGAGTGATTAGAGAACCCAAAAGCTCATCAAGAGAGATAGGTCTTTCTCTAATGGCTTCTTTGATAGCCAACTTTTTGGTCATCCAATTTGCCGGTAATGACCTGAGAATTTTGCTCACCAACTCATTGTTAGTATAAGTTTTTCCAAGAAATTTAAGACCATTAATAATATTAGTGAACCTAGTGAACATATCAGAAATAGATTCATCAGATTGATTCTTAAATAACTCATAACTATGAACAAGCATGCTAATTTTATCTTCTTGAACTTGACTAGTTCCTTCATATGTGACTTCTAGTCTATCCCAAATTTCTTTAGCAGATTCACAACAACAAATTCTATTGTACTCATTTACATCAAGTGCATAATGCAAAATATTCATAGCTTTAGCATTTATTTCAATTTTCCTAATATCAACTTCATTCCATTCATTTTCTTGTTTAGGGACATAAGCATTATTTTCCATTTTAATAGGAATAAACCGACCATTCATAACAACTCTCCAAACTTCATATTCATGACTGAATAAAATATTTAATTCTATTTTTCCAATAACTATAATCTTTTTCAGAAAATAGAGGAGGGTTAAAAATGGATTGGCCTTAACCAAGGGATGTTGTACCATATGCCATGATCTTTAACTCTAAGATTGTTAAATCTAAAAATAAGAAGAGCACTAGCTCTGATACCAATTGTTTCCCAGATTATACTCAAGAGGGGGGCGGGGGTTGAATTGAGTTTTTACAAACTTTTAGTCAAATTAAAATTTCAGAAAAATATTTAATTTATAATACTTTGATAATTTTCAGATTAATAAAACTATAAAGAATAAATCCAACAATATCAAATAAATGCAACCAATTAATTTAAACAATTATAAATGCAGATTCTAACACAATAGGAATATTAAATTAATTTTCGTATTTAATATTAAGTGATATTCTGAAATTAATTATTTAATTCAAAAATAATTATTTTAGCCTTAAAATTAATTTAGTCAAATTTCAGAATTAATTTATTTGCAAGATAGTGTGCTGAAAATATTAACTCAAGCAAGCATGTGCAAATATATAAATAAAAGTGCGGAAAATAAATGACACCGAAATTTAACGTGGTTCGGCCAAATCCCGGCCTACGTCCACGCGCCTAGAGCCCTCGTCTCCTTTTCGCTTCACTAAACCTGATCCACTTGCGGGTAGGATCAAACCACTGCGTACAACTATTTGCAAGCTAACTCAGAGCTTCAAACCCCGTGGCCCACTTGCGGGTAGGAACCAATTACCGGTACAAATCGAAGCTTCAACAAAGCTTCACAACAAATCTGAATTTTTGTAGTGCAAGGTACAATAATGAAACTCCTTAAAATACAATTTGTAATCTAAGTTTCTTCTTCTTTAATGAGACTTCAATAAATGATGTTAAAGTAGGCACAAGTCTACTTCTTCAATGATTGAGCTGATAAAAAGATTAATTACTCTCTTGAATGTGTAGTTGAGTAATAAAATAAATGCTCTCAATAATATTTCAAGTCTTGATCATATTCTCATTCAAGTGTTTTTCTTCAATGCAGCTCTTCAAATCTTTAAATGTGTCTCCAAAAAAATAGTTGTTAGACACATGCATTTTGAGCATTAAATGCTCTTAATTTTGCTGAGATGAGGTAACTGAAAATAATCTCCAAATCTAATATGCAAATCTTCATTTTTATCTTCTCCATAAAAATATAGCTGTTGTAGCATGGGAATGGTCTTCTAAAAGTATGGGACTAAAAGTAACTTGGTAGATAACCCCATTTAGGTTATGTAAAAAGATGTTAGTCCAAGAGAGAGCAGAAAATCTAATATAGAATAGATGTAATTTAATTTTGATGTATAAAGGAACGATTGTGCGTAATATGTAATGAGTCTCAATAGACAATATGTCTTGTCCCAATAAACATGACTAAAATAATAAGAAATATTTTCTCTGCAGAAAGTATGGTGTGTAAATTAATTATGAGTACACTGGTCAAAGAAGGTTATAGAAAAGATTAATATAATGGAGCTTTTATGCATATACAACCATTTGTGAATTTATCTGAATATGAACTCAGAACATAAAAAGTGAGGTCTACAAAAAATTTAAATAAGAAAATTCAGTTTAGACCAAGAGATAAAGACGTAAAAAAATACGGACAATTGGCGTTCAATTAACATATTTGACATGTATAAAAACTCGTTTCAACAATTAGAAATAATTTGCAACATATCTGAATAAATATAAAAGATAACGTATAAATATAAAAGAAAACGCAGGCCTATATATGTTAGAGGTTCCAAGTTTGAGATATACAGTAGCTAGTGTACTAGGCGTGTTATAGCATGTCAAACACTGACACGAGCTGACCGAGTCAGTTTACCCAATAGAGCGCACGACTCGGTGCAGTATGGCAAGATCACCTTTTTGTTTTTGTTTTTTAAAAAAAAGGCTGATGGAACAAAGTGCTACCTAGCACAAGAAATATATATATAACGCGCAGGACCAAAGCAAAAGGTGTAGTAGATGAGGATAATGTATGCATGAACACTGTTAGGAGCAACAATCCTATAGTGGGTCATCTAGCAATTATATTTCATTTTGCGTGTCACAATGTTGTCATGTAAAGCATTTAACAATTATATATAATACTCACAAGCTACACCAACCAGATCTTGTCATAAGATCTAATAAGACGAAATAGTGAACAAGCAGGTAATAAACATGTACTACATGAACTAGCATACAAAAGATCAAAAGCCTAAGGTTAAAAAAAATCTACTACTAATAAAATGTATGGCCAAATGTCAATATGACAAACATAAAAATATGTTTAATAAAAATTAATTTTTATTCACAATAATTCCGAAAATTATTTTTTAAGAATAAGAAATTCATTTTAAAGTAAAACTAGAGTAAAACCTATACCAATTTTATTTAAGAATTAGTTTTAGTAAAAAATATCTTATTTCACTTTTTAGAAAAATATTTAGTCAACCAATCACATTAACACAATTAATATATGTGTGAGTGTCTAAAGTGTCAAGTGCAAATGTGCAACCATACGTGAGTACCTTTAGTCGGATATGTCATTGACTAGAGTCGAGGCATGTTGAGTCGTGAAAATAAAACTTGACATAAACAGATATAACTCAGTCAGAATAGATACGTAATCAAGGAAATATGACATAAATGCAAATATTATATAATATAATAAATATATGTATATAATGGTATATGAACAAGATTATATTATAAATATTATACAATAATAAATATCTATTGAATAACTTAATACAAATATGTTTGGAATCATCAAAATCAATATATTAAGTAAACTAAAATGTACATTAATTAAACTAATTTAATTAATTAGGGATAAATAACATTTTCATTAACACTAGGCATTTTGAATTTCCAAAGAGCTGTTCTCTGTTCAACAAATTGACTTTGGTCAAATGGGGGCTGAAAGCGCCCGATGACCTTTCGGAGTAAAACGGATGTTTCGTCCTAACCGTAAGGCCGATTTGCACATGGGGTAGACCGTTGGAAAGGGTATTTGGTGCCCTTCGAATATCATTCAGTCTCGTTTAAGATGAAGAGTTGACCTTGGTCAAATAGCATCCAGGAGCGCCCGATGGCCTCCAGATCAATTTTTGGGAGAATATAGATAGTTCGTCCGAACGGTTATTCTATTTTGCGAACGTGGAGGACTTTGGGTGTAAAGTGTTCTACATTGGAATAATGTTACTTCTCAAACAAGTCCAATTTCACATAACCCAAATTTTAGTTAAACCCTAACACATGCATCTTGGTGATTTGATAACGTAAAATCAATAAGCATGCAAATGAAACCAATTTCACGAAAAATCCCCGAAGGGCAAAACCTTTTATTTCACTATAATATGTAAATTGAAACTCACACGGATTACAATGAAATAGATTTTGACACACGAATACCTGTAGGCATCGGTCGGTGTCGTGAGCAATGAATTATGCGTAGCAATCCACAAGAACCGCAGTCCCATCTTCAGCCCATGAACACTGTTGTACTCCCTATGAACCTCAGTCAAAATCAGCAAAGAATCTTCACGCAACAATATCCTTAATGAAAAACAGTCATATAATGTAGATTTACCCTCTCTACAAGAGCGATATCAGCAAGATCATATTTTGGGTTCCAAAACAATTCACCAAAGGATTGGGATTTTTTAAAATTGTAAAAAACAAAGGATTAAACCTCTAATGTGAGAAGACAAATTCGTAATGCTGTTTGAAGAAAATGTGGACAGTTTTTGCACAGGTCTTCTTATGAAAAATGGAGTTAGAGAGTCCTATTTATAAAAGACTTAAGGTAGAGGCTCGTTCAAACGAGATTAGATGTCGTTTGAACGAGATCCAATGTCATTTGATACATCGCGCGACATCCCTTGTCGTTTGAACGACATAGGCTATCGTTTGAATGACAACAAAATTAAATATTTTATTTTTTTCTTTTTCACAATAGATGCACCACCTCAAAAACTTCGAAAATTATATTTTTGACGAAAAACATTATAAAATCGTCTCCAAAACATAGAAAATATTTTGTGAAAAGTATCCCAATATCCTAAGTGAAATGCTAAGGTACTTAAGCACAACCTTAACAAAATTAATCTCGTGGAGACTCCTTTGATGAAGAACTTTGATATTCGGATCTGTCTTGATGCTTGAAAGATTTTGAATAATTATTCGACGGTTGTAGCTGTATTCGACGTACTCTAATGTAAACATGACGTGTAAAATATGTCCTTACAAATCTCTCCCTATGTTTATGCCGGTACAAAATAAAAAAAATTTGAATTATCAACTCAAAAGGCCTATACAAATCTAATACCCTCCCACGAACCCAAAAGTGAAAAGGTACTTGAAATAAAAGTCTTCAAATGTTTTTCAAAAATCTTCATCAATCTCCATTGTCATCATCAGGGTGTGCAACATGATCTTCAATTGTTCCTACACACATAAGCAAGAAACAAATACCTCCGTGAAGCATCGAGTTTGAAATGATATAAGAGTAAATCAATAAATATAATCAAAATCCCCCCATAGTGTGACTCCCCCATAATTCTTTCTTCCCCTTTTTAATGGACCAATAGACATGGAAACGAATAAACAAAATAGTCATGGAGTGTCACGGCAAACAACACAAATAGGGATCAAACTTCATGCATGTAGAGGAAATACTCAAAAGATCCACAAACTATTTTTGATTTTTAATTTTTTTCAAACATTTTTTTTTTACAAAAATCAAACCATGAATAACATTAAGACAACCAAATCATGGATATGCAATGAATGGGTGGGAACAAATTTAATAGGGAATAAAACTCAATCAAGCATATGCGCACGATGCATATGTGTACTCCTATCGAATAGGTGTAAAAATTGTTGAATTTTGGATGATATCAACTCAATCAAATCAACAAATCAAAGCCTAAGTGATTTTCACACCAATAACATCCAAAACTATTTAGTGTCGTTTCGAGAACTTTTCAAAGGACTTGCAAACCCATTGATTTATATCCAACCAAACTTCCTCATATATAATAAAGAAATTTGTAACTCCGCCTGCGTCGTGCTTAACTTCTTATTTTTTTGACACTGCCGGTCCCAAGCCCGGAAAAAGGAGGAGGGTTGCGTTAGGTAGCTGGCAGCCAGCATAAAACTTTGTCAGATCCTTATGAACATGAATCCTATAAATATACGTGCTAATGCTAGGGCATTCCCCTTAAGCGATGCGTTGCGCCTGCCACCGGGTGTCTAGAAAAATAGGCAAGGGGCGTCGCATCGGCGCCCGGATGCGACGATAAATACGCAAGGGTTCCTGCAACAAGCTGGATGTGTGTGGGTAAAGAAGGTAGTCCAGAATACTAGACTTAGGTTAGCGACTTGGAACATAGGGACTATGACAGGAAAAGGGATGGAGTTAGTAGATACCATGATAAGAAGAAAAGTTAACATAGCTTGTTTACAAGAAACTAAATGGATCGGTGAGAAAGTTAGAGAAATAGAAAATACAGGATTTAAATTATATTATACAGGAAAACATAGAAATAAGAACGGAGTTGGAATAATAGTAGATAAAAACTTTAAGGACGATATCGTAACCGTTATTAGGAAAGGTGATAGACTTATACTTGTAAAATTGGTATTAGGTGAAAACATAATTAATATTGTTAGTGCTTATGCACCTCAAGTAGGATTAGATGAGCACACTAAAGTACAATTTTGGGAACAAATGGATGAACTAATTCAAGAAATACCCCTAGGTGAGAAAATCTATATAGGTGGAGATTTTAATGGCCATGTAGGAGAAGATCGTGTAGGATATGAGATAGTGCATGGATGACATGGTTTTTGAGATAGGAACGACGGGGGAGAGTCTATCTTAGATTTTGCGATGGCTTATGATTTTGTACTAGTAAATACATGTTTTAAAAAGAGGCTTGAACACTTAATAACTTATATAAGTGGAACACATAAGAGCCAAATAGATTTTTTCATTACTAGGAAAGGAGACCGATTAACGTGTAAAGATTGTAAGGTTATCCCGGGAAAGAGCTTAACCTCACAACATAGGATAATGGTGTTGGATATAAATATTAAAAATCAATCACGAGTGCGAAAAGTGAAGATTAACCCACTAACTGGGTGGTGGAATTTAAAAGGAGAGAAATTAGAACTATTTAAAGATAAAGTATTAAATGAAGCAACATGGAATTGTGAAGAAGAAACTAACATAATGTGGAATAAGATGGCCACATGCATTAGGAGAATATCAAAAGAAATTCTTGGAGAATCAAAAGGCAAAGGGCCACAGTCTAAAGAAACTTGGTGGTGGAATAAAGAAGTACAGAATATAGTAAAAATTAAAAGGGAGTGCTTTAAAACATGGCAAACAAATAGAAATGAAGAGAATTTTGAGAAATATAAATGGGCAAAAAAGGAAGTTAAGAAAGTGGTAAGAGATGCTAAGTTAAAAGCGTATGATGATCTTTATACAAAATTAGGAACAAAAGAAGGGGAAAAAAGTATTTATTAGCTTGCTAAACTTAGGGATAGGAAAACAAAAGATTTTAATAATGTTAAGTGCATCAAAAGTGGTGATTCGAGAGTCCTAGTCAAAGATGATGAAATTATGGAAAGATGGAAAAACTACTTTGAGAGGTTATTAAATGGAGATAATGGGAGTAGATTAGATATAGAGGAACTTAGGGAGACTCGAGAAGATATATTTTTTCGTAGAATTAGGACAACAGAGGTCGGGATTGCTCTAAAAAAGCTAAAAACAGAGAAGGCTTTAGGACCAGATGGTATCCCTATTGAGGTTTGGAAGTGCTTAGGGGAGGATGGAGTATCATGGCTTACAAAATTATTTAATAGAATTTTAATGACTAATAGGATACCCGATGAATAAAGAAAAAGTATTTTAGTACCTATTTATAAAAATAAAGGGGACATACAAAGTTGTTCAAATTATCGTGGTATTAAGTTAATGAGTCATACAATGAAACTTTGGGAGAGAGTGATTGAATATAGATTGATATTGAAGACAACAGTATCTGAGAATCAATTTGGGTTTATGCCTAGGAGGTCAACAATGGAAGCAATCTATTTATTGAGGAGATTAATGGAGAGGTATAGAGAGAAAAAGAAGGATCTTCATATGATTTTTATAGATTTGGAGAAGACGTATGATAGGATACCCAGAGATATAATATGGTGGGTTCTACATAAAAGAGGGGTGATTAGTAGATATATTGACGTGATCAAGGATATGTATGATGGTGCGATGACTACAGTAAGAACATCAGCTGGAGAAAGTAGTGAATTTTCAATTATGGTAGGGCTACACCAAGGTTCAGCATTAATTCCTTATCTCTTTGCTCTTATTATGGATGAGTTGACATGACAAATACAAGATGAGGTGCCATGGTATATGCTATTTGCAGATGATATTGTTTTAGTCGATGAGACTAAGATGGGGATAAATGCTAGGTTGGAATTGTGGAGAGAAACTATAGAAACAAGAGGATTTAAAATAAGCAGAACTAAAAGAGAATATGTGGAGTGTAATTTTAGTAGTAATAGGAGGACAAATAGAGATGTGGTGAAATTGGAGGGTCAAGAAATACCTAGAAATGATCATTTTCGTTATTTAGGATCGATTATACAAAAAGATGGAGATATTAGTGATGATGTTACGCATAGGATTAGAGCAGGCTGGGTTAAGTGGAGAAGTGCGACCGGCGTTCTGTGTGATAGGCGTATACCTTTGAAGTTAAAAGGAAAATTTTATAGGACGGTCATTAGACCCGCCATGTTATATGGGACAGAGTGTTGGGCAACTAAGAAACAAAATGTGCAGAAAATGAGTGTGGCGGAGATGCGAATGCTAAGATGGATTTGTGGTAAAACTCGAAAGGATAAAATTAAAAATGAACAAATTCGTAAAATGGTGAAACTAGCTCCTATAGAAGATAAATTGAGAGAAAATCGACTTCGATGGTATGGACACGTCAAGCGTAGACTAATGGATGCTCCTGTAAGGAAGAGTGATTTAGTTAGTATTGATGGTAACCCAAGGGGTAGAGGTAGGCCTAAATTAACTTGGTGGGATATTATAAAAAAGGACATGATATCATGTGGTTTAACCGAAGATATTGCACTGGACAGAATGGAATGGAAAAATAGGATTCATGTAGCCGACCCCAAATAATTGGGAAAAGGCTTTGTTGAGTTGAGTTGAGTTGATGTACTAAATTCTCAACTTAGAGAAAACCTATTGGCCCAAATTTTGGCATATATCATCTTTTTATTGCCTTAATATTTTTGTGCGGATGCTTTTCAAACGGTGGCTTTCATGACGTGATTATTATTCACTCGCAGCCCTTTCCCGTGTCACTCATCATTTTTTCAAATTTAAACAAATTCCTCACGGGCAATGGTTTTTACATCCACTACTTTTATTACTCTCATATTATTGCACTTGGTTCGTTTTAAGGACATGATTGAGATGAAAACACTCGACCAACATGTAATAGACAAGTACAATAATTAAAAAAAAAATCATGCATGTGTGCAAAAAAAGGAAGTAATGAGTCAAACATGTAGGAAGTATTAACTAATAACATCTCAATGACTCCAAATATTGTAAAGCACATAGATGACATGCCATATTGTCTCAAAACACTATGAAATTGTCACATGGATAAATGGAATGAAATTGTGACTTGGTCATCCTAAATGTGCATTCATATAAGGTGTAAACAGAATACAAAAATCTTTTTATATTTTTCCAAAAATTTTCAAAAATAAAAATCATAAATACAAACATGGTACACACTAGCAATAGGCATAATATCGTCATGAGCATCATCCTATGCTAGTAACAGTAATCACACTAATAAATCAATAATCAAGGCATATGTGATTAAACAAGAATTGCATTATTAGCAATTTAGCATAAATACCAAAAGAAACTGCATATAAACTAACAAAGGCAACCCAGTAGTACCAAAAACATAAGCATATGAGCCCTGGGTACTGAAACAGATCAATGGAGAAAATCAAACAGGTCGTTCAAACGAAACTCAACATCGTTCGAATGAAAATGCATGCCATTAGAACGATAGCTTTACGCGACACGATATCTCGCTCTAACGAGAAAACAAAAATCCCCGCCATAATGTTAAACGGTGTTGCCTAGTAAAAAAATTCCCAAAAAAAATACCTGGAAGGTGCTGACAGACAGTAGTTAAACTCACAAAACAATGTAAACTACAAAAAAGTGAGTCATAACACTAGTAAGAGTATATCAGGGAGCACAACTAATGCATGACAAATATCAAACACAATCAACCAAACAATCTCACAGGGGGTTGAATCACGTGCAATCAAACGAGAGTCGTGAACAATTAGACCATAAGCCTCTAAATCTGATTTCCTAACCCGAATTGATTTGTAACAAGAAGTGGGGGTTTGAGGAATCGAATTTATTCTTTTATTTACCTTCATAGGTCCATGTAAAAGTTTATAACAAAAACTCCTAAGATGACCTTGCTTACCACAATGTGTGTAAGTGTAAATCGGGTGGCGAGTGTTACCTAAAGGAGGCCTTCTCCTGAAATTCCTGGGTGTCTCTCTCACGATGTTCCTAGGTGTTTCTCTCTTAACAACCTTTGGTGCCTCTCTCTTAACAACCCTAGGAGGCTCTCTCACACGTGTGGGATTGGATTTGGGAATGGGGGAAACTCTATCATTAAAGTCTATACCACCCCTATCCTCCTTAATTTGGACAGTCCTTAAAATCTTATCTGTATTTTATGACCTCGACTCCAAATCAAACTTCACCTTACTTGATTCTTATATAATCTTCTTAAGCTCACCTATCATCGAATCAAGTACACGTCTAGAATCTTCAAACTATAAAGCTCATTTTTCATAGTCTCCATCAACCCTATAAGACTATCACTCTCTCCCTTGACGTACTCAAGATTATCTCTCAAATTTTCTCACGTGCCCTAAGATCTTCAACTAAAACATCATTATTTTTTAAGGCACGCTCTTTCGATTGAGCTTTTAATTTCAAATTTTCTTTCTTTATTTTCAAAGCTTCAGCATAAAGTTAATTGAAAGTCATTTGCAAGTTACGCTCATCTACACTTCCATCCCCACTCTCATCACCCTCAATATCATCACTAATCCCTCGGGTGGGAAGCTCTCGCCCAGAAGCATAAAAAACTTCTTATTCCGAATCACTAAGGGTAGAAATATTAAATGTCGGTTTATTCAATTTCTTCCTTAAATTTGTGGGACACTCATCTATCGTGTGACCAACACCCTCACAACCTAAACAACTCTCTGAATAATTTTCAATAGAAGATTTAAAACAAGAGTTCCTGTGAATTTTCCAATTAGACTTTTCAACAAGTTGACATCGAAAATCATCAAAACTACCAAATGCCATTTTTACGAAAAAACGGATCAAACACAATAACTTTGTGCAACATGCTCTGATACCAATTTGACGACGTGAGTAGTCAAATTTTATCAGTAAAAATACGAGAAAATCAGGATCACGCGATAAATTAGTGTAATCCGCTTTGATACCAATTTGTAAAGTGTGTTACATCGGAATAATGTGACTTCTCAAATAAATCCAATTTTGGTTAACCCAAATTTTAGTTAAACCCTAACACATACATCTAGGTGATTTGATAACATAAAACCAATAAGCATGCAAAGGAAACTAATTTCAAAAAATATTCCCGGAGGGCGAAACCTTTTATTTCACTATAATTTGTAAATCGCAACTTACACGGATTACAATGAAATAGACTTTGACACACAAATACTCGCAGGGGACGGTCGGTGTCGTCAGCAATGAATTACGCAAAGCAATCCATAAGAACACCGTAGCACTCCCTATGAACCTTAGTCTAAATCCACAAAGAGCCTTCACGCAACAAGATCCTCCATGACACGTAGTCATATAATGTAGATTTAGCCTCTCTATAAGAGCAATATTAATAAGATCGTATTATGGGCTCCAAAACAATTCGCTAATGGGTTGGGATGCTTTGTGAATTGTAAAAACAACGGATTAAAGATTTAAAGTGAGAAGACAAATTTGTACTACTCTTTGCAGAAAACGTAGATAATTTTTGCACGATATTTTTATGAAAAATGGAGTTGGAGAGTTCTATTTGTAAAAGACTTAAGGCGGCGGCTCGTTCAAATGAGATTGGATGTCGTTTGCATAAGATCCAATGTCGTTTGATACATAGCGTGACATCTCATGTCGTTTTAACGACATATGCTGTCGTTTGAACTACAACATAAATAAATATTTTTTTTCTTTTTCTCGGTAAATGCCCTGCCTCAAAAACTTTGAAAATTATATTTTTGACGAAAAACTTTAAAAACTCCGCTTCAACACTTAGAAAATATTTTTTGAAAAATATCCCAATATCCTAGGTGAAATGATAAGGTACTTAAACACAACCTTACCCAAATTAATCTCGTGGAGGCTCCTTTGATGAAGAACTTTGATATTATGATCCGTCTTGATGCTTGAATAATCTTGAATAATTATTCGACGATTATAGTCGTATACGACATACTGTAATATAAACAGGACTTATAAAATATGTCCTTATATTAGGAAAGCATTTTTGGTGCACTTCGAGGATCCATTGAGCTTTTGCTCAGGCGATGGAGTTGATTGGGGTCAAATAGGGGGCCTCGAAGCACTCGGTGGCCTCCAGATTGGTTTTTAATAGTAAAATGGTTTATTCGTCCGAACCGTTATGCCGATTTGTTCACGGGGCAGACCATTGGAAAGGGAATTTAGAGCCCTTCGAAGATTAATTGAGATTTCTCTTTGATGATGGAGTTAACAAGAGTCAAACGAGGCTCGAGAGCGGTCGAAGGCTTCTAGATCGTTACTCGAAGTATGACCTAGGGTTTGTAATAACTGAGGGAGGTGCTGGGAATTTAAGGAGAGACTTAGGGTGGTCCTAGAAATCGGTGTCTATAGGTGGTGTAACGGGTTTTGAGAAAATTCTAAACTTCTTTAGTAGTTTCAAATCAACCAAATTATAGATATATAGAAGAAATAGAAGTGTTGCGAAACCAAGTGATCATTTTACCATCTTTGTTATCCCAACCTTCTAGGCACCAAGGAATTTATCATCAGTTTTAGTTGGCCCTTTTATGTTGACGTGACATCACATGTTACAAAATGCCAAAATTTGCGACCTTTAAGGAATCTAGTCATTACTTGGGCCTAATGTATCTAGTATGACCATCAAGTAAGATGTTAATAGGATGAGGGACTTTAGATCGATTCATAGCCAGTGAATAGAATCGAGATACAAAAAAATGAAGGTGTGTGAACTATAATGTGGTAAAATAAGGTGATAGAAAATCGAACAAAAAATAAGGTTTTGGAGGGATTTTATGTTTTTTAAATAATGTAGACAAAGTTTTAAAGGTGAAATTTTGTAAAGTTGAGTCAATTTTTAAACAGATTAAAAGTTGTGTTTTTGTGTTTGGCAATTCAATCCCGGCGTGGATTAAACGAGGGATAAATCTAGTTTGAATTTTTTTGGTGGAGGGTATATCAGATTTGTGGGAATCTTCTGGCGGTGGAGCAGCGTGGCGCGAAGGGTTAAAAATTATATTTGGCAGACGATGGTGGTGCTGTGAGGTATTAAACTGGGTCAATAAGGTGAGAGAGGGGTGTAAACGAGGTCCTAGATTATATTATCTTAGACAAATGATGGTGGTGGTGTGGTGTTGAACTGGGTCATTGAGGTAAGAAAAGGTTTTTTGTAGAATTTGGGTTTTCTGAGGTGCGAGATGGATCTTGGAGTGGGTGAGTTTTGTAGGTTTTGTAACACCCTGTATTTTTGTTCATTTAATATTTAATTAATTCGGGAATTTTAAATTACTTGTGTGTTGTATTTTTAATTGAATTAATTATGGCAATATATACATATATTTATTTATTAATCGGGGAGTGAATGGTTAATATTAAAGGAAATTTATTTACTAAGTGAAAAGTAAAAAAATAATTACGTCATTTCGGGTATTAATGACGGGGTATATACACTTATCTCAGCCGGGAGTCAGTATAGACTAAATTGGGTGTGAGATAAGGATTTTTATAAATTAATTTGGACGCCAATTCTGAGTGTGCGGTTGAGTCCGGATGGGTCGAGATAGTCAGAAAAGAGTACCCGGGGGTAGTGATTGGGTCTCGGGGCATTTTTGGGCATAACCGGGCCCACACGAGGTGATTTGGGCTATTTTAATTTAGCCCATTAGGCTAAAAACGGGATTTGTGTTTTTAAACCTAAACCTAAGAAAAGGAAAATGAGCAGCCAACACAATTCTAACCTAGGGTTTGAGAGGGAGATTGGGGAAAAACGATCAAAAGCCAAATTGGGGATTTTGGAGCAAAATCAAGGGGCTACGACAACGGATCAGACTCTACGAACGATTTCAGGCAAGTGGTTAACTGTTTTTACTCCTAAAGCATGATATCCAATTCATATTTTAGTGATGTGTATACTAAAATTCGTTTTGGGCATAAATGGGTACAAAAACGGATTTTTGTTAATGGAACCATTGAATGGAATTTAAGGAAAGAATTAGTTGTGATATATAATTATGAGTGTGATTATCTAGTTAGAATGAGAAAAATCAGAATATAAAAGGATGAAATTTAAATTTTAAATTGGGATTGTACCCTAGAAATTTTATGTTCTTGAGTGGGTCAAGATTCATAGTGTTAATGATGTTAAAAGGTTTAGATGATATTTTTAGTTCATGAGTAATGATATAAGATGATTAAAATGCTTATTTGAGGTTGGTTTTTGAGGAAAATAAACCTTAAAGCTCGTTAATGGTGGAAATTATCGTGGGGAAGAAGAGATGTCACGAAGGGATCGATCGATCGATCGGGGGCCATCGATGGATCGACGATGGTAAATTTTGGGCAGTTCGGCCAGGTTGTTTATAATGAGGATTTTATTTAAGTTTTAATTCCCTTAATTTTATTTGGTGAGAAATTTATATGGGACACATATTTCCTTAACAATTATAGGGTGACATAATTGGGTTTAGGAGGGTGTGAACGGTATGTCAGGAGATGAACGAATTTGGAGAAATAATTCAATTATCGATATTGGGCCGAGGAATGATATTCGGGTATTGTAATTGGGTGACACTACATTATTAAAGGAATTTAGGAGAAATATTTAATTATGGACCAAGTGGGTGAGTCCGGGTATGTTAATAATTATAGGCAAATATAATTGGGAAAATTATAGAAATAAAGGTGTGACACATTGTAGGCAAAAATATGGGTGTGATATTATGAGATGTAAATTGGACCAAGTGATCGAGTCCAGTTATGTTGGTTAAGTGACATTTAAGTATTAAATTAATTATTGAGAGAAAGTAATTAGTTTGGAGTCGGAACATAGACTCATGAAATGTTGAGGTACGGGACAAGTGGGAGAGTCTGGGGATAATGGTTGGGTGACACCAAGTTATTAAATTAATAAGCGTGATAATTAATTTAATTAGAGTCAAATTGTAGACTCGGGTAGGATTAAATTAATAAATATGATAATTAATTTAATTAGAGTCGGATTGTAGACTCGAGCAGGATTAAATTAATAAATGAGATAATTAATTTAATTAGAGTCGGATTGTAGACTCGGGTGATTAGAGTCGGATTGTAGACTCGGGTAGGATTAAATTAATAAATGAGATAATTAATTTAATTAGAGTCGGATTGTAGACTCGGGTAGGATTAAATTAATAAATGTGATAATTAATTTAATTAGAGTCGGACGATAGACTCGGGGAGGTGTTAAATTAATAAGTGTGTTAATTAATTTAATTGGAGTCGGACCATAGACTCGAGGAAAATATTATAAAAATTGAGGTATGAGTTAAATATATTAGAGTCGGACCATAGACTCGGAAAGACGATAAATTATTAAGTGAGAAAATTAATTACGTTGAGTTGGGCCACAGACTCAGGAAATTTCGGGCAGTGTACGGGATATTTTGAGTACACGGTAAAGCTGGGGTTTATATTATATATATGGTTCAGTGATAGTATATATATACGTGTTTATATTGTGTGCGATATTAAATACCAGTGACTAGATATTTATTCAATTTAAATACTCTAATGCTATCAAGGGAGATTGCGCGATGTGGATGAATCCTCTAGCTTGAGGAGTAGGGCGATTATATCCCCAGGTCATAGCGTCCGGTATATATGGGTGAGGGATTTATCTCACTTTCAGGGAAGGAATATGATCGCCTCCACTACATTTATATTTTGGGCCAGGATGGTGAACGATTCCAACTTGGGGAACTAGGTTTTGTGAGCACACCTAGTGAGATAGCATTTTAGAGGAAATCATCCGGTGAGGGTATACTCGGAAGGATGGATACACGTATGATATATGTGTGGATGTTAGTAAAGGTACGTATAATATGGTAGCAAATATTATATGTAGGAGATAATACAGTGTGTGATGTATTTACTTTATATAACTCGGTTTACAGTTATATGCTGTTAATTAATGAGAAATTGATTAAGTTAATCATTTGTGGAAATAATACAGAGTGTGACGTATTAAATTTATATAACTTGTGTTACGGTTATATGATATTCATTAAGAAGGAATTAATTAAGTTAATCGTGAAATAACTTATAATTCAGGAAATCATTATACTCGGGTTAGAGTAGTATGGCAAGGGAAGGTTATACCAGGACTAGTTGGACGGGGTAGCACAACTAGGTGGGGTTAAGGTAACCGGTAGGTGTGTAAAATAGTGGAGGGGTGAGAATGTCCACAAGGGAGTGTGACACTAACTTATATATGAAGCGCATTCATGCATTTTTAAATTACTACAGTTAATTCAATTGATAAATATTTTCAAAATGTTTTGGGTTCTAACCCTTTCTATAAAACTATTTTTCAAAACCTTTTAGGTGTCCAGGCATAGGGACGCCAAGATTGATATTCTATTCCAGGAACACAGAGCTGTGGCATATGTGGATGCTAGCAGGAGTTTTGATTAGACGCATCATTCATTCATTCCTAGAGTAGGAATTACTCATCAATTTCCAGTTTTATTTAGGGCTTGTCACCCAGACCTTCAGTTCAGTTTTCTGATTTGTTTTATTCCGATGTTGAATATTGTATTGGATTATTTTACTTTGGTGGTCGATGGTTTATTCGGCATGTTGTGAAATTAATTATTTCAGTTGAGTTTTATTCATTTGTGTGAATGGTTTATATTTATTTCCCCATGTACTGTTTTGTTTAATTAAAAAGTTAAAATTGGCACCAGCTTTTGGAATACTAGGTGGTTAGTAAGTTTTAAAAAGTTTTCGACAGTGATGCTAAGGATGATCCAACTGGGATTCCTGTTTTAATTTGGTACAGGACTTATCACCCGGTATTTTATTAGGTGGGGTGTCACAGATTGTATCAGAGCATCAGGTTCTAGTGTCCTTAGGATCTGTGCGTCTTTTCACATTTTGGGTTAACAATCTTTGAGATAGAGCCCTATTATAGGATTGTTGTATTCTCATACGTACGCACATATACGTCCTTCTGCAAAATTTATATTTGAGAGTGGACTCATACAAATTCGATTCTCATTCCGGATGATGCCCAGGAGAGAGAGAGCAGCTTGGGAAGCAGGGGGAGATGAGAGAGGCTCTTCGGGGGCAAGAGTTACCGCAGTAACTGCCAGAGATGATTTTGGCAGCACAAGTAATGGAACTAGTGGCGCAGGCAGTTGAAACGACAGTGGTCGCAACGGCGGGGTACTTTCCACGGGATCAGACTCACGCGGGGTAGTCGGGGTGGAAATAAGAAAGAGAGGTTATTTTTTTGTGGGAACACACCAGAGTTGCGAGAGGGTCCAGATGTAGTGCTAGCGTGTCAAAGAAGAGAGATATCCAGCATTACCAATGCATGGGAGATTGCGGTGAGGTGCGGGAGCAAATGCTAACATCTTTTAGTTTAGTGGGAGCAGCGCTACAGTGGTGGGAGTCGATCACCACAGTTGAGGAAAGGGACACACTAGCTTGCAGGGATTTGGGTGCGGATCGACCGCACCTATTTTTCCTCCAGCGGTTAAGACCGAAACGAGGAGAAAATTTTGTGCGGTGACTCAAAGGGGACCGTTCAATGGCCGATTACTAGGAAGAATACACTCGTTGGCAAAATTTTGTACCGGATGAGGAAAGAAAGGAAAAGAGAAAGAAAGAAAAGTTTATGGATGGGTTAGTCTGGAGAATCAGATAACATTTAATTGGTAAACACGCATTAGTAGCTTATACTCATGTCGTTAACGCAGCACTCCGGCACTGTCGAGAATATCGCTTCCACGCGAAAGGAAGCGGGAGGGGAGTGGAAACTAGCCAGTCAGATAAGGCAGGAGGGAACAATACCAGTAGGGTATCCCAACAACAGACTGGGGGAGATTAGGGGCAGGATTTTCGGCAGGAAAATCATGCCAAACGATTTAGAACTGGAGGCTATCGGCAGGATGGCCAGGATTTCCAACAAGGTCGGTATGGAAGGGACCAGTAGCAGGGTTAATGTATTAGAAGGTGTTTCGTTTGTGGGGAAAGAGAGACACATGAGGAGAGTTGTCTTAAGCGAGGCAGAGGTTAACTACAGGACGAGGTTCTGGATGTACAGTCACTAAAGCAAGTCATGGGTGCATTCGAACAGGGAGGAGCTGCTCCGGAACCCGAGAACCAGCCGTTGCAACTGGAGTATAAAGGTAATTATTTTTACCCTAGGGGCATGGGGTATATATTTTGAGTGACAAAGAGGATGTCACAGCATAAGACTTATTTTTCACTAGAGTTCATAGGTGAGTCGAACTTAGTGGGCGCGTTGGCGGTTGCATCCATAGTATGTGGATAAATTTTCCGTAGGGTAGCGGAGTTCCTTGGTGTTCTTCACGGGAGAGTGGAGGTGTACACTGAGTGATTGTTTGAATTTTGTGAAGAGTTACTACTTTCGAGAATTTTGGGAGTAGGGTTGATAATATTTCCTAAATTTCGGTTGGATAGCGATGGAATTTAACTATTATGGATAGTGGTGTAAAATTTTGGTGTTCGCGACACCAGGGTAGGGTTGGTACTAGGTATCACCGGAGAGGGCATATATCCTGTATATATGTGGATATATATGTTGTATTGCGTGGTGCGATAGCACATAGTGAGGTTTTGTGTTCTCACATTTTATCCCGGTAAGTGGGGATGTTTACTGAAGTGAATCAGGGTGGTTAGATTTATTTTCGAGCAAAGAGAGATAGCTCGGGGTTTATTTTGTGCAAGGACTAGTGACAGTAAGGGCGCAGTATTTTATGTTGTCCTTGGTGACATGAAAGTAAGCGTATATACTTTTGTGTTGAGAGACAAGTGTTTTGCGGGAAGATGTTTGAACGTTAATACATGGGTTGGGTACCCGGGCAGTAAATATATGTATATATATATATGATATGACTACGGGTTCGAAGTTATATTACGGGTTACGACTAGCATAGTCGGGTAACTTTCGTGCGGTAGAGCGCGGGGATAGGGTGTATGGGCACTCGTGTTAATTAAGACCAATTTTGTGCGGTTAAGCGCGGGTGTAGGGTGTATGGGCACCCTGGCAAATTTTAAATGCATACTTGTGTAACGTATGGTTAGAAGCGGATGGGATAGATGTAGCGGGCTTCACAAGACTAGAGAGTAATATACGAAACTTGGAACATTACGCTCATCTTACTTTTGAGGACAAAATTCCTTGGTAAGGGGGGGAGTATGTAACACCCCGTATTTTTGTGCATTTAATATTTAATTAATTCGGGAATTTTAAATTACTTGTGTGTTGTAATTTTAATTGAATTAATTATGGCAATATATATATATATATATATATATATATTTAATTATTAATCGGGGAGTGAATGGTTAATATTTAGGGAAATTTATTTACTAAGTGAACAGTAATAAGTTAATTACGTCATTTCGGGTATTAATGACGGGGTATATACACTTATCTCAGCCGGGAGTCGGTATAGACTAAATTGGGTGTGAGATACGGATTTTTATAAATTAATTTGGACGCCAATTCTGAGTGCGCGGTTGAGTCCGGATGGATCGAGATAGTCAAAAAAGAGTACCCGGGGTCGTAATTGGGTCTCGGGGCATTTTTGGGCATAACCGGGCCCACACGGGGTGATTTGGGCTATTTTAATTTAGCCCATTAAGCTAAAAACGGGATTTGTATTTTTAAACCTAAACCTAAGAAAAGGAAAATGAGCAGCCAACACAATTCTAACCTAGGGTTTGAGAGGGAGATTGGGGAAAAATGATCAAAAGCCAAATTAGGGATTTTGGAGAAAAATCAAAGGGCTACGACAACGGATCAGACCCTACGAACGATTTCAGGCAAGTGGTTAACTGTTTTTACTCCTAAAGCGTGATATCCAATTCATATTTTAGTGATGTGTATACTAAAATTCGTTTTGGGGATAAATGGGTACAAAAAGAGGCTTTTGTTAATGGAATTTAAGGAAAGAATTAGTTGTGATATATAATTGGGAGTATGATTATCTAGTTTGAATGAGAAAAATCAGAATATAAAAGGATGAAATTAAAATTTTAAATTGGGATTGTACCCTAGATATTTTATGTTCTTGAGTGGGTCAAGATTCATAGTGTTAATGATGTTAAAAGGTTTAGATGATATTTTTAGTTCATGAGTAATGATATAAGATGATTAAAATGCTGATTTGAGGTTGGTTTTTGAGGAAAAGAAACCTTAAAGCTCGTTAATGGTGGAAATTATCGTGGGGAAGAAGAGATGTCACGAAGGGATCGATCGATCGATCGGGGGCCATCGATGGATCGACGATGGAAAATTTTGGGTAGTTCGACCAGGTTGTTTATAATGAGGATTTTATTTAAGTTTTAATTTCCTTAATTTTATTTGGTGAGAAATTTATATGGGACACATATTTCCTTAACAATTATAGGGTGACATAATTGGGTTTAGGAGGGTGTGAACGGTATGTCAGGAGATGAACGAATTTGGAGAAATAATTCAATTATCGATATTGGGCCGAGGAATGATATTCGGGTATTGTAATTGGGTGACACTACATTATTAAAGGAATTTAGGAGAAATATTTAATTATGGACCAAGTGGGTGAGTCCGGGTATGTTAATAATTATAGGCAAATATAATTGAGAAAATTATAGAAATAAAGGTGTGACACATTGTAGGCGAAAATATGGGTATGATATTATGAGATGTAAATTGGACCAAGTGATCGAGTCCATGTATGTTGGTTAAGTGACATTTAAGTATTAAATTGATTATTGAGAGAAAGTAATTAGTTTGGAGTCGGAACATAGACTCGGGAAATGTTGAGGTACGGGCCAAGTGAGAGAGTCCGGGGATAATGGTTGGGTGACACCAAGTTATTAAATTAATAAGCGTGATAATTAATTTAATTAGAGTCGGATTGTAGACTCGGGTAGGATTAAATTAATAAATGTGATAATTAATTTAATTAGAGTCGGATTGTAGACTCGGGCGAGTTGGATGATAGACTCGGGGATGTATTAAATTAATAAGTGAGTTAATTAATTTAATTGGAGTCGGACCATAGACTCGGGTAAAATATTATATAAATTGAGGTATGAGTTAAATATATTAGAGTCGGACCATTGACTCGGAAAGACGATAAATTATTAAGTGATAAAATTAATTACGTTGAGTCAGGCCATAGACTCAGGAAATTTCGGGCAGTGTACGGGATATTTTGAGTACACGATAAAATCGGGGTTTATATTATATATATATGGTTCAGTGATAGTATATATATACGTGTTTATATTGTGTGTGATATTAAATACTAGTGACTAGATATTTATTCAATTTAAATACTCTAATGCTATCAAGGGAGGTTGCGCGATGTGGGTGAATACCCTAACTTGAGGAGTAGGGCGAGTATATCCCCAGGTCATAGCGTTCGGTATATATGGGTGAGGGATTTATCTCACTTTCAGGGAAGGAATATGACCGCATCCACTACATTTATATTTTGGGCCAGGTTGGTGAACGATTCCAACTTGGGGAACTAGGTTTTGTGAGCACACCTAGTGAGATAGCATTTGAGAGGAAATCATCCGGTGAGGGTATACTCGGAAGGATGGATACACGTATGATATATGTGTGGATGTTAGTAAAGGTACGTATAATATGGTAGCAAATATTATATGTAGGAGATAATACAGTGTGTGATGTATTTACTTTATATAACTCGGGTTACAGTTATATGCTGTTAATGAATGAGAAATTAATTAAGTTAATCATTTGTGGAAATAATACAGAGTGTGACGTATTAAATTTATATAACTTGTGTTACGGTTATATGATATTCATTAAGAAAAATTAATTAAGTTAATCGTGAAATAACTTATAATTCAGGAAATCATTATACTCGGGTTAGAGTAGTATGGCAAGGGAAGGTTATACCAGGACTAGTTGGACGGGGTAGCACAACTAGGTGGGTTTAAGGTAACCGGTAGGTGTGCAAAATAGTGGAGGGGTGAGAATGTCCACAAGGGAGTGCGACACTAACTTATATATGAAGCGCATTCATGCATTTTTAAATTACTGCAGTTAATTCACTTGCTAAATATTTTCAAAATGTTTTGGGTTCTAACCCTTTCTGTAAAATTATTTTTCAAAACCTTTTAGGTGTCCAGCCACAGGGACGCCAGGATTGATATTCTATTCCAGGGACACGGAGCTGCGGCATATGTGGATGCTAGCAGGAGTTTGGATTAGACGCATCATTCATTCATTCCTAGAGTAGGAATTACTCATCAGTTCCAGTTTTATTTTGAGCATGTCGCCCAGACCTTCAGTTCAGTTTTCAGAGTTGTTTTATTCCGATGTTGAATATTGTATTGGATTATTTTACTTTCGTGGTCGATGGTTTATTCGGCATGTTGTGAAATTAATTATTTCAGTTGAGTTTTATTCAGTTGTGTGAATGGTTTATATTTATTTTCGCATGTACTATTTTGTTTAATTAAAAAGTTAAAATTGGCACCAGCTTTTGGAATACTAGGTGGTTAGTAAGTTTTAAAAAGTTTTCGACAGTGATGCTAATGATGATCCAATTGGGATTCCTGTTTTAATTTGGTATAGGACTGATCACCCGGTATTTTATTAGGCGGGGTGTCATAAGTTTTAGAAGATAAAAATGATGAATCTTTTGTTCGTTAAAAAGTTTTGGAAGATTAGTGGGTGTTCTAGGTCTTTGGTTGAGGATCGTATTGGGTTTTAGAAGATTAACCCACTTTGTATCCTTTACCAAATAAGGTAATCCTTTAATATTCAAGTTTAAGGGTGGACCGTTCATCATTTTAGTGTTTACTTTGTAACATTTGCAACCCAAAATCTCTTACAAAATATCCTAATATGTGGTAAAATCCTTCATTTTCATAAGCTTTAGGGTTTATTCGCAATTTAAACTAAATCATAAATTACTTTGGAATGTTACCAACTTTATGTCAAATATTCATCATTTTGTCATTTAAAACCTTACATTACCATTTCAAACTGTAAGACCTTTTATATTTTACCTAACCCTTTAAAAATACTGGTAAACTTTTTACCCATTTAAGACATTAGGTTTTGTAGCCCTATTTCACTTCAAAATATTCTCAAAATATTTACACGATGCTTCATGGGTAACTTACACTTTAATGCTGCAATCTTAGCCTAAAGTGTTATAAAGTAACTTATTTGAACATCTTTCACCTAAAATGACAACGGTACTTAGCATAGTTGTTCTATACATGCTACCATAGTCTTTTCTTACATGAGATAACATCTTTATCTCATGTTCTTTTCACTAAAATGCTTTAAACATATTTTGAAAATGCCAAAAAACATGAAACTTAGAGTTTTCACTCATATTTATTACATGTTCGTACATAAAATCATAGTGATAATACTATATATGTAGCATATGTATGGGGTGCATATATATATATATATATCAATGCATTTTTAGATAAAGTGTATCAATGCGTTATTAGGTAAAGTGGGGTATTTGTTGTATAAAACCAAGGTTTTTGTTTTATAAAATTAGAGGACATATCGTAAAATGGTGGTTTTTCCCATCTTTCGCAACAAAGTTTAGAGTGGGTTATGTGTGTGTGTGTGTGTGTGTGTGTGTGTGTGTGTGTGAGAGAGAGAGAGAGAGAGTGAGAGAGAGAGGTTGTTTTATAGAGGGTTTTATAATAGAAATAAGGGAGGAAATTCTCCTTAAAATGATACGTCCAGACAAATATGGTGAAGCAGAAACAAGAATCCAAGGTGATAAGGCTCCATCCAATAGTAGTTTGACAACACAACCCCTTCACCCAATCAAAATGGGAAAATAATGAGATATGTTATCCATTTCCTTCCCCTAGAAATGGATGCACCGCTATTTTCCATGGTCGTGGGTTATATCAAAATCTCCCTTACGACCAATAAAGTTTTAAGCTTTTACATTCCACCCTAGAACTTCTTAGGACATATTTGAGACTTGCTATTTATTTATTATTGCTTTACATAAACCCTCCATTCTTATAAGAACATTTCATGAAAATATAAGTTTATTTGTTCCTTTAGCTCATCTTATATTATATGTTCCTTATTGCAACATTAAATTTTGTTATTATATACCAACTAATAAATCATTTTTATCGACCTTTGCGCCATCACTTAAGTAAATCTTTTCCACGCAATACCAGGTAAATGCTTGGAATACAGTGCAGACCCATGCAATGCATACTAAGCACTCGTATTAATAAAGCAAATCAATGCATCAACTTCTATTCCATAAAATTATTCATGCATAAAGTAATATAATTCAACTTAAATAATTTTTAAAATCATGGGTATTACATCTGTCTCTCCTTGGGAAATTTGATGCCTAAAATTACATTATGATCATGCTCTCCGACAAATAACTCAGGATACTATTTATGTTGTTTGACTCGAGCTCCAAAATTTTCCCTTTAACCCCATGACTATCTTAAACCTAAGAAATTGTATTTGTGTGCATAATTTGTTACTTATAATCCACCACCTCTATTGGTCTCATCTCATATTAAACATCTTGCTGAAGATTAAGATAGTCCTAAAATATTATATACGAAAAATAAAAAATATACCTCTGGGGAAAACAAATGTGGATCATATTAGGAACGTGAGACACATGTGGATGTAACACAAAATGGTAAAACATTAGACCAATCCTATCTAGAATCTTAAACGGTCCAATGTAGCAGGGTGTCAACTTACCCTTCATAGCAAATCGAGTAACTCCAGGTCTAGGCTCGACCTTAGGAAAGACTTGATATCCTCTTTCAAAACCCAATGGTCTTTTATTCCTATTTCCATATTTTTTCTATCGATAAATCCTCTATCGAATGAGCTCAAACTTATCGGTCATATCTTGGATTAGTTAAGGCCCATTGATGTGCCTCTCACCAACCTCTTCCCAAAAAACTAGTGAACGATGCGATTACCTAAAAACACTTTTCCTTACTAATGCTTACCAAACCATCATAGCCTTTAGTTTCCTATATTGCTCAAGTTTAAATATAAATTAATAATCTTATCGTATAATCCTGTGAGCCTCGATTAAATCACTTACCTTACATGAGGATCATAACATATGGGCTTTTCATTATCCCCACAATTAGGGGATATCAAACAATCTCTACAATCTCTCGAATTATTTCTGATCCCAAAACCTGAAGACCATTAGTCAACAAGCATTGCCACGTAAGTTATATCTACTCCCATGCATAGGATATAATCTTCGAATTTTCCTCTAACTATTTAAATTTAAAGACTTTGACCAACTCACTATCCGTTAATTTATAAAATATAAGAAATTATGCTTTATGCCTACCAATACTTATGATCCGTGCAAATAAATGTTACACATAAATTTTCAAACATGTGTTGACATGAAATAGTACCATATACAAAGTCATATTCATCAAGACTCAAAATGACAATCCTACAAAACCCTACAAAATGAAGTACTAAGTCCAATTTAGGTAAGCTATCACATAATGCAAACTACTATTACCCACAAAATTGATCACAGCAGGATGCTCATTTAATCCAATAAAAAAATCCTTTAAAGAAAGGCCTCAGTTCTGTGATGCGTCAGCCATGCTCGACTTAACATGCAAATTACATTGAGCCAAAATCATCGTTGTGATCATAGGATGACCCGTCAAGAACATTCAACTATTGGACACTAGTGAAATGTAACTAAGATGCAGCGAATAGTCTGAAGAATCCTTCCTAAAACCTGAGGGATTATGATTAGGCATAAATTCTTCACATTTATCCCCTTAATTTTGGTATTTTTATGATCCCGTGCGGTATAAATAGCTTGAATTTGTCTAATATTTATGATACTAACTCTTTTTGGCAATTATTTCTTGTTTTGTGTGTCTCTTATGTGTTTTACAGGTATTTCATGCAAGTTAGTGCCAAAGAGAACTCAAAACAGTGAAAGAAAACCAAGAAACAGAGAGTTAAAGGGCATTTTTATAATTTTTCATCCTTAGTCTGTAGGTGGGGTCAACTGGAAAGTTGAAGAGCTTTAAATTACACGATCACTGGAAAAAACGGAACCTCAATCAGAGTCCCGGTGTGAAAGTTATGAGCAGTCAAAGATAGAAGAAAAAGTCAAAGAAAGATAGGATCGATCCGGAATACAAAGTTCCAGTGACCCCAGACCGAAGACGGATCAAAGTTGATGAAAATTAAAAGAATTGATCCGGACAGGACCGATACAGTCAAAAATTAAAAGAATCGATCCAAACAGGACCGATCCGGTAAGAAATTAAAAGAACCGATCCGGATCCAAGTAGGACCGAACCGAAGGAGGACCAAACCAGTCCGGTTGTCGTAGTTTTTTTTTTACTCTTCCTCCAATAGAGATTCCTGGTTAAGCTAAAACTCTTGGAGTCTTGTAGGGTATTTAAACTCGATTTATTATCATTTTAAGGGACCTAAAATCATCTAATTTTTCCCTTTTCAGTTAAAATCCTAGTTTGAAGATTTATTGCAATTTTAATTCCGAGATTGAAGTTTGTTCAGATTTCTATGATTACAAGTAATTTTTGTCGATGCATTTAATGCTTTGGTAAGTTAGTTGATTACTTTCTTCTGTCTAATCTTCTTTCTACATTATTCTTCAATTCTCCCTTAGTTTAATCATGATTTCCTGCAATTCAACAATCGTTTTCATTAATTTCATCATGTTAGGCTAGGTATTTAAAGGTCGGGATACCTGAACTCAACCTGATGTGGTAGTTGCATGTGTATAAAATTAGTCCTCTAAATTTAATGATTTATTACGACCGTATTGCGTAACAACACAATAATTTTAGATCTTTGGATCTCGTTTGCTTCTGGGTAACCGGGATGCTTTAGAATGCAATGAGAATGTGACTATCGCAATACCAATTTACTCGTCCTCTGATTAATTATGGTGTGGGATTGAACCTCATATACGTAATTCTTGGGAGTAGTAAATTCTGGGTCTGATTAATCATTTAAATTTACGATTAGTTTTATACCAGCAATACACTAGGGTTGAGGGATTGTATTCCCGTTCTGTTTTCTTCATCATATAGTTTGAATTTTAAATCAATCATCATCAGTATTTTAGGTAATTTAGTATAGTTTCATTTCATTCATACTTTAGTTCATTAGATAAATATTTTCAAAATTGCATTTAGTTGTAGTCAATTCTCAAAACCAATCATCTTTTCCTTTTTCTTTTTAGAGTCAGAGTTAGGATTCCTTCGTCTGTCCAACGTCTTCACAACCATGTTGTCCTATTTCCCTGAGGATCAATACCCGACTTATCAGATTATTACTTGAGCGACAGGCTTGCACTTGAGCCTGGAGAGTACGCACTTCTAAGACACATTACTTAGTCGCGTCAGATTACTTGAGTACAGACAACTAGGATTTTACTCACCACAAGTCCACACGCATTTAACATGATTAAGATGACAACTGTATTTACTTACTATTAACTGAGACTATACACAACCACATATACTTGTCGTATACCACTGATACAAAAAAAGGCATCTCAAGGGATCAGGTAAGACAGGATTTGAACCTGCACTCTTCAGACCATTGGACAATATTATCGACCAACTACCAACCAAACGATGAGGTTGTAAACTTTATGAAATGAAGATGAGGATGACATCACTAAGAAGAGTACAATGTCACTACACCAAATAGTCAATTAGTAACAATACTGTAGTGTTACTAAAATAATTACTAACACTAAAAAAGTGTTAGAAAAAAGGCGTGGGGAGGAAAACTACTAACACTTTTTTACCATTACTAAATTATGTGTTACTAACACTATTTTACCATTACTAGAGTGTTACAAATTCATTCAAATCCTAACATATATCATGAATTAGTAACAATACAAGTCCGTTACTAATATTGATAAATTTTTCAAAAAAATAATAATATATGTTTTATTAACTAAACAATGAATAAAATGAAAAAATTAATAAATATCAATCACCAATAAGATGACATTCAATATTCCGTGATGCTAATAAAACAAGTTATTTACGATCACAAATCATAACATAAAGCTTGTGTAATAGTAAAATGTTTGTTTCTACCATGACAACCCAAATAACATTTCAAGTGGAGTGGATCAATAAAGAAATTTGTAGTGTAACCAAAAAAGAAAATAAAGAATACAAAAGCCTCATTGGGCTACCCTCTCATCTCCGTTAGTAATGTTTCTCAACTCCAATTGTTGACTTTCAATCCAGCTCATCACTCGTGAAAAATCTTCTCTTGTAAAAGACATTGACGAGTTGTCTTCTTTCAGATGCAGTAACTATGACGAGTTCATCACATCTCAAGTTTTACTCATGCTAAGTCCGCAAAAATCCATTTTGCCAAGCCCTTCTTCAGACTCTAACCAATATAGAAGATTGTGTGCCTCTTCAATGGTAACTCTTCCTAATAACAATAGATTTCTATAGGCAATAAAGATGTTGGTATCTTCAAAAAGAAGTCTCCTTCAACTATTAACTGTCCATAATAATTAAGAAATCAGATTTACCCTATTAAATACGATAGGAAAATATTAATAATAAAATTGAGAGGAAAGTCTTAAATCTAGTGGTTGAAAATAGTAACATGTGGAAAGCACAAGTCCTTCTAAGGGATGATTTAAAAAAATAACATCAATTAAATTTTATATAGTTAGCAATTAAAGAAACCTTCCTCTATTATAATCCACACAATATCACTCTTGAACATAGTAATTAATTCATCACCGAGATCATGAAAATCCTAACAAGTAAGAACATGAATTAAGTTCTAAAAACTCACCGGAACAAATAGTGTATCAATCGTATATCAAAGATGCAAGACTCCTTCCTTATCATCAACCTTAAAAAACAATGTACTCGAACACGTTCACCACCAAAATAAATAAAAGAAGGGCTAAAATATCGAGGAGTGCACGCTGGCCAAAATATTACACAAACTTATTAGCAAATTATGGTCTAAATCCATTATTTTCAGAGCATGATATATTTTAGGTTATAAACATCTATAGGTCTCATTTTCATACCACATATCAATCGCTCGCCTTCATCTCCTGTAGTAAGGTTGATTTCATGACCACCTATATAAAGATAACCAAAACGGAATTAATATAAAAAACAAAACTTCCAAAATTATAGAGATAACTTGGTAAGAAAAAATGTACTCGTGATTCAAAAACTAATAAATGTCAACTTTACCCAAAAAAAGTAAGGACAAAGTCAACATATAATTAATAGGGCACATATTGTCATATAGAGCTTCAGTACTTACTACTATGAGAAAACATATTATTTTCCACAAAATAAATCATGGATTGGAATTTTTTTGTCAAACCCCACATTTTTTTTCACTTGCGATATTCCTTTTATTTGAAACCTGTTTTGTATTTTTGAGGATTTTAGTCTGTTTCCAAAACCAGATGTCCAAATAAACAAAAGGTGATCACATTATTCTTTTTATTGTTCAACTGGACTTTTTTTCAAACTTCTATTATTCATTACACTTCCAAGCTCGACAAGTTGTTAAATATTTTCTTTTTGACCATTTTGAAACATAAATTTGTCACATCAAGCCAATAAAGAAATTATAGTTTAAAATATGAATGGTTTTCAACATTGTATACCCAGTAGATAAAAATGAGGGTTATAGAAAACCAAAAATTTATTTGTCTTCTTCATTTCATGTGTGTTCTTTTCAGCTTTCATGTTTCCCCCATTCTGATTTGTACTTAATAAAAAATATTACAAATGGGTTATCTTTATAAATATGAAATTCAGAGCATAAAAAGTCATTATAATTACTTGTGAGTAAGCAATTAGAAATATCCGTTTGTAATTCCATTAAAAGATTATTTTTGGACGATGATTAGATTTTTTGTGGGATGAGGTTGAGATAAGTGCACCATCTGACGGTCATTAGAATGCATCTTAAACCGAATCATTTAAAAAAGGGATTCATTTTCAAGACCTGTTCAATAATAACAAACTCTCTTAAGTGATTAATTCTCTCAACATAACTCTTTTATTTTAAATTTTAATCGATGTTGTAATCTCTCTATAAATCCTTACTATCTCTGAAGATATTTCTTTGTAAATTAGTTATAAATATAATCAAAGAAACCACGATTTGGGTGTGGTTTGAAACCATAGTAAAATTCTGCTCACTACAACTTTCATGGTATCAGAGCTTTTAAAATCCAATGATATATCTATATTTTATTTCTCTTCTTCCTGTCTTTTCTCTATTTAACAATGGAAGGAACTACTTAAACTGTTAGTGTTACTGTGCCTAGCTTACCAGTTAAGCTTGACAGAAATAAATACCTCATGTGGTTAGCTTAAATTTCTCCTATTCTTAAGAGTAGGAAATGTATGGGCATTGTTGATGGTACTGTCATTAGTCCATTAAAATTTGATATCGGTGTAGATAGTGTCGCTACAACCAAAACAGCTCCTAATTATGATGACTGGAAACAAATGGATCAATTGATCTTAGTTATATTAATAACTCCTTAACTCCTTACATTTTGTGCACAGTAAGTCGTCTCATAAAACACAGACCTCTCTGGAAAAAAGGTATGAATCCTAGTCCTATAATCGTATTATCCACTTGCGCAATGAATTATTTAATACTACAGGTGATGGTCTCTAAATTACTAATTTCATGGACAAAATTACTCATATAGATGACAATATCGCATTAGCTAGCAAACCAGTAGAAGATAATGATCTTATTTCAATCATTATGAACAATATTGGTTCTACTTATCAAGCTACTGTGAGTTCAGTGTAAGCCATATATACACTTATTTCTTATGATCACGAGTTCCAAATACTGGTCGGAAAGAATACTAACCCAATATAAAATTTTAAGGGGGGAATACTAAATAACAAAGAGAATACATCCTATAGGAAACTTCACTTCAACTATCTGCCCATTTCTTAGATAAATGTTTAGGTGGGGGAATCTCATAAAATGAATCAGCAACAATTTTAAGTTTAATGTACATAAATTTTTTAATAAGTAAATTTCTAATTACCTTTGACTCTGTTATTTCTTGATAACTAGCATGATCCTTTGCAACAGAAACTAGTGCGAGACTAATACGTGTCTTCATCCCTGAAAACATTGTTTTGATATGTAGAATGAGAATTTACAAAAAAAAAAATATAACGGACATCCATGTGGGAAAGGTGGTCAGTAGTATGGTTCCCATCTCTAAAAATGTGAATAAATCATTTATTCATATGATACATATATAATTTACAGTTTTCCCATCTAATATTTTATAGACAAAGAAGAACCGAAGGAATGAGACTTTAAACACTGAAGAACAATCATTGAATCAAGCTCCAATAAAAAGTGTTTCCATCCATACAAATAAGCCTATTCAATTCCTATAATAACCGCTACCTTTTTTTTCATAAAAAGTTGTTTAAATCTCGTGAGGCTTCATACAAAAAGATATTTTTTCAAATCCTCTAGAAGTACGAAAAATACCTCCAATTGAAATTGATCCTCGGCGTCCTGAAGCAAGACCATCAGTGTTTAGTTTGAGACAAGAAAGTTAGGGTGGATCCACAATACATGAATAATATAAAGAGCTCTTTCAAACCTAACACTTATATTAAGATTATGAAGAATAACGATTTCTTCCACAGTGTTGTTCATATGTCTCTTCATAATAGAATTAATTTGAATCAGATAATATTTAATGGAGGATGTACATGAATAAAATGAAGGTTTAGAGACACTAAATATGCTTTGATTTCTGGATTTCCTAATGACATGAAAGCAACACAAAATAACATCTAGCCATAGATCTTTCACTTGAGGACTGAATCTAATCTCGATAGCAGACTTCCAACAATCAAGAATATTATAAGACTGAACGAATGAGGTTCCAAAAGATTTTTTTAATCTAGTTCCATATATAACAATAAAATTTACATTATAGTAACAAGTGAAATAAGTCTTCTACAACATTTTGACATAGAGCACATCTAAAGACCAATTCACAACTCCTTTTTACTTTGGACAAAATGCTAACAAAAATTGCATCTTCCCACTTGGGGATCAAAATTGAAGAGAGTTCACTCATCCTTCCTCATTTGGATACTACTTCTCAACACCATATTTTTGTAGATATCTGCAATCATGTCTTGTTCATGGAGCTCGGAGCTACTCATACCCTGGTTATTACTGAAGCCAACTTAAAGACCTTAACAACTTCTTTGATTCAAAATTTGTGTTGAGAATAATTTTTTAATTAATAAATTTACATATAAACTTTGACCTTTATATCAAACATTGAATTATAAAGGTAGAACATATATTTAAACAATACGGTATTAAAATTAAGTCTCAGATATTCAAACATTGAATTCTGAAGGGAGAATACATATATGACCATTTTAGGGTAACATACCAAGGTGAAGCTTGTTTATCTTGGCTAACACACTAGCAAAATGTGACTCTCTAAAATGTTTTGTCCCATTAGTCTCTTCTTGTACAACTAAAAGGCTCACTAAACATGCATCATCCATACCTATGATATGAGACTTGAGTAAAAAAAAGCACTAATAACATAATAGAGTGATCTCTATCTTGCTATGCGTGAACATAAACAAGTATAAGATTTTAATTTCATGCCATTAGCATTGTGTTTACATCTCGGAAACTATAATGAAAAATGCAAAGGAAACAAATTTTTTTCTATAATCTACTATACTATATGAGAAATCATAGTCTATTATTCATTTTTTGCGCTTTTCTGATCCAAACACCACACTAGGTTTTAATTTCCAACGGAGTTTCATAGTTTTCACTTTTAATACTGTTTATTATAAGAATTAATCCCGTAATTTTATCCATTATAGCGTATGATATTAACATCATTGGCATGAAATTATTAATGCAATTTCCACTTCAATTCAAATCCAAGTACAATAAACCGGATCACTAATCCATGTCCAACAAGATTTCTACATAGGGGTTTGGTAAACTTATTGCAATTTGATGTCTGACAAATTTCTAAATACAAAATTCAAATACCTTAACAAACTTGCTTTATATGATAAATTATCAGGCAAGACCATCAATGTTAAAAAACAATGCTATGGTATGAATGGTGGTTCAACTTACGAGTTTGAGAATATCAAACTTAGCAACATGTTTATTGTTCGAGTTATGATTCAAGTTAGAAATTAGGATTATATTTACAGTTAACATAAGGGTCACAAATCAAGTTAATACTTGGATCTTGGTATTACAATTCTATAAATGGTCTTTGAATTCACATTAAACAATCACATAATGAATGAAAAAAAAAACGCCCCACTACTCGTCCCCGCAATCTCGTGAAACTGCCTCCCCCTCCTTTCTTCACCCACCCACCTATGATCCTACAAAACCCCCAACTCTAAGCCCTCACTTTCCTCTTCACAATCCCCTAAAATATTCCCCATACCCTCCTTCATGTTGCTTTTTTCTTCCTTTTCTTAACCAAAATAACAAAAACACCACCAAATCTTCATATAACACCAAACCCCTCAAATTTAGGCCTTCACAAAAAACACAAACCCTAGCTTAAGATCAACCATATTTTTCAACAAATTAAAACTCTAACTTTGCACAAAAACCTAAAATTGGTACATTGATTAGGTGCAAATAATTGAAAAGTATTTTTTTCGAGTCATATGATGAATTCATAAAAATACACACATATACACATATGCATATATAATATTACATACATATTACATACAAACATTTAGACATTCATTCACATAAATAAAAAAAATCATTCCATAAAAAACAAGAAAAATTTATCAAATGTGTTTTAAGGGAATTATTCAATATGGTGCAATGCTCTAAAAACAACCGCCTGTAAACATATATTGTTAGTTATAAAGCAAGACTTTTACTTTATCTTGGGTTAATTTAAGGACAACATAGAATAGGGCTTTTAAGCTTAATAGATCAAAGATTCACCACATTAAAAACTTATGTATATATCCCAATATACAACTCCACACTTACACAATACGTATACGTACACACATAAATAGAGCAAAGTGGAAGAAATCAATAGACAGAGAATAAGAAAAGAGGCAAAAAAAAACTAACCCACATCAAATCTCAAATCAGCTAGAATCACTAGAAGTAATCGCTAGGGTTTTTATTGTGTGAAGAAAACTCAAAGAAAATGTCTAAATAAAGAAGTGGAAGAAATCGCTAGTAACACATCGTTTGTGTCTTTTTCATTGTGGCTTTGGAAAGTTGTGAGAGAAAGAAGTGATAGGTTGTTATATTTCATTAGGAGGGAAGTCTCCCACTCCTATTTTGTGAGGAGTATTATTAAAATTAATTTTCACTTCATTATTTGAAAGATAAAGCTCATTACTAACACATATCTTGATTTAATAACAGTAAATTAATATTACTAATTGTAACAGTATAATAGTGTTAGTAATTTATAAATTTGTGTGTTACTAAAACTGCATTTTGGTGTAGTGTGTGAGGCTTCCTTCCTTAGAGGCGAAGTTCATATAGTTGTTCATTCTTGACGAGAACACAAAACACATCATGAGAAAATGCAGAGATGCTACTAATCTTTCATATACATTAACTCCAAATATCCCTTAGTCCTTCTTAGCACAGTGTCTCTCGACTCAAGGTTCGACAATAGGACCTTATGAACCACGTTTAAACCATTGGTTTGTATAAGGAAAATTTCAAGATTTCTTATGGATCTCAGTGGTGAAAATCTCTAACTTAGGCATTCACACTATACGGTGGGTATCATCATCATTAGATCAATTACAATATGCCTTATTGATCCAATATAACACTTACTTACTAGATCCTCGTGGATATTATACAAACTGGAGTTAATTCATTTGGAAATGTTAGTATGTTCAAAAATTGTTAAAATTTTTCATTTCATTACTAAGATAGACATACAATGAGGCAACTCTTATTTCCCTTGAAATTGGATTAAGATGTGATAAACACAAATGGAGTCAAATTTTCTATTTTTACAAGCTAAATCCCATGCTTGAGTCTAACTTGTTATGAGTAAAGACAATGTTATGAATACCTCAACTTATGAAAAATTGAGAGTTTCAATGCATTTTTGTGTGATTTAATTCATCTTATCGCCTTTCTACGTTAACATGTTAGTTCTAGAACATCATGACCATGGTACATCGAACAAGTTATTTCTAATAGTCAAATGAACCCATATGTCCAAGTTGCTGGTGGTACCACATGTTTATACAACTCTCTATCCACAATGTGAACTCTTAGCTATGAACTACTAGGGAATATAAGGAGGTTATTAAACCTATAAATTTGTTATTGGGTCATTAATTTCACTACTTACTAATGTAGTAAGTCCTCGAGAATGCGTATTCTATGGATTGATTCATATCTTAAGCTAAACACACAAAAATTCAAAGTTTAGCAAATTTTACCTTGAATTTATTTAGTGTTGATGGAATGATGAAGCCCAAATTAAATAAGTTAAACCAGCAAGCAAACACGCGAAGAAGTAGGGAAAATTCCTTTTGGGCAAAATTTTCATTTTCAGCATTGCACAAGAATTGATAGACAGTAGATGACTTAGAGACTACTTAGATCGCTAAGTATAATGCACAGTTCTTCAAGTCTTCTACATTAATTTCAATGTTCACACTGCCCACAGGAAGCAGTCTTCTAACAATATCCACTTCTTCTTCTGCACTAGAGCCTCGACTCTTAAAATTAATAGTATAGATGAACTCTATAAGAGTTTTTGAATAATAATGTGTTCTTCTTGATTTGATAAAGTGATATCTAAATTTACAAGGGGCTTGGATGAAAAGCGGAAGAGTTTGATCACAAAAGGATCTTTAAAAGGGCTTGGAAAAGATAAATATGAGTGTTAATGTAAAAAATTAGATTTGACCTAATTATTCTAATCAAAGATAAAAACAAATTAAGAAATAATAGACAAAAGATTTTTAAAGTGGTTCATCCTTATAAGAATGGCCTACATCCACTGTCTTTGTATTGCTGACTGTTTGCTTGGAATTCTCGAGGAATGGTTTTCTCAAGAAATTTCGGTCCACTGGTGCTAAGGAGGTTACAATGTATTTATAGCCTTGAGGCTGTACAAATGAAAGGACAATGCGTTGTTATCTAGTAGACATGTACATTGTATGATAATAATGAGCATTTAGTGCGCAGTCATCTCCTTGATTATCCTGATTTGAATGCTTTGTACGCTATGTAGCTCGGCATGCATGAGTTGCTCGTGGCTCTTGAGTAGCTCGGTGGAAATAAGTTGATCGATACAAGTATTTATAATTACCACGTTAGAAGACACGTGTCTTTAAGTGATGGGCCCACGCCAGCAGATTAAATTTGGTATCAACAGAAGCCCCCAATGTTTCGTAGTTTGATGTTGAAGAAAAGTAAGGAACATTCTGCTGCTTAGATTTTTGGTTTTTATGGATTTTAGGCAAACTTTCGTTGTATATAACTCCTTTTTTGAGTGCATAGTATCAGGCTTTTAAAGTATTTTGAATTTCCATAACCGCTTCATTTTTTTTGCCCCTTTTTTTTTCTTTTTAGACGTCGAATACGCAAACATCCTTCTTTGTAATTATTGCTTTCTCTATTCCCGAGGTAAAGTATTTAAGTGCGGTAGAAATCCTATCGTCTTTCACTTTTCAAATCCGTATCTTCGAACTCTTCATTTCTTCTCTATCTTGTGCGTTCGTTTCTTCCATTGTTCGTTGTTAACTGATTCACACTTTTCCTGTAAGATTTTCTTCCTTCTCTTTTATTTCCTTTGTTCATCATGGTTTACCTTGTTGAATCGCTTGACAAATTTCATTCTAAATTTTCATTTCCTTCATGGGTCATTTTGGAAGAACTTTCTGAACCTTCTGACTATTTTTCTTTAGCTGAGGGACATTGGTTCCCAAGTCTCTTTGTGGCTGAATGTGGCTTTTCTTTTCCTCCAAATCCTTTATGTTTGGAGTTCTGTCAATATTTTGACGCTGTACCTGCAAAAATAGCGCCAAATACCTAGAGGATAGTTAATGGAGTTCATAGGTTGAACCAACTTCATGGAACTCGTTTAGGGATTCCAGAGATTATGTATTGCTACAGATGGGTTGTCAGCGATAGTACTTTTTATTTAAAAACTAGGTTTTTGAATAGGGCGTTAGTTGTTAATCTTCCTGACGCCAACAGGGATTACTTTGATCATGGGGTTGTTATGAAAAATTGGCAACATGCTCCATTAAATGGAGATGATGTACATCAGGGTCCCCGGTGTCCCCCTTATGGCAATGGAATAGGTTGTTTTTATTTTTTTGACATACTGTTTTCTTAGTGCTTGATAAAATGCATCACTGACATTTATTTTTATTTCTTACAGTTGATAGTAAGAGAAAGCCTCCAAAATAAGTGAACGTTAATTTGAAGCATTTGAAACTTATCTGGGATTTGCACCAATCTATGGCCGAGAACAACATTAGATCTGCTTCTTATTTATTGCAGTACAAGAGTTATACTTCCTCCTTTACTGCTCGTCCTTGTCCAGTGGTAGTGAATCTTGACCAAGTACCAGCTTCTGAAACTAATTTGGAACGTTCTTCTTCTGAGTCAATTGCTCCCATCAGTAATCTAATGAAGAGAAGAAGAGCTCCTGCCTTCTTTGATAAATTTGCCTCTACCAATATGGAGGCAAAGAAAAGCAAATAAAATGTCCTAGAAGAAGGGACAAAAATTATTGATGCACCTCCTCCTGCTGCTACCGAGAAATTTATTGAGAAGCCCCCTGTGGCTCCGAGCAAGATTGTTGCTATTACTCCTCCTAGTGAGGTTATTGTCATATCACCAGCTAAGACAATGTCCTTAGTTGAGAATGTTCATGTTCCTCCAAGGAGTTTAAAGAAAAATTCTTCTGAGAGACTCGCTGAACTAGCCTCTCAACCATCAACGTTGAAGGTGGTGTTTCAACCTTTATTCCCCCGAGCTCCGCTGTGGGCTTAGTAAAATCTTGGACTATCCTAGAGGTCCATGACATTGAAAATACTCTCACTCGTGAGAGATTTACTGCTCTAGCTGCTCAACACATTGCCTCAGTAAGTATTATTGATCTGAGCCTTTTACTTTTTAATACAATGTTCGTACATTGACTTAGAGTTATTTCTTTTCTCAGCTGGTAACGTGTTTCAACAGCATTGTAAAAAGGGATGAAGTCATCAGGGCCTCCAGTTCCTCGAATGGAGTAGAAAAGGCTTTTACTGGATTAACCCAATCTTTGAAAGACTCTTATCAGAAGTATAAGGAAAATAAAATTTCTTGGGAGAAGCAGATTAAGTCCGTTGAACAAGAAAGAGATAGAGTCGTGGATACCTCCAAGGATTTGGAGGAGAAATTGAAAGAGTTTGAGAAGAACAATAAAGAGCTTGAGGATAAGCTCAAGAATACTAAAGAGCTTGAGAATAAGCTCAAAAATTCTGAAGATGAAATTGTTAGACTTCATGATGTTGATCGCCAGAAATAGGAGGTGGAGGAGAAATTGAAGGCTGCTGAAGAGCTCCTTCGGGAAAGGATCTCCTCGGAGAAGGCAAAGATGAACAAGGCAGTCAAAAAGTCTTTTAGCGCTGGTTGGGATATAGGCTGGAATAAAGGCCTGGCATCCATGTCTTCACAAATGGAGTATGCCAGCCTTAAATATTTTAGGGACGGATGGGTTGCGGCCTTGCAAGAGCTAAAAATTATTGAGAATTCTGAGTTATTCTAGAAACACACTCATGGCCCTCCTCCCTCTCCTGGAGAAGAAAAAGAGGACGAAGCTGCCTCAGATGAGTCTTCCATGATGACTGGAGATCAGGTTCCTTCTGCTCCAGTTGTTCAAACTTTCTCCAAGCAACTCCAACCCACCAGCACTTCTGTCGAGCAACTACCTTCATCCTCTGAGCAACCAACCATTTCCTCCAAACTTTCTGAGGAAGTCGTAAGGAACAAGGAGAAGGTGTAGAGTTATTCAGGTGTTTGTTTTATTATTTTTGAATGTAACCTCGGACTTTTTAGTTTCTTCTTTGATGAAATAAAAATTCAAACTTTGGTTGTTCACCTTGAATTTCTCTTTTACTTATTCTGTATGCATCCTTATTGATTCTCTTTATTTTTCTTGGCTAGTTTTTGGATAAGATGGAGCTCCTATCAGCTCATGACACAGAGTTGATGAAGAAATTCAATAACTATTTTAAAGATGGTCATGCAGACCTAAACGATGCTCAAATCATTGACATCCTTCGTCCAGATACTTCTAAATGAGCAGTCGAAGCTTACTAATATCTAAAGTGCTTGCTCGACCGAGTTGTTGCCAATAATGTGGCTTATTATGAGATGATTGAGGACCTCCAAGGAACGATTGAGGAACTCCAGCATCAGTACAAATAATCCTCCACCCTTCTGCATCAAGGGTATGAAAAGAAATTTCAGCAATTGAGTGCTGGAAAAGGTTATGATAAATTCATCTCTACTTATGAAAAGAAAGATAGCATTCTGAAGCTTGAGGTTGAAGAGCATAGGCAGATCGCTAAGCTGTTGAAGCAGGAAAACATTATTTTGCAAGAAGAGATTAAATAACTCAAGTCTGTCGCATCTTCCTCGGGGGCCCTGGTCCCTGTTAATGATGAACGTTTTTCTTTCTTGGAGGTAGAAAATGACAACTTGCGATATGAGTTAGAAACTTTGAAAAGATCTGGACCTTCCACCTCTACTCGTGGACTAGCAAGATATTCTTCTTGAGGACGAGCAAGGGTTGTTCGGGTTTCTATTGAAGAAGAAAGAACTCAAGAAGCTTTGGAGAACCAGGCATTTCAGTTGGTGGCGAAGAATGGAGCCCTGGCAGATATGTCTAAAGAAATTCTGAACCTTTTCGATAAAATTTCTAATCAGAATTTTGCTCTGGAGAGTAAAGAAATTATGGTTAAGAAACTTAGTGAACAACTTGATAGACTAACTTATCAATTCCATAAGCAGCCCAGAGAGTTTTGGATGGCTGGGTATAACGAAGCATTTTGTCATCTTGATGCTTGTTTAGAACAGTCGAACAACGAAGGGTATAAACAGGGCTGGTTGAATGCCCTTTGTGTTTTAAAATTAGAGAGAGGTCATTTCCTATGGGATTACTATAATCCTGGAGTTCTTGATTTACCCGTGCCTCCTTTCAAGATTGACCCTAGTTGGATTCCAGCCCGGGCCATTCCTCGCGTTCTGATCTCCAAGTATCTTGATGATTATAGTCTTCATTCAGATTTCAAAATATCTCCCCCAGAACACCTACTTGATCGTCCATCTATAATGAACGTTAGAATGCTACAAGTTCTAAACTTCATAAATTCCCCTTATAGTCTTGATGATCCTCCAGCTAGGGTAGAACCTGTATCAAAGGCAGAGGGAAAGAAACCCATAGAGTAGAATTTGCTCAATTGATATCACATGCGATCTGTAATTTATATCATATGTAATTTGTTCTGGTTTTAATGAAGAATTTTTTAGTTTTCTTTGCAATTTAATTGTCATTGGTTTGGAAATATTTTATAGAATATCTCTTTTATTTACTGATGAACATGTATGTATATCAGTAGAAAGACAAAAATGTCTTATTTGGTTTTTAAATTGCCGACCAACCAGAGTTGGTGGTAATTGAATGCCTACTAACTTGAGTTGGTGGTAATTATTTCCCGACTAACCTGGGTTGGTGGTAATTTGCTTCCCGACCAACTGGAGTTGGTGGTAATTGAATTGTCGATCAACCGGAGTTGGTCGTGTTTGTTTCCCGACCAACCTGGGTTGGTGGTAATTTGCTTCTCGACTAACCGGAGTTGGTGTAATTGAATTGCCGATCAACCAGAGTTGGTCATTTTTGCTTCCCAACCAACCTGAGTTGGTGGTAATTTGCTTCCCAACTAACCAGAGTTGGTGGTAATTTGCTTCCCGACCAACCGGAGTTGGTGGTAATTTAATTGCTGATCAACTGGAGTTGGTCGTGTTTGTTTCCCGACCAACCTGGGTTGGTGGTAATTTACTTCCCGACCAACCGGAGTCAGTGTGAATTGAATTGTCGATAAACCGGAGTTGGTCGTGTTTATTTCCCGTCCAACCTGAGTTGGTGGTAATTTGCTTCCCAACCAACCGAAGTTGGTGGTAATTTGCTTCCCGACCAATCAGAGTTGGTGGTAATTGGATTGTATAGTGTGTAGCACTAATATTCCTAAAAAATTTAACGAATAAAGAGAAATGGGCGAAACATCACTTTATTCATATTGAATTAATTGTAGAATAAAGAGATTTCAACTACTAATAATACTTTCGTAGATGCTCTAGATTCCATGCATTCTTGAATTCTTCTCCTTCCAAGGTTTCAATCCTGTACATCCCTGGACGAAATTTTTTTGTTACTCTGTAGGTTCCGTGCCAGTTTGCTTCCATCTTATTATGCTTTTGGATCACTTTTTACATCACATAATCCCCTTCTTTCATATCACACTTCTTCACTCTTTTGTTATAGAACAAAGCTGTTCGTTGTTGATAAGCTGCATTCTTGATTGCTTCTTCTTCCATGACTTCCTCGAGCATATCCAGGTCTAATCTTCTCATCAAATCGCTGATAGGGGAGTTGAAATTAAGTACCCTATGCATGGGTAGACCCAATTCATCAAGTATCATAGCCTCACTCCCAAATGCCAGCATGTATGGAGACTCTCTAGTTGCTGTTCACGGTGTGGTGCGATAAGCCCACAATACAGAGTGTAGTTCATTAATCTAATTTGCTTTTGCACTATCTAGTCATTTCTTCTATCCATTTAGTAGCGTTATATTTATCACCTCAATTTGTCCATGGCTTTGTGGGTGACCTGGTGCAGAATGAGTTTTCAGAATATTGGATTGATGACAGTATGCAGCGAACTCCTCGTTATCAAACTGGGTTCCATGGTCAGTAATGAATGCATGTGGGAGACCATATCTGCAAATAATGTTTTTCCAAATGAATTGATAGACTTTGTCGTATGTCATATCAATAAGGGGTTCAGCTTCCACCCATTTGGTAAAGTAATCCACAGTGACTACGAGGTATTTAAATCTTCCCTTGGTCGTTAGGAGTGGCCCGACCAAGTCTATTCCCCACATGGCAAATGGCCAAGAGGATGTTACGGGTGTTAGCAATGCCTGAGGAGTTCTTCGGATGGACGAGAAGCGTTGGCATTTGTCTCACTTCTTAGCATAGGCTGGACAATCAGCTCTCCTCGTCGGCCAGTAATACCCCTATGTGGTTATTCTTCGTAAGAGCGTCCGACCAGCTACATGGGCTCCACAAGACCCTTCATGAACCTCTTCAATCAAATCTTTCACTTCAGAGGGATGGATGCATCTTTGTAGCCCTGCTATCACTCCTCGTCTGTACAAAATGCCATTGGTCAACACATAACGAGCAACTTTGAATTTTAGTTTCTTAGCTGTGAGTTTATCAGTTGGTAAAGTCCACTCTTCAATATAGGCTCTGATTGGATCCATCCAGGATGGTCCTAAGTCAAGAGCAATGAAATTTATCATTGGATCTTCATCTATGCTCCGGCCAGCGAAAATCTCTATTGGGATTGTTCTTCGTAGCTCGATGCGGGTGGTTGATGCTAGTCGGGCTAGGGCATCTGCTCTTGCATTCTCCAATTTCGGTATTCTAACCAGCTGAATAGCAATAAAACTTGACACCAACTCCATTGCTTTTGCATGGTACTTGATCATTAGCTCTCCCTTTGCTGCATATATTCCAAGAATCTGATTTATGATTAACTGCGAATCACTGAATACAACAATTTGCTCTACCTTCATAGTTCTGGCTAGACTTAAACCTACAATCATTGCATCACATTCAGCCTCATTATTATAAGCTTTAAATTGAAAGCACAGAGCATACTCCACATCAATCTCATATGGACTTTTCAAAAAAATCCCTGCTCCACTGCCTGTAGTGCACGAAGATCCATCCACATACAAATTCCATATGGGTAACTTATTATTGAAATTTTGATCAGAGAGAGTTCCTCGCTATAATATATGGTACTTCCTCTTCTCCTCTTTCAGTACTTCTCTCTGCTCATCAGTCATCTTTTCTTGCTCGATTGAAATTTCTTGCCGCTTGCCTACTGACATAAGTTGGTCGGGGTTTGCATTTAATGATCCTGTAACATCCACAGGTTGATCAGTTTTCAAATCCTGTTCTTCGGAGGCATTTTCTTGAGTAAACTTTGCGATAAAATCTGCTACTGCTTGCCCTTTAAGTGACGACCTAGGCTCATAGATTATGTCATAGTTACCGAGATCTACTGACCAGTACATCAATCTTCCCGATTTCTCCAATTTATGTAGAGCTTGCCTTAATGGCATATCAGTGTACACAACTATAGTATGGGCTTCGAAGTATGGTCTCATTCTTCTGCTGGCTTCAGTTAGTGCTAATGCCAATTTCTCCAACCTTGGATATCTAATTTTTGCTCCTCTGAAAGCTTTGCTAGTGTAGTAGACAGGTTTCTGCACTCCACCTTCCATTCTTATCAACGCCGAGCTAATTGCGTTCTCTAAAACTTCCAGATATAAGTACAATCTCTCTCCCATCACTGGTCTAGATAGCAAGGGAGGTGTTCCTAGGTACTTCTTCAGTTCTTAAAAGGCCTCCTCACATTCATCATTTCACTCAAATGTTTTTCGGAGTGTTTTGAAAAAGGGGAGACATCTATCTGTTGCTCGTGACATAAATCTGTGGAGTGCTGCTACTCACCCTGTGAGACTTTGCACCTCCTTTTTTGTGGTTGGAGATCTTAGCTCTAATAAGGCCTTGATCTTCTCAGGATTTGCTTCAATTCCATGTTAATTGACAATATATCCGAGGAACATTCCTTCTCGTACTCCGAATATGCACTTAGTGGGATTTAACTTCATTTGATATTTCTCTAATTGATCAAAGGTCTGACCTAGGTCAATTAGATGATCAACAGCTTTCTTGCTCTTTATCAGCATATCGTCAACATACACCTCCATATTATGACCTATCTGTTCTGGAAACACCTTATTCATCAGCCTCTGATACATTACACCTGCATTTTTAAGATCGAAAGGCATAACATTATAGCAATAAGTTCCCCTTGAGGTGATAAAAGAGGTACTCTCCCTGTCTTCAGGTGTCATTTTGATCTGGTTCTAACCAGAATAAGCATCCATGAAACTCAGCAATTCGTGTCCCGAGGTAGCATCCACCAACTGATCGATTCGAGGTAAAAGAAAATGATCCTTTAGGTAGGCTTTATTAAGATCAGTGAAATCCACAGACATCCTCCACTTGTTGTTTTTCTTCTTCACCATTACTACATTTTCTAGACAATTAGGATATTTGACATCTTCAATAAAAGAGGCTTTTTGCAGTTTCTCTACTTCTTCTTGTATGGCTTGATTCTTCCTGGGACTGAATACCCTTCATCGTTACTTCACTGGCTTGTTTTCCTTATCCACATTGAGCTCGTGACACAAGAAATTTGGGTCTATCCCTGGCATATCTTCGTGACTCCATGAAAAAGTCTGCTTTCTGCGTCTTAGAAATGCTATCAGCTCTTGCTTTATTAACACATCTAGTGACGCACCGATTTGAGTTGTTCGTTCTGGATGCTCGTTATCCAGAATGATATTTTTAGTAGCCTCCATGACTTGGCCCTTAACGAGCTGAGACTCATCTCTTGGGTCTAAAGTCTCAATCTCCGTATCTTCTATCTCATCTACCTGATAAGTAGTAGTCTTCTTCCTGGATTCTTCACGCTCTTCTTGCTCGACAGATGAATAGTAGCATTCCCGAGCTACTTTTTGGTCGCCCTTCACCACTCCTACTCTAAAGTTGGTTAGGAATTTTAAACATTGATGTACAGTAGATGGAACTTCTTCGAACTTTTTTAAACCTACCCTTCCCATGATGATATTATAAGATGATTTGACATTTTTATCCATCACGAAAAAAGTGTACTCTTTCTGTTCGACAAGCAGGCCATGTACCGATGAATATATCCAACTTGATCATCGCAAGTGGAAAAACTTTCTCGCCAGTAAAACCAAGGAGGGGCCTATGATATGGTTCCAATTGGGATAGCTTTAGATTCAAACTATCAAAACATGGGTAGAACATGATATCTGCCGAGATACCATTATCCACTAAAACTCATGAAATCATTACTTCCTTCATTCTCATTTTGATCACAAATGGGTCATCATGAGGATATAGCACACCTGTGAGGTCGTTCTTAGAGAAATCGATGACCAATTTGTCCTTGTTCACCTTCCTCAGATGATCATCTTCAGCCAAATTTATTCACTGTATGTATGAGCAAGCTTGAGCCTCATTAAGGTAAGCTTTCCTTTCTGTGGTAAGGTCTCATCCTCCTGCATCACCACCTATAATGAAATTACACTCAAATGATCCAAAGTGGATTGAAAATACCTCACGTTCTGGCTGTCTTGGTCTTTTGGGGAGATCGGGGTCATCTTTTGGATCATCTTCATGGTCTCTTTTCTTATCATCTTTTGTGCGATTTAGACCTTTTGCCTTCCTTATTCGCTGGTTCGACCACCGCTTTGACGATCAACATACTTGGTCAATTTTCCTCGTCCAATGAGTGCTTCAATTTCATTCTGAAGAGCTATGCAACGCTTTGTCATATGACCGTGATCTTTGTGGAATTTGCAATATTTGGACTTATCTCTCTTATCAGGATCTGCCTTCATTTTTGCTGGCCAGGCAAGCTCCTCGCTGCTTTTGATCTCTTCTAGAATGTGATTTATATCCATCTTTAATGGAGTATAATTTCCATATTTCTTCATCTGTTCCAATGCTTGGTTACCCTTTGATTTCCTGTTACCACCATTATTCTTTTGATCCTTCTTTTCGGTTTTTCCATCTTCCACCTTGGTCTCCTTAGTGTCTGCATTCTTCTTCGCAGCCATGTCTTCCTCGGCATTCATGATTTTGGCTGCTTTTGCCATCAATTCTGCCATGGTCCTGGGCGGATCTTTGGCTAAAGTGTAGTACAATTTATTGGGTAACAATCCACTCATCAACCCAATAATTGCAGTTTTCTCCTCATAATCAATTACTTCCAGTTTCTCGTTATTGAAACGAGTAATATAATCCCTAGTGCTTTCACCTGTCTTTTGTCTAACACTTAGAAAATGTTCTACTCATTTGACTAGCTTTGCTCGAAAATAGAAATTTCCAATAAAGAGTTCTGCTAGCTTAAAGAAGGTCGCAATTTTCCCCCGAGGAAGGTTATTGTACCACATCTGAGTAGATCCGATAAGGGTTCCTGAAAATGCCCTGCATCGCATCTCGTCTGGAACAACATAGATATCAACAACTGCTTGGTATTGTTCTATATGGAGAACAAGATCTGTTTTTCCATCGTATTTTTGTGTTACTAACAAGGCTTTGAATTTTGACGGTGTGGGAAAGTCCACAATCTCTTGTATGAATGGTGTTCCTCGGACAAAAGTCCTTTGTAGAGGATTCTTGGTTTTAGCCATCTCCCTTAATCTATCCTCCAACCTTTGAATTGAGCCCTTTCATGCTTCATTTCCTTCTTCAATCCTATTGGTTCGAGCAACTGATCGTGTTGAATTTGCCTCTTGGGATCTTTCATGACGAGCAGTTGGTCGTGATTGGGCAGAGCCTTCCTTTAAATCAGATGGTCGTTGAGAGTTGCTCGACATAATCCTAGGGGGACTTCTATACATCCTAGGACCCAAATGATCAAAAGGAGAGACTCTACTCAATCTTTCAAGAGCACTTGTCCTTTCTGGAGATAGAGTGATGTTTTGTTGAGTGTCTGTAGCTCATACCGAGGAAGTCCGTCCAGGATGATAAGAAGGATCATTAGATCTCTCAGTACGATATGAATCTGTGCGTCTGGACTGAGATTCCTCTGGGAATAACATTCGCCTAGTTCGCGAAGAGAGTAAACGAGTATTTCTTTGAACGCTTCGTTGTGCTGATTGGGCTGGCACTCCGCCCTGAACGGTTTATATGAGTTGACGCATGGTTTCTTGCATGGCCGTTTGCCCTTGGGCCAAATTAGCCATTATACCATCCAGATCTAAAAAATTTGGGGGAGCAGAAGGATTCGGGGGAATCCCAGTGTTTCGATTACTGGATTCCATATTATCAGCCATTGATGATGAGTTATTTTGGTGAAAAACGCTAATTACAATCGTTTCCCACAGACGGTGCCAATCTGTTGATGTAAAAAATTATATTTGACCTAATTATTCTAATCACAGATAAAAATGAATAAAGAAATAATAGACAATAGATTTTTAAAGTGGTTCAGCCTTATAAGAATGGCCTACATCCACTGTTTTTGTATTGCTGACTGTTTGCTTGGAATTCTCGAGGAATGGTTTTCTCAACAAATTTCGGTCCCCTGGTGCTAAGGAGGTTACAATGTATTTATAGCCTTGAGGCTGTATAAATGAAAGGACAATGCACTATTGTCTAGTAGACATTACATTATATGATAATAATGAGCATTTAGTGCGCAGTCGTCTCCTTGATTATCCTGATTTGAATGCTCTGTACGCTATGCTGCTCGAACCGCCTAAGTAGCTCGACATGCATGAGTTTCTCGTGGCTCTTGAGTAGCTCCGTGGCAATAAGTTGATCAATAGAAGTATTTGTAATTACCACATTAGAAGACACGTGTCTTTAAGTGATGGGTCCACGTCAGCAGATTAAATTTGGTATCAACAATGAGTTTTTTAAAACTCGAATCCCACATCTCTATTAATAAGGAAGTTTTTTGCAAAAGGTTATACATTGTAGATTTTGATCAAATTTAATTAAAAAAACAAAAACTCCCATGCTCATTCGAACGACCTGGTACCTGATTCGAACGGTGTATCCTTTTTCGTTTGAACAGGTTTCCAATGATACTTCAAACGACATTCCAATGTTTATCACTTTAGATCTCATTTGATCATGGGAAACATCATTCTAATTACGTACCTAATCTCATTTGAATGACTTCCAACGAGACTTAGAATGACATTTTAGAACTGGCCAAAAGGCGACGTTCTCGATTTTATTCAAATAATGGAATCTTGTTCTAACGCCACTATGTAAATCGTTCGAAGGACATGTCAAACTCGTTCTAACGAGTTAGACAAATTTTCAAAATTTTCTTTAAAAAGATTTTGAAATTCAAATTCTTAAAAATATAAACCCCTGGAAAGATAAAGTTTTTACCAAACTAGCCTAACTTTTTTAAATGTTATTGAGATGAATGATCTTAAATCTTTCAATTATCATCAACTCCATGTCTTCAAATATGCGGAAGAAGTCATGAAGATGCAGTGGTGTGTAACGGGATAATCCAAATAAAAATAAACTAAGCAATTATAAAATAAAACTTCTCTTACAAATCTCCTCCTTTGGCTCTTTTGATACGAATCACAAACTGAAGCCAAATTGAACCCTAAAGACTAATACAACTAATGTTGTCCCAAATCAAGAAATGGAATTGCATAAATGTATAAGTATTCAACGGATAAGTTTTCATCTTATGCAGTTCATGAAATGATCATCAAGACAGAATTACCTATACACACACGAGACAAAAGCAAAACCGTGATACATACGAGTTTTAATACATAAATAAAACTTTCCCTTAATTTGTTCTCTCCCTTTTATCAATAATAGACAAAAGAGTTAAAACTAAACATGAATAATAAGCATCACGTGAAGAAGCAAAGATATCATCATAAATATAATCATTAAGACACATGTAATGATAATCATTGAAGGCATAATGTGCTAACCACTAACTACTTTTGAAGTTTTTCAAAATTTTCAAGTATATGGTATAAAAAGTACATATAGGTACAAAAACACATATATAGCATGGAATAATAATAAAATATCCAAATCATGGAAATGGAATTTAATTATGTTCCCATAGGCAAATCAATATAGGTGCATGAAGTCATGAGACATTTCTAAAAAAGGAACTCAAAGTCTACCTTATATGTAAAATGCTTAACTCAAATGAAATTGACTCAACTTATGAAATATGCCATGAATTTTAATGATTCTCAAAACAATAACGCCAAACTATAAAATATTTTTCAAGAGAGTCTGTTGATCAAACCCATTGATCTTCTACTTTATAACTCCTTCCAAATATCACATATATAAGAACTCACTATCAAATATTTTGAAGAAATCATAATGCTCATATGTAGCAAAGCAGCAATGAATATAAAATAAATGGCCTTGGAACTTCTGTTTATGTGTGTCGTTAATCTTTTTAGGTTATTTTTGCAAATGGTGCCTTTTAGAACAAAGAGTATTTTCCTCTTTGGTAGCCATTTTCCATTGCTTACCATATAACAATAATTTTCGGGAAAAAATCTAGGCAATTGTGTAATACCCCATATTTCTGAATATTCCTATTTAATTAAATTGGAGAATTAAATGAGAAAATACGGTTTAATTTAAATTATGCAAGAGAAGTAATTTAGTGAGTTTTATTAATAATTGTGATTTATGGAGTATTAATCGAGAGATAGATACTAATTAATATTGTCTCATTCTATTTACTTAGCGCGTGTAGTAAATAGTTACATAGCACGTGTAGACCATTTTGGGGTGAGAACGAGTAATATATTTTTAAGTGACTCAATCAATAATTTAGAGGTCATAGATGAGCCCAGAAGGGTCAAATTAGTCAAAATAGTATACCCCGGGTTACTAGTTGAGTCCCGGGGTAATTTTGGACTAAACTGAGATCGTTCGGGGGCGTTTTAGTCTTTTAACATGTGGGGGTATTGAGATCTACGAATTTGAGAGTCTCTTATCAACCGTATGAAAGAGGGGTTAGGGTTAGAGAACCAAGGTAAACACCAAGACCATTAGAGAGAAGGAGAAAACCATTCTCAAGGCTTAGAAGATGCTTTTGAGGAGGTTGGGTTTGGATCTTGCATCCTAGGAGCCAAAGGAGGAAGGATTGAAGAAGAGAAGAATCAACTCATCATCAACGCCATGAAATCAGAATCCCTCTGTCAAGGCAAGTTGTTTATTACAAAGTTATAAAGTTATAATACCCATGTGTAAGGTTTTTGAATAGTTTTGTTAAATCACTATCTTGATAAGAAAGGAATGATATTTATGCATTTTGGGATAGGAATCGCATGTAGAATAATTTAACATATATAGAGGAATAATATTTAGAGATGATTTGATAATTATTTCGGATTAAAATCTCGATTTTGAACGAATATATGGTAAGAACACCATAAATAGGGTTTTAAGAAATTCTGAGTTTAATCCACTATTTCTTAAAATAATATGAGGTTTTGATGTATTTGAAACGTTAGAAATTGTCCTAGTATATGTGGGAACACGTTAGGATAATTGGGTCGAAATTTGGTTTATTATAATGAAGTTTGGAGGTTTGTTAATGGGAGAAGAATCTAACATAGAAAACGAATTGCTGCTGCCCCAGATCGATCAATCGATAGATCTTGAATGTCGATCGTCGACTAGGTCGATCGATCGAACCTAGGAGTCGATCGATCGACTTAAGGTGTTTTTCTCGAATTTTCCTTAGTTAAGGTTTCTTTGATTTCTGGGAATGAATGGGAATCCTAGGATTTATATTGTACTTATATGGGAGTGAGAATAAGACCAGGAGGTGTATTGTTGAGGTCTGGTAAGGCCATTGTGTGTAGGACTTGGATTATGGACCAACAAGAATAAACCGATTGAGTAGGGCATCGAGGAATTTGGAATTGAGTTTCAAGGCGAGGTAAATTCAATTCAAGTAATAGACCAGTAGGGTAAGTAATAACTACTGAAATTATAATGAGGGGTAACTAGGGCCCTTAGAGTTGAGTGAATACTCAAATAAATGCGAAAATGAGAAATCGTAAATTGACGAATATGGCTAATATAAGAGAATACTATATTACGTACAAGCATGATTGATAGGTCGGGGGTGTAACTACTAAATTGTATGAACTATTAGGTTGAGAGATGTATATTAAATTAACTACGTTAGGTTCGATGAAGTATTCCGAACTAAAGTAGGGTTATGATACGTTAGGGTCGATGAAGTATTCCGAACTAACATTAGGTTATCTTATGTTTGGGATTGATGAAAAATGCCCAACCAAACCTTCGAACTGGTGGCATGATGAAAGAGTCCGAGACAGAATATGTGTATATAAATAATTGGGGTCGATGTATCATTCTGAACCAATTCTTACTTGGGGTCGATGGATCATTTTGAACCAAGAGTCCTTTACGAGTGTCAGAAGGACATAATAGTAATGACTGATATTTAGTATATATTGTGGGTAAAATATATACTTAATGATATTCTATTGCTGTGTATTAGTAGATTAATATATGATGTGTTTAACGATACATGTCAAACTTGTAAGTTAAGTAGTGAAACTTAATTACGAAATGTAACGTTAGATACAGAATATCTAATTAGTAATTTAAGTAGTGAAACTTGATTACAAAAGTGGGAAGATATTAATTGTAAGAATCTTAGAAATTTAGTAGTGAAACTAAATGAGAAGTTTTGAAACATAACATTGATGAAATGTTACTTGAGAATTAATTAACCATCGTGAGATGTTAATGAATTGGATGTACTGTTTGTGCGGTACGAGAACTTAGGATAGATAAGTTCAGATGATTACTTTAATCCTAGTTAGCTTGGGAGATATGGCTAGGTAGGCTAAGAGTATAACGTTAGTTGTGCACAACAGATGAGGAGTGAGTAAACTCAAGAGAGTGTACGAGAACCTAACATGTGTAATCAATAACCACATTTTATATTGTGATAAACGCTTGCTAAATATTTTCAAAATGTTTTGAGTACTAACTCTTGCTATAAAATATTTTCAAAACCTTTTAGGTGTCCATCCACAGGGATGCCATGTATGCTGATTTCATTCCAGGGGCTCGAAGCAGTAGCACAGTGGATGCTTACAGGATTTTGATTAGACAATATCTCTCTTTCAGATCTAGTGCAAGATCTCACACTATTTTATGTTTGGACTTCTGGTCCGATATCAGTCTCAGATGTTTAGTTTCAGACTAGTGGTTGTTCTATTATTTTTTTGGAATTTTTAGCGGATGGTTATTCGATAATACTCTTGTTCTCTTGTACTTATATTTTCCTGATTGGGTTGTAGTACATGGTGATTGTTATACTTTGTTCTTCTTGGTTAATTCTGTGTTTAGAAAGATAAAATTTGGCACTGGTCTAATTTTCACGTAGGTGACTAGTAATGAAAAGATTTTTGATAGTGATGCTATAAATGAACCATTTGAGAAACCTGTTTTAATTTAATAAAGGCTTGATCACCCGATGTTTAATTAGGCGGGGTGTCACAGATGGTATCAGAGCGTCAGGTTCTAGGGTCCACAGGATCTGTATGGCTTACTACATTTTTAGCGTATCGTTTGATTAATATAGAGCCCTATCTTAGGATTGTTGTACTCCTCTACGTACGTGGTTTATATTATCCTGATATTTAGTAGATGAAGTGATATGTATACGAGTTCTATTGGGTATGGTACGTCGAATATGGCGGTAGGACCAGCGTAGGCGTTGGAAGAACTGCAGGAGGAAGGGGCTCGTCATTAAGTATGGAGTGTTCGATGATGGTAATTGTGGAATAGATGACCATTGTTGAGGTCACTCCTAGTGTGTAATGGAAGTAGATGATGCAAGGACTGTTGGGGCATAGCAGGCATTTTCCAAGTACCGCGACAGCAAAGGGTGATGTTAATCTAGACCCGCTCAATGCAGTGATAATGGGAGGAGGTCTGAAGGACTGAAAGCGTCGGCTGTGTATGTTAACCAATGGATGTAGAATATCCAGAGGTCTTGACATTAGGGATAGAGAAGTAGTACTCAGAAGTGAAAATTTGGGTAAATTTTTATAGAGGCAACGTGGTGGGGATACCAGTCACCACATCCGGATCAAGGGTCAGTATATAAATTGAGGGATCTTAAGTATAGTTTAACCGAAAATTCCTCCAATAATGATTCAGAAGGAAAGTAAATGGAAATTTCTGAACCCATCATGTGAAAGCCTAGTCGAGGCAAATGGTTGGAGAGAAATTTATCTGTTGAAGTGAACTTGTAACCGTTAAGACAGGTACAAGGTAAAAAGAGCCCTTGAGAGAACGGACTCATGAATTATTGTCGCCCATAATTTTGAGAAAACTCTACTTGAACGACTTATGTGTATAATGGCATTATGATGCTTCTTACAAGGTTGATGAAAATTCTCTTAAGTAAGCGGAGCTCAAAGAGTTTAAGGATTTAGTCAAAGAGTAAGACTGGAAGTAATGGGGCTAGTGCAAGACATAAGTGGAAACCCACTAGGAGATTCATTTATTGATTCTAAGTCGAGATTGTTAAGTACAATAGTGCGTTCGTCTTGGTCAGCAGAACTAAGGCAACCATGATGATAGTGTTCAGAAATCGAGTTTTCCAAGTCTGAGAGGAGGAATATCCTAAATTGGTCGGTGTGGCCTAAAATAAGGGGATTTATGAAAAGATGTTTGATGTGGGACGTAAGACCACACATTTTGATCCTGCCCGAAGTTATTTAAGGGAATAATAACTTCGATGAGTTTTTCATTCCTAGAAGGACAAGCGTATTATGCCCGGGAACCATTTGAACCACCAGTGCGATGGGCAAGAAATTATATGAGTTTTAGCCTCGAGTGAATGAGGTATATGACGATGCCTCACCTAAAACAGGGATGAGCTCGCATAATTCATTAGTATGTTGGAGACTTCAGAGATTATGAATGTCTCATAGTGATTGATCCCGGTGTATAGGGACTTTAATGATGTGAATCAAGTTATATCGTATGATCGCTGAGCAAAGAGATCGAGCTCGTTGTTGTGATTAGTGCTAAGGACTTAGTGATAGTATAAGTGCAGTGCCACTTGACTCCTTTAGAGATATTAGAGTATGGTGTTACATAATTTTGGGCAATGGAATTTGAGTATCTCGACTATGTGTTCTTACGACAATGCTCAGTAAGAATGCATGGGGAGAAGTCCCTTGTTTAAGTTAGGTTGCGAAAGGGGATACGAATGAATTTTTATGCACGTCCGGAGAATAGACTTTGTTAGATGCCAGGGCATCAGTGGAGCCGGTAGTGTTGTGGAGAAACACTGAAAGGCTTATTTCACCACGAAGGGATAAGTGGGAATTTGTGGGCAAGAATTTAATTTTTTGTCTATAGGGGATTGAGGACACCCGCAAGATTGTAGTCACGCCGTGAAGACACGGAGAGAGTTGAGGAAAAGCATGTTATGAGTGCGACAATTGTAATGTTTTTACAAATGTGTACAGAGAAAACAGTGTATGGGTGCCCTAGTTAGTTGGATTTCTTAGTCATTCGAGACATAGGGATACAAAAAATTATTTTTGATAAGTATGTCGGTGGGGAAGTTATGAGGCAAGTCATATTGATGAAATGGATTGAACGTCGTGGGATATAGACGATGATCCAAGCTTATATGTGCTGAGAGATAAAGCAAACCCAATGGGATAAGAATCAGTGGGAAGCCGTTCAAAGGTTATCTCTTGATATGGGAGACCTAAATATTGTGAAGAAGTAACGTAAGGTACTACTTGACCGAGTGTTGAGAGTGACTTACGCGTTACTAAAATGTTGATTCTTATAAGGTAACCAACCCTAAAAGTGCACCAATTATGAAGAGCGAACATATTGTAAAGTATAAAATACCCGGAGAGAAAGGGGAATAGAGTACCACTTAAGAAAGATAACGTAAGTGGGAAGCGGTGTTGCGAAAGAGATATAGTGAGATTGTCTCCAGACGCACCACTAGTTAATAGAGAAAAATGGGATCGAAATGAGCAACCGGAATTTAGTGGTGAACCTACATTTCCAGTTATGGAAAGCGTAAGCAGGCTTATAATTTATGGATGGGATGTGAACATCATAACTAAGTTAACATTTCGTTGGGGGTAGCGGAATGGGTTGATCGGGATGGACTAGTATGTCGTTGGAAAGAAAGAGTGCATAAGTGCAAGGTGCCACCCTATATTATTTTGAATCAGGATGAAATCCTAAAATCCCACCCTATGAGAGATGGTCAGGGAGGAATGGAGATGAAGTTTTATTTTGGGTATGTTGTGTCGCCTATGACTTAATGATTGTGAAAAAGGAATATACTATGCCCTAATTATAGTGGAATTTTGGAAGAACCCACTGATCAATTCATAAGTTAAATGTATACCTATATGATCATATTTATAGGTAGTGTGAGTGTGCCTATATGGACTGTAAATAAGGATTAGATTCGTGGGTACCTATTATCAACTTCTATGTATGTTGAGGTGTGGTTCGAGGAGACATTTCGAACTCTTAGTCCTTAATGCGTGATATGAGGACATTCTATTGGAGCATGTCATTTTAGAATATATGAAGCGTGAAATATATAGCTCCTAAATTGTCTACTCATGTGCGATGAGATATATGTACATATATTGGTGCTTGAGTTGTGATTCCTAGACAGTATAACAAATCAGTATTGGTGATCGTGGTGGGATTCCAAGCCAATAAACCCAAAAGTGTTATAGAAGCGGGGTGATTATAATATAAATGTTGATAGTATATGTTATGTGTAAGAAATATACACCTTATGATTTTCCTACTTATGTGCGATAATAAGTATGCTTAATTCTGTATTGGGGTCTATGATGTTTCTGAAAAATACACGAAGGATCGATTTGGGGTCGATGATTTTCCGAACAAAATTGATGATGAATGATAAACATTGGTATCGACAGAAGGTCCGAACCAACATATGCATTACATTTACCTTGGGGTCGAGGGATTTCCGGACCAACATAAAAGATAGGACGATTGGGGTCGATGATTTTGCCGGACCAATTTTCCTTATAGTATATATTGTGAGTGAAATATATATCTTATAATATTCTACTTATGCGTGATAGTAGACACATAGATGTTATATATAGAGATATAGATCTAAAGGATAAATTAAGTAGGGAGAAACTTAATTTCAAGAGTTAACGTTAGATTGGGAAAAATCTATGGGGAAATTAAGTAGTGAGATTTAATTATAATATATGAGGCATGGATAACATGCAATAAGGGTTTAAAATGAAGCAAGGCATGTACTTGGAATGACCCTTAGGATGATATGATTTGATTTTTAGGTATTAGAGGATGCAATTATGTTTAAGGTCCTTAGTATTAATACCAGTCTTATCCAAATTTCGAGGACAAAATTCCTTTGTAAGGGGGGAAGTATGTAATACCTCGTATTTCTGAATATTTCTATTTAATTAAATTGGAGAATTAAATGATAAAATACGGTTTAATTTAAATTTCGCAAGATAAGTAATTTAGTGAGTTTTATTAATAATTGTGATTTATGGAGTATTAATCAAGAGATGGATACTGATTAATATTGCCTCATTCTATTTACTTAGCGTGTGTAGTAAATAGTTACTTAGCACGTGTAGACCATTTTGGGGTGAGAACAAGTAATATGTTTTTAAGTGACTAAAATGATAATTTAGAGGTCACATATGAGTTCGGAAGGGTCGAATTAGTCAAAATAGTATTACCGGGGGTACTAGTTGAGTCCGGGGAAAATTTTGGACTATACCGAGACCATTCGGGGGCGTTTTGGTCTTTTAACATGTGGGGGGTATTGAAATCAACGAATTTGATAGTCTTTTATCAGCCGTATGAATGTGGGTTTAGGGTTAGAGCACCCAGGTAAACACCAAGACCATTAGAGAGAAGGTGAAAACCATTCTCAAGGCTTAGAAGATGCTTTTGAGGAGGTTAGGTTTGGATCTTGCATCCTAGGAGCCAAAGGAGGAAGGATTGAAGAACAGAAGCATCAATCTATCATCAACGCCATGAAATCCGAATCCCTCCATTAAGGCAAGTTGTTTATTACAAAGTTATAAAGTTATAATACCCATGTGTAGGGTTTTTGAATAGTTTTCTTAAATCACTATCTTGATAAGAAAAGAGTGATATTTATGCATGTTGGGATAGGAATCACATGTAGAATGATTTAACATATATAGAGGAATAATATTCAGAGCTGATTTGGTAATTATTTCGGAATAAAATCTGGGTTTTGAATGAATATACGGTAAGAACACCATAAATAGGGTTTTATGAAATTCTGAGTTTAATCCACTATTTCTTTAAATGAATTGAGGTTTTTAAGTATTTGAAACGTTAGAAATTGTCCTAGTATATGTGGGAACACATTAGGATAATTGGGTCGAAGTTTGGTATAATATAATGAAGTTTGGAGGTTTGTTAATGGAAGAAGAATCAAACGTAGAAGACGAACTACTGCTGCCCCAGATCGATCGATTGATCAATCTTGAATGTCGATCGATCGATTAGGTCGATCGATCGAACCCAGGAGTCGATCGATCGACTTAAGGTTTTTTTCTCAAATTTTCCTTGGTTAAGGTTTCTTTGATTTTCGGGAATGAATCGGAATCCTAGGATTTATATTATACTTATATGGGAGTGAGAATAAGACCACGAGGTATATTGTTGAGGTCCGATAAGGCCATTCGGTTTAGGACTTGGATTATGGACCGACGAGAATAAACCGATTGAGTAGAGCATCGGGGAATTTAGAATTGAGTTACGAGACGAGGTAAAGTCAATTCAAGTAATAGACCAGTAGGGTAAGTAATAACTACTGAAATTATATGTGAGGGGTAACTAGGGCCCTTAGAGTTGAGTGGATACTCAAATAAATGCTATAGTGAGAAATCGTAAATTGACGAATACGGCTAATATAAGAGAATACTATATTACGTACAAGCATGATTGATAGGTTGGGGGTGTACCTACTAAATTATATGAACTATTAGGTTGAGAGATGTACACATAAATTAACTACGTTAGGGTCGATGAATTATTTCAAACTAAAGTAGGGTTATGATACGTTAGGGTCGATGAAGTATTCCGAACTAACATAGGGTTATTATATGTTTGGGTCGATGAAGTATTCCGAACTAACATTGGCTTATCATATGTTTGGGGTTAATGAAAAATACCGAATCGAACCTTCAAAATGGTGGCATGATGAAAGAGTCCGAGCAAGAATATGTGTATATAAATAATTGGGGTCGATGTATCATTCTGAACCAATTCTTACTTGGGATCGATGGATCATTTTGAACCAAGAGCCCTTTACGAGTGTCAGAAGGACATAATAGTAATGACTGATATTTAGTATATATTGTGGGTAAAATATATACTTAATGATATTCTACTGCTGTGTATTAGTAGATTAATATATGATGTGTTTAACGATACATGTCAAATTGGTAAGTTAAGTAGTGAAACTTAATTACGAAATGTAACGTTAGATACAGACTATCTAATTAGTAATTTAAGTAGTGAAACTTGATTACAAAAGTTGGAAGAGATTAATTGTAAGAATCTTAGAAATTTAGTAGTGAAACAAAATGAGAAGTTTTGAAACATAACATTGGTGAAATGTTACTCGAGAATTAATTAACCATCGTGAGATGTTAATGAATTGGATGTACTGTTTGGGCGCTAAGAGAACTTAGGATAGATAAGTTCAGATGATTACTTTAATCCTAGTTAGCTTGGGTGATATGGCTAGGTAGGCTAAGAGTATAATGTTAGTTGTGCACAACAGATGAGGAGTGAGTAAACTCAAGAGAGTGTACGAGAACCTAACATGTGTAATCAATAACCGCATTTTATATTGTGATAAACGCTTGCTAAATATTTTCCAAATGTTTTGAGTACTAACTCTTGCTATAAAATATTTTCAAAACCTTTTAGGTGTCCAGCCACAGGGATGCCATGTATGCTGATTTCATTCCAGGGGCTCGAAGCAGTAGCACAGTGGATGCTTACAAGATTTTGATTAGACAATATCTCTCTTTCAGATCTAGTGCAAGATCTCACACTATTTTATGTTTGGACTTGTGGTCCGATATCAGTCTCAGATGTTTAGTTTCAGACTAGTGGTTGTTCTATTATTTTTTTGGAATTTTTAGCGAATGGTTATTCGATAATACTCTTGTTCTCTTGTACTTATATTTTCCTGATTGGGTTGTAGTACATGGTGATTGTTATACTTTGTTCTTCTTGGTTAATTCTGTTTTAAGAAAGATAAAATTTGGCACTGGTCTAATTTTCACGTAGGTGACTAGTAATGAAAAGGTTTTTGATAGTGATGCTATGAATGAACCATTTGAGAAACCTGTTTTAATTTAATAAAGGCTTGATCAGCCGATGTTTAATTAGGCGGGGTGCCACAGATGGTATCAGAGCGTCAGGTTCTAGTGTCCACAGGATCTGTATGGCTTACTACATTTTCAGCGTATCGTTTGATTAATATAGAGCCCTATATTAGGATTGTTGTACTCCTCTACGTACGTGGTTTACGTTATCCTGCTATTTAGTAGATGAAGTGATATGTATGCGAGTTCTATTGGGTATGGTACGTCGAATATGGCGGTAGGACCAGCGTAGGCGTTGGAAGAACTGCAGGAGGAAGGGGCTCGTCATTAAGTATGGAGTGTTCGATGATGGTAATTGTGGAATAGATGACCATTGTTGAGGTCACTCCTAGTGTGTAATGGAAGTAGATGATGCAAGGACTGTTGGGGCATAGCAGGCATTTTCCAAGTACCGCGACAGCAAAGGGTGATGTTAATCTAGACCCGCTCAATGCAGTGATAATGGGAGGAGGTCTGAAGGACTGAAAGCGTCGGTTGTGTATGTTAACCAATGGATGTAGAATATCCAGAGGTCTTGACATTAGGGATAGAGAAGTAGTACTCAGAAGTGAAAATTTGGGTAAATTTTTATAGAGGCAACGTGGTGGGGATACCAGTCACCACATCCGGATCAAGGGTCAGTATATAAATTGAGGGATCTTAAGTATAGTTTAACCGAAAATTCCTCCAATGATGATTCAGAAGGAAAGTAAATGGAAATTTCTGAACCCATCATGTGAAATCCTAGTAGAGGCAAATGGTAGGAGAGAAATTTATCTGTTGAAGTGAACTTGTACCCGATGAGACAGGTACAAGGTAAAAGGAGCCCTTGAGAGAATGGACTCATGAATTGTTGTCGCCCATAATTTTGGGAAAACTCTACTTGGATGACTTATGTTTATGATGGCATTACGACGCTTCTTACAAGGTTGATGAAAATTCTCTTAAGTAAGCGGAGATGAAAGAGTTTAAGGATTTAGTCAAAGAGTAAGACTGGAAGTAATGAGGCTAGTGCAAGACATAAGTGGAAACCCACTAGGGGATTCATTTATTTGATTCTAAGTCGGGATTGTTAAGTCCAATAGTGCGTTCCTCTTGGTCAGCGAAACTAAGGTAACCATGATGATAGTGTTCAGAAATTGAGTCTGCCAAGTCTGAGAGGAGGAATATCCTAAATTGGTCGGTGTGGCCTAAAATAAGGGGATTTATGAAAAGATGTCTGATGTGGGACGTAAGACCACACATTTTGATCCTGACCGAAGTTATTTAAAGGAATAATAACTTCGATGAGTTTTCAATTCCTAGAAGGACAAGCGTATTATGCCCGGGAACCATTTGAACCACCAGTGCGATGAGAAAGAAATTATATGAGTTTTAGCCTCGAGTGAATGAGGTATATGACGATGCCTCACCTAAAACAGGGACGAGCTCGCATAATTCATTAGTATGTTGGAGACTTCAGAGATTATGAATGTATCATAGTGATTGATCCCGGTGTATAGGGACTTTAATGATGTGATTCAAGTTATATCATATGGCCACTGAGCGAAGAGATCGAGCTCTTTGTTGTGATTAGTGCTAAGGATTTAGTGATAGTATAAGTGCAGTTCCACTTGACTCCTTTAGAGATATTGGAGTATGGTTGTACATATTTTTGGGGAATGGAATTTGAGTTTCTCGACTATGTGTTCTTCCGACAATGCTCAGTAAGAATGCATGGGGAGAAGTCCCTTGTTTAAGTTAGGTTGCGAAAGGGGAAACGACTGAATTTTTATGCACGTCTGGAGAAGAGACTTTGTTAGATGCCAGGGCATCAGTGGAGCCGATAGTGTTGTGGAGAAACACTGAAAGGCTTATTTCACCACGAAGGGATAAGTGGGAATTTGTGGGCAAGAATTTAATTTTTTGTCTATATGGGATTGAGGATACTTGCAAGATTGTTGTCACGCCGTGAAGACATGGAGAGAGTTGAGGAAAAGCATGTTATGAGTGCGACGGTTGTAATGTTTTTACAAATGTGTATGGATAAAAGGGTGTATGGGTGCCCTAGACAATTGGCTTTCTTAGTCATTCGAGATAGAGGGGTACGAAAAATTATTTTTGATAAGTACGTCGGTGGGGAAGTTATAAGGAAAGTTATATTGATGAAATGGATTGAACGTCAAGGGATATAGACGATGATCCAAGCTTATATATGCTGAGAGAGACATCACACCCAATGGAATAAGAATCAGTGGGAAGCCGTTCAAAGGTTATCTCTTGATATGGGAGACCTAACTGTTGTGAAGAAGTAACGTAAGGTGATACTTGACTGAGTGTTGAGAGTGACTTACGCGTTACTAAAATGTTGATTCTTATAAGGTAACCAACCCTAAAAGTGCACCAATTATGAAGAGCGCACATATTGTAAAGTATAAAATACCCGGAGAGAAAGGGGAATAGATTACCACTTAAGGAAAGATAAGTAAGTGGGAAGCGGTGTTGCGAAAGAGATATAGTGAGATTGTCTCCAGATGCATAACTACTTAATAGAGAAAGATGGGATCGAAATGAGCAACCGGAATTTGGTGGTGAACCTTCGTTTCTAGTTATGGAATGCGTAAGCAGGCTTATAATTTATGGATGGGATGTGAACATCGTAACTAAGTTAACATTTCGTTGGGGGTAGCGTAATGGGTTGATCGGGATGGACTAGTATGTCGTTGGAAAGAAAGAGTGCATAAGTGCAAGGTTACGCCCTATATTGTTGTGAATCAGGATGAAATCCTAAAATCCCGCCCTGTGAGAGATGGTCAGGGAGAAATGAAGATGAAGTTTATTTTGGGTATGCTGTGTCGCCTATGACTTAATGATTGTGAAAAAGGAATATACTACGCCCTAATGATAGTGGAATTTTGGAAGAACCCACTGATCAATTCATAAGTTAAATGTATACCTATATGAGCATATTTATAGGTAGTGTGAGTGTGCCTATATGGACTGTAAATAAGGATTAGGTTCGTGGGTATCTATTATGAACTTATATGTATGCTGAGGTGTGGTTCGAGGAGGCATTTCGAACTCTTAGTCCTTAATGCGTGATATGAGGACATTCTATTAGAGCATGACATTTTAGAATATATGAAGTGTGAAATATATAGCTCCTAAATTGTCTACTCATGTGCGATGAGATATATGTACATATATTGGTGCTCAAGGTGTGATTTCGAGAAAATATAACAAACAAATATTGGTGATCGTGATGGGATTCCGCGCCAATAAACCCAAAAGTGTTATAGAAGGGGGGTGATTATAATATAAATGTTGATAGTATATGTTATGTGTAAGAAATATACACCTTATGATTTTCCTACTTATGTGCGATAATAAGTATGCTTAATTCAGTATTGGGGTCGATGATGTTTCTGACAAATACATGAAGGATCGATTTAGGGTCGATGATTTTCCGAACAAAATCGATGATGAATGATAAACATTGGTATCGACGCAAGGTCTGAACCAACATATGCATTAAATTTACCTTGGGGTCGAGGGATTTCCGGACCAACATAAATGATAGGACGATTGGGGTCGATGATTTTGCTGGACCAATTTTCCTTATAGTATACATTGTGAGTGAAATATATACCTTATAATATTCCATTTATGAGTTATAGTAGACACATAGATGTTATATATAGAGATATACATCGAAAGGATAATTTAAGTAGGGAGAAACTTAATTTCAAGAGTTAACGTTAGATTGGGAAAAATCAATGGGGAAATTAAGTAGTGAGACTTAATTATAATATATGAGGCATGGATAATACGCAATAAGGGTTTAAAATGAAGCAAGGAATGTACTTGGAATGACCCTTAGGATGATATGATTTGATTTTTGGGTATTAGAGGATACAGTTATGTTTAAGGTCCTTAGTATTAATACCAGTCTTATCCAAATTTCGAGGACAAAATTCCTTTGTAAGGGGGAAAGTATGTAATACCCCATATTTCTGAATATTTCTATCAAATTAAATTAGAGAATTAAATGAGAAAATACAGTTTAATTAAAATTACGCATGATAAGTAATTTAGAGAGTTTTATTAATAATTGTGATTTATGGAGTATTAATCAAGAGATGGATACTGATTAATATTGTCTCATTCTATTTACTTAGCGCGTGTAGTAAATAGTTACTTAGCACGTATAGACCATTTTGGGGTGAGAACAAGTAATATGTTTTTAAGTGACTAAAATGATAATTTAGAGGTCACATATGAGCTCGGAAGGGTCGAATTAGTCAAAATAGTATTACCGGGGGTACTAGTTGAGTCCGGGGATAATTTTGGACTATACCGAGACCATTCGGGGGTATTTTGGTCTTTTAACATGTGGGGGGTATTGAGATCAACGAATTTGAGAGTCTTTTATCAGCCGTATAAATGAGGGTTTAGGGTTAGAGCACCCAGGTAAACACCAAGACCATTAGAGAGAAGGTGAAAACCATTCTCAAGGCTTAGAAGATGCTTTTGAGGAGGTTGGGTTTGGATCTTGCATCCTTGGAGCCAAAGGAGGATGGTTTGAAGAACAGAAGCATCAATCTATCATCAATGCCATGAAATCAGATTCCCTCCGTCAAGGCAAATTATTTATTACAAAGTTATAAAGGGGGTTTTGAATAGTTTTCTTAAATCACTATCTTGATAAGAAAGGAATGATATTTATGCGTGTTGGTATAGGAATCACATGTAGAATGATTTAACATATAAAGAGGAATAATATTCAGAGATGATTTGATAATTATTTCGGAATAAAATCTGGGTTTTGAATGAATATATGGGAAGAGCACTATAAATAGGGTGTTAAGAAATTCTGAGTTTAATCCACTATTTCTTTAAATGAATTGAGGTTTTTATGTATTTGAAACGTTAGAAATTGTCCTAGTATATGTGGGAACACATTAGGATAATTGGGTCGAAGTTTGGTATACTATAATGAAGTTTGGAAGTTTGTTAATGGAAGAAAAATCTAATGTAGAAGACGAACTGATGCTGCCCCAGATCGATCGATTGATCGATCTTGAATGTCGATCGATCGACTAGGTCGATCGATCGAACCCAGGAGTCGATCGATAGACTTAAGGTGTTTTTCTCGAATTTTCCTTGGTTAAGGTTTCTTTGATTTCCGGGAATGAATGGGAGGATTTATATTATACCTATATAGGAGTGAGAATAAGACCAGGAGGTATATTTTTGAGGTGCGATAAGTCCATTCGGTGTAGGACTTGGATTATGGACCGACGAGAATAAACCGATTGAGAAGAGCATCGGGGAATTCGGAATTGATTTACGAGACGAGGTAAAGTCAATTCAAGTAATAGACCAGTAGGGTAAGTAATAACTACTGAAATTATATGTGAGGGGTAACTAGGGCCCTTAGAGTTGAGTGGATACTCAAATAAATGCGATAGTGAGAAATCGTAAATTGACGAATACGTCTAATATAAGAGAATACTATATTATGTACAAGCATGATTGATAGGTTGTGGGTGTACCTACTAAATTATATGAACTATTAGGTTGAGAGATGTACACATAAATTAACTACATTTGGGTCAATGAATTATTCTGAACTAAATTAGGGTTATGATACGTTAGGGTCGATTAAGTATTCCGAACTAACATAGGGTTATTATATGTTATGGTCGATGAAGTATTCCGAACTAACATTGGCTTATCATATGTTTGGGGTCGATGAAAAATGCCGAATCGAACCTTCAAATAGGTGGCATGATGAAAGATCTGAGCCAGAATATGTGTATATAAATAATTGGGGTCGATGTATCATTCCGAACCAATTCTTACTTGGGGTCGATGGATCATTCTAAACCAAGAGTCCTTGATGAGTGTCAGAAGGACATAATAGTAATGACTGATATTTAGTATATATTGTGGGTAAAATATATACTTAATGATATTCTACTGCTGTGTATTAGTAGATTGATATATGATGTGTTTAACGATACATGTCAAACTCGTAAGTTAAATAGTGAAATTTAATTATGAAACGTAACGTTAGATACAGAATATCTAATTAGTTATTTAAGTAGTGAAACTTAATTACAAAAGTGGGAAGATATTAATTGTAAGAATCTTAGAAATTTAGTAGTGAAACTAAATGAAATGTTTTGAAACATAACATAGGTGAAATGTTACATGAGAATTAATTAACCTTCGTGAGATGTTAATGAAATGGATGTACTGTTTGGGAGGTACGAGAACTTAGGATAGATAAGTTTAGATGATTACTTTAATCCTAGTTAGCTTGGGAGATATGGCTAGGTAGGCTAAGAGTAGAACGTTAGGTGTGCACAATAGATGAGGAGTGAGTAAACTCAAGAGAGTGTACGAGAACCTAACATGTATAATCAATAACCGCATTTTATATTGTGATAAACTCTTGCTAAATATTTTCAAAATGTTTTGAGTACTAATTCTTGCTATAAAATCTTTTCATAACCTTTTAGGTGTCCAGCCACAGGGATGCCATGTATGCTGATTTCATTCCAAAGACTCGAAGCTGTAGCACAATGGATGCTTATAGGATTTTGATTAGACGATATCTCTCTTTCAGATCTAGTGCAAGATCTCACACTATTCTATGTATGGAATTGTGGTCCGGTATCAGTCTCAGATGTTTAGTTTCAGACTAGTGATTGTTCTATTGTTGTTTTGGGATTTTTAGCCGATGGTTATTCGGTAATTCTCTTGTTCTCTTGTACTTATATTTTGCTGATTGGATTGTAGTACATGGTGATTGTTATACTTTGTTCCGCTTGGTTAATGCTGTTTTAAGAAAAATAAAATTTGGCACCGGTCTAATTTTCACGTAAGTGACTAGTAATGAAAAGGTTTTCGGCAGTGATGCTAAGAATGAACCATTTGAGCAACCTATTTTAATTTAATAAAGTCTTGATCACCCGAGTTTTAATTAGGCGGGGTGTCACAAATTGTTATTACATTAACAACTTATCTCTTTTTTACATTTGGTTCACTATTAAGCAGAATTGAGATGATAACATTGTGTTCGACACATGATAAGCCAGTAAATTTTTTAAAAAGTCCATACATGTGTGCCACAATGGTGACCCAAAGTCTAACATTTAAAGAGTAATCGTCAACGATCAACGAAACCTAGTCATGTCTTAAAGAACATAAAAAATTCACATGAATGGATGAAATTTAGGGTGATCTTATTATCTAGAAATGTTAATCCGTATCCTGTATAAATTGAAAATACAAAAATCTTTGTCTTTTTCTAAAATTTTATTAAAATAAAATCTTTTTCACTTTTTAAAACTTTATTATAAAAACCATAAATCTTTTTGTAATTTTTTGAAATATATCAAACAGAAAAAAAATAGATGAATATATTTATAATACAATCTAACAGTAGGAATATAAGATATGAACATCATAAATATCCTACACTAGATAAAGTACCCGAACTCAATCGACGAAATAATTATTGAAAGACTTCATAACATCCTCAAATCTAGGTGCATCTAAAGGTTTTATGAAAATATAGGCTAATTGACGTTCGGTGCTCACAAAGCTAAATGACACGACTTTTTCCTCAATAGGATCACATAAAAAATGCTTAGGACCTTCTCCTCAACGATATCACGTATAAAATGTCCACATATCCTAGTGGGATTTGTGTAAGAATGTTGGACTAGATTACGGGGTATATGAATCACACTCGTATTATCATAAGAAATAGTCATTGTGTCTTGTGAAATCCCATAATCTTCCAACATTTGCTTCATCCATAAGAGTTAAGTACAACAACTTTCGCTGGCTATATAATCAACCTCAACTATAGACAAAGATACAAAGCTTTACTTCTTGCTTAACCAAGAGACAAGAACACTCTTAAAGTGAAAACACCCACTCGAGGTGCTCCTACAACCATCAACATCCCTGGTCCAATCGATATCAAAATAGGTAGAAAACTGATTATCGGTATCAAAGGACTACCAAATACCATAAGAAAGAGTGACACTCACATATTTGAGAATATGTGTAGGTGCAAAGTGAGACTCATTTGGGGATGCTTGGTATCGCGCACAGACTCCAAAACTAAAGAAATTTTTATGACGACTCGTGATCAAGTAAAGAAGACGACCTAAAGTGCCTTTGCTAAGCTTAGTCATTGTACTCATAGGGGTGCAAGAGTTCATAGCAGAGTCTAAAACAAACTTCTTCATTAGTTTCCTAGCATATATGGATTGAGATATGAATATACCATCGTTTAGCTATCGCACCTGAAGACCTAAAAAGAACGTAAGCTCACTACCCATGTTTATCTCAAACTCGCTCTTCATTTCCTCACCAAAAGTTTGAGCATGTCAGGAGCGCGTGGATCCAAATACTATTTCATCCATATAGACTTGGGCAACCAATATAACACCACTCTTTCTCCTTATAAATAACATCGTATTCACTATGTATCTCTTAAAGCCACGAGTTAAGATATAGGAAGTGAGTGTCCCGTACCAAGCATGAGGCTTTTACTTTAAACCATACAGGGACTTCTTAAGATAAAAGATGTGTTCTAGTTGCTTTAGGTATTCAAACCCTTTTGGTTGTTTCACATAAACTTCCTCCTATATAATTGCCTTTAGAAAGGCACTCTTAAAATCCATTTGGTATAACTTGAAGCGTATATGACATGCTATGGAGAGTAGTTTGCAGAAGCACTTAAGCCTAGAAACATGAGCGAATATATCATCAAAGTCTACACCCTCAATCTACGTGTAGACTTGAGAGACCAACCTAGCCTTATTGCTAACTATGGTACCATTCTCATCCATCTTATTCTTACAAATCCACTTGGTACCTATCACATTAGTCTCGCTAGGTCGGGGGAGATAACTTCCAGAAATCATTCTTATGAAAGTAAATCAACTCATCTTCCATATGAGATATTCATAGTAGATATTCAATGCTTGTCCTTGAGTGCTTCTTTCATATTCTTGGGCTCGACTAAAGAGGTGTAGTATATGTATCAAACCACATTATTAAGTTGAGTATGTGTCTTGACACCTGGTGTGAGATCACCAAGTATAGAGGAAGAGTCATGAATCTATCAAACTCAAGTTGATGTATCCTCTAAATCAAGAGTGGGGTCCATCGGGATAGTATGAGGAAGGATGGGATCGTTATTAGGTGGTGCATCATCCTCACATTTGGGGCTTGGGTCATTAGATGTTATCAGCTCGCCATCTCTAATCGTGATATTTATTGACTCCATAACCTTAGATCTTGCAAGGTTAAACACCTTATAAGCCCTACTCAACGATGAATAACCAAGAATATCCCCTCATTGCACTAGGAGTTGAACTTTCCTATGTTCTCTTTATCTCTCAACATGTAGCAAGTACTCCCAAAGACATAAAATTATGATAGGTTGGGCATCCTACCTATCCATAATTCATAAAGCGTGTATAGCGTCTGTGGACGAAGATATATCCTATTCATTGTATGGCATGCGGTACTCATCGCCTTTGCCTAAAAATGTCTAGGCACATTTTTTCCAAGAATCATGGATATAGCCATATATTGTATCATTCAGGTCTTTGTCTCAGCTATTACATTTTATTGAGGAGTATAAACGATCAAAAACTCATATTTAATGCCCACTACATCACAATAGCTATCCACTTTGGCTTTTTTAAATTCAATGTCATTGTCAATACGCATATTATTAATAGTGACACCGTGTTGGTTTTGTAGAACACGACACTTGGTTTTTAGGAACTCAACCGCCTCGGACTTTTTGCTAAGAAACCCCATAATAGATTATCTCGAAAATTCATCGACCATATGAGAATATATCTCTTACCACCTAAACTCTCCAAGTGAGTAGGACCTATATGATCTAGGTGAATCAACTCCAAAACACGTGTGGTGGTAATGGTATTCAAATTCCAATGGGGACTTCAATTTTTTTTCCTTGTTGGCAAGTTTTATAAATCAAGGAAGTTGGTTTTCCATGTGACAGTAAGACACGAACTAGGTCCTTTTTCACTAATTTCTCAAGATCCCTAAAGTTCACATAACCTAGTCATTGATGTCAAAGGTCTATAGAGGAGACCGATGCACTGTTGCCCACAAATTAGGACTTGGGCATAATCCCATATCAATTATCTTTAGTCCTCACTCCTTATAATAAAAGTTCATTAGATTAATAATATATGTTACATTCAAACCGGCTAAACTTTATTGCAAAGTTTGTGCGCACAGTTGGCTTATTCAAATTAATTTCACTTTTAACCCCCTTATGTACGACACATTGTCTAGTTTAGGAAATTCGAGTATCTTAACATATCCACATCCTAAAATACTAGACCTACTCCCATCTCCAAAGGTGACTTTGCCTTCCTTGCGATCCTCAACGATGAAAAAAAATGATATCACTGGTCATGTGCCTAGAGGACCCATTATCAAAATATCATTGGGAAGTATTTTGAACCTTGAGAGAAACATCAACAATAAGGGCTTTGTCGTCTTACTTAGGTACCCAAGTGGAGGTAACCTTTTGTTTTCCCTCCTTATTGTTGTTGTCTATAGTAATAGCATTAGAAGCATTCTCAAACGTAATAGACATGTGTTAAAATTCTTCCACTAAGCTTTGTGAAGTCGCAACTAGGATCTCAAATTTCTCTCTAAGACCATCAAATTCTCTATAATGGTGCGCGGGAGTATGTCTACATGAGGCCTTCCTATCTTGTAGCAAACATAGAGTATGTGTACGTATGCATTTGAAAAAAGTGCAAACATAGAGTTGTTTAGGTATAACTTGGTTCGCTTTCTTAGGATGAACTTTCTTTTTGGTTTAGGTCGAGACCTAAAAGGATCTATCACCAATTTAAGAACCGATTCTAGTGCAGTATGGGAAGTGGATGCACTATCGTAACCTATCCCTAGGCTCTCTCCAAAAACTAAAGCATGATTAAGAAACATCTTTCCAACCTTCTTCGATGTATCCTTTATTGTAACCTTGACCTCCAGGTAACGTTCAAGATCTTTCTCTAGTTAGGATACAAGGGATTTAGTTTCTCACGAGTCTTCACGGATGCTTAAAGATCTCTCGTAAGACTAGCCACTTTATTGGTCAAGCCACTATTTTTCCTCTCAAATAAAATGAATCCCTCTCCCAAATAATCTCTCACCGATGAATCACTCTCTCGCCTCTCTCAACTCCTTCTCTAAAGCTAAAACTCTAAGAGCTAATCCTTTGTTTTGTTACTTTATTTTAAAGGACTCAGCACAAAGCTCAGCGTAAGCACGTTGAAGGTGACTATTTCCCTCACTCGAAATGTCACCTCATTCACTCGCTCCAAAATGACTAGACTCACTATCCAGATTATCATTTTTAGCAGCTTCCTCATCAGCATGAGGTGCACTCAATGTACTAACATTACTAGCCATGAATGCGGTGAAGTTACGTCCATGTGGTGATTCATCCCTAGATACTAACTCTAGATCGCTCTCATTATGCATGGCATTAAAAACAGTTTTGCCTTTTCCTTATCTCTTTAATCTCATATCACCCTCGTGAGCTTTGTGACACTTATCCTTGCACTCATAACATCTTTCTTCATCATTTTTAGGGGTATTTTTTCTTTCTTTTTCAAAATTTTTCGTGCCCGATTTATATTTTTTGTCTTTCTCAAAACTCTTATTTTCTTTGGAAGTATTTTCTTTTCTAAGTTTCAGGAAATTTTTTATTTTTTTTTTAAAAAGGGCTAAATTATCCAGTAAAAATGATACTCACTACAAGAACTTGCAGCATTAGCAATAATATTTTTCTACACTTCCTCTTTATTTTTAGATTGAACTTGAAATGCAATTCCCTTTTCCTTAGGTTTAAAACTTTTGGGAAACATGTTGATTTCATAAGTTTGAAAGTCTCTTACGAGTTCTTCTCACCTAAGCGTATTTAATATTCCCCACGAATTAAGAATAATAACATTAGGAATAAAACGGGTCGAAAGCAATCTTAAAATCTTTTCAACGACACGCCTGTCAGTCTTTTTCTCACCTAAATTAAAACTAGAGTCAATGATATCAGACAACCATGCATAAAATTCATTGAAAGACTCAAAGTCTAGCATGGTGATAGTCTCAAACTATGTTGTGAGGTTTTAAAGATTATAAGCTTTCACAACGTTGATACCCTCGTGAGTGAGTTAGAGGATATCCCACGCTTACTTTGACGTGGTGCACGTCATGATACGACGACACTTGCCAGGGGTCACTACACCAAAATGGGCAAATTGGCACCCTTTAGCCTCTTAGCCTTGTCACGATCATTGACCGTGACAAGCCCGTGACAAATTTACTTGTCACGGACTTGTCACGGTCAAAGACTGTGACAATATTTTTAGTATTGTCACAAGTAATGACCGTGACACGTCCGTGAGAAATTGTTCAGTAAAAAAACTCTACGCTTTCTTTTTTCCCATCGTTTTTTGTTTTCCCTCTCTTACTCTCTCTAAGCGATTTCCATCTCTCTCTCTCTCTATCTAAGGTATGTTTTTTTCCTCTCTTTCTCTTTCATTTCTATACGTGTGTATATATATGTATGTGGTGGTGTGTGGTTGGGGGAGGGGGCAGGGGGTGGTGTGTGTGTGTGTGTGTGCATGTGTGTGCATGTGTGTGGGTGGTGGGGTGTGTATGTGTGTGTGTGGTGGGGTGAGGGGGGGAAGGGGGTGGGGTGGTGGGGGTGGGGGTGGGGGTGGGGGTGGGGGTGGGGGTGGGGTTGTGTGTGTGTGTGTGTCTGCAGGTGTGTGCGTGTGTGTGTGGCGGGGGGAGGGGGCAGGGTGTGGGGTGGTGGTGGTGTGGGTGTGGGTGTGGTGGGGGTGAGTGTGTGTGGTGGGGCAATCTTAACAATTGTATAGATTTAATTAATAAATTGCATAGCTTTAATTGTAACTTTAATTGTATAGTTTTAGATGAAACTAAATTAATAATTAGTGCCCATTTCATATGAAAGTAGGATTGCCCCTCATTGTAAATTAGTAAATTAATAATTGTATACTTTAGTTGTTAGTTTAATTGAGGAAATGAATTAATTGAGTAGATGAATTAGAAGGAGTACGGGATACACATTTGTTGTTGACATTGCTTTTGGATTATTTTGTTTAGTAAATGTTGGGTTGGTTAGTTTTAAAAGTGGCATGACCACTGGATTATTGTCCATATGGGGGTGGGATTTTTCAACTTTTTTTGGAAAATTACTTTGTATATCGAACAATATATATATAGTATGATAATTAAATGAAACATACTTGAAATTAAATATAGTGCGCATAGATACTAGCCTTCTAGTTCTTATGCGTACGCATTCAATAGCCCTTAGACCCATTCCAGAGTCATTACCTCTGTAATGAGATCTCTCGAATTGTCCCATTTGGACAGTTTGAGAGTGTATAATTTCTGCATAATATGCTTAGTGGCTTAAAGTTGTTACTTTTGGAGGAAGTTCTGCAGTCGTATCTTAAATTTCTCTGGGTACATACTAGATTGACTAGAGTGACTGTTATTTCAATTGATCAATTGAAATAACACTCACATTTGACAATCTACGTCGTGTACTTGGAGAACTACGGGGATATGATGTCGATTTTTTTTCAAATCATAATAATGTGCATGAGTTGTTAAGTATATTACAGAAAAATGCGGTCTTGAATGGGATAGGACCACTCACCCTTTAGAGGAGATGGAGGAAATAGAAATTTCTATTATAAATTGAATTTGAATATAAATAAGATATAATTAAATGAAACATACTATAAATCTAAGTTTTGTATATACTAATCCATGAATATACGCTTCGTACCTTTAATAGGTGATTAGATGTGGTAGCTATGATGGGAAATCTGAAATATAAATAGTGGATGGGTGAGACAAATAGAATGGGGGATGTGTTTCGCAGAGGTGCTAACGAATTTGTGAAATATGCAAAGAGATGTCATAATGATGAAGAGTTTCCGTGTCCGTGTGCTAGGTGTAAGAGGTAAGGTGTTTGAGTGGAAAAGAGTTGAACTACATTTGTTAAGATCGGGTATGCAAGTTGGTTATCGATTTTGGAGTTTTCACGGTGAATTGAAAGTTCCTTTTGTCCCCGACTAACCTTCACAACAACCTTCAACAAGTAGAATAGATGTAAAAGGGGATGATGTAGATCATAATAAGTTAGAGGATTTAGTTGATGATGCGTACGGAGTTTATGAAGCAGGGGAGAATGAGGTTACTAATGATGTAGAAGATTCAAGTGCTCATGAAGATATCACGATAAAACTTGACGATGACTACCAAAGTTTAAAATTTAAGGCGACCCAACCGTTATACTCTGGCTATGAGAAAGATCAAACAACTTTACATGCCATGGTTGGTTTGCATAGTTTGAAGACGCGGTACGATTTGTCTGGCAATAGCGTGACAAGAATTCTGAAATAAGTGAAGGGCTTATTACCCAAGGAGAATACACTTCCAAATAGCTACCCTATTATGAAGAACATTTTGAAAGGTTTGGGAATGAAGTATAAATCGATTCATGATTGTGTTTATGACTGCATACTATACCTAAAGGAGTATGAAAATCTCGATCGTTGTCCGGTATGCGATGAACCTAGATATGCCCAATCTACTAGTAAGGAAGGCACAATCTCAAAAGTGCCTAAAAAAGTATTGAAATATTTTCCCGTTAGGCCTAGATTAAAGCGATTTTTCATAATACCATGGATAGCAGAGGCAATGACTTGGTATGCTAGGGCAGAAGTAGGGATTAATATCACGCATCATCCTATTGATTCTACTGCCTGAAGGAGGATGAATTTTGAGTATCTCGATTTTGCTCGAGAACAACGCAACATTCGTTTGGCTATATTAACAGATGGTTTCAATCCATTTGGAAATCTAAGCATGAATCAGAGTGTATGTCTAGTGATCCTAGCCCCACTCAACCTCCCTCTTTCACAATGTATGAGACCTGAATTTTTGATGATGGATTTGTGGATACCTAGGCTAATGGCACCAAGTGATGACATCGACGTCTACCTGGATCCTTTGGTAGAAGAATTAAATGAGTTGTGGGAAGAGGGTGTGCTATCATTTTACTCTTTTATAAAAGAAGAGTTTACGTTGAAAGCTATGTTGATGTGGGCAATTCATGATTTTCAAGCTTATGGGACATTATCCAATTGTGTAGTACATGGTTATTTGGGGTGTCCTATTTATGGAGAGGAGACTGAGTCTCTTCGTCTATCCTTTAGCTCAAAAAATGTATACCATTGCCACTTGAGGTTTTTACCCCCGGATCATAGTTTCAGATCTGAGAAAGGTTCCAATTTTTTATTTAGCGAGGTTGAACATAGGCTACCGCCGACACAACTTTTGGGTTCAGAAATTGAAAGTAAATCTTCTGAATGTGGACCTAATATGACAGGTAAGAATCCTAAATTTAAGAACGTCAAGCATAAGAAGACCCCAACTGAGAATGAAAATGAGACAAGAAAGGCATGGTCTCGTAGGTCAATTTTATTTGACTTGGCTTATTGGAAGAATAACCCGGTGCGCCATGTATTGGATGTGATCCATGCAGAGAATAACTTCACTGAACATATTTTGGGCACTTGCCTTGGGGGAGTCATTCGAAGGATGGAGAAAATGCACGAAAAGACCTTAAATCGTTGAAACTTAAGACATAACTATGGTTGAAAGAAGATAGTAGGGGAAGGACAATAATTTTCCCCTGATGCGTTTACTTTGAAGAGTGGGGAAAGAAATGTGCTTTTAGACACAATATATAATTTAAAGTGCCCATCTACTTTTTCGTCCAACTTGCAAAGGATTGTGAATTATGCTACTCATGATTTACATAAGTGTAAGTCTCACGATTGGCATATGATCATGCAATTGGTTCCTCTATTGTTTAAGCATTGTTTCTACAAGCACAAGGATTTGCGAAGGGATATTATGCAAATTAGTATTACCTTATCCCTCTTGTATGAGAAGGTAGTCAATCGAGAAAACATAGTGACCGCAAAATTGGCGGTGACCGAAGCGATTTGTGTATTGGACTAGTACTTTCCCCCAGCATTCTTTGACATAGGTGTTCATTTGTTGGTACACCTATACGAAGAGGCACTTCTTTGTGGTCCAGTTAGATATCGGTGGATGTATCCGTTTGAAATATTGATGAAAGTTTTTAAATATTACGTCAAGAATACACTATACATTGCTGGATTAATTACAGAGGAATACATCACAGTAGAGTCATCAATATATACTCGAGAATGAATGCCTTACTCGACTAGCGTTGATGACACTGAAGAGTTCGTCGATAATGGTGGTCATGTGATGGGAAAACGAGTGAAATTAACGAGTTTGCAACATGAACAAGCAGCTCGTTATCTATTTGACACACATGAAGATGTCAAGAATGGAAAAGGTAAGTTTCGATTATTATAATGTATAACATTATTTTAGATTATTTTATACATGATTAATTTTGTAATATCCAGAAAATATGAAGCCTATGAGAACAACAAAAGATGAAAAACAATGGTACAATCAGACAACGAATTTAGGCTGTGGTTGACACAAGAGGTAATTATAATGAAAATAGTCGTTATATAACGTTACATTACACTCAAATTTTACCACTAATATAATTAATTTATCTATATTCTCATCTCTTAAAGACGGGTGATGCGACATCAAGGCTTACGTGTCTAGCCACTGGACCCTTGTTCGTGGCACAAGAGTACAAAAACTATCGATTGAACGGTAACATTTTTGGCGCTAAAGTGTACGAGGAAAGTACAAATGTACAGAACTCGGTCATTTCATACAAGTCTCTTACTTTCTTTCGAGCGAACGCAAAAGATAAAAACCTCGTTGAAGCTGAAATGACTTACTATGGTGTAATCCAAAATATATTTGAATTGGATTATATAAGCTTCAAAGAGGTTGTATTTTACTGTGACTGGGTAAGAGTTGAGGATAAAAATGCTTGTAAAGTTGATACTGTCACCAATTTGATCATGGATGACTTGTCCAAGTTGAAGAGCAAAGACAACTTGAGCGATGAGCCATTTGTTTGTGCGTTTCAAAAGGTTAACCAAGTGTTTTACTCGGAGTATATCAGCAACAAGCCGTGGTCAATTGTCCAACACGCACCCAAACATCTAAATAGTAGTGTGGATGACTTGGTTGCTCCTACCGAATATCAATCCATTTTTTATGATAACTTGAATTTTAAACAATTTTTCAATTTGTAATAAATATTCCAATTTGTACCAAAATATTCCAATGCGTTTGGACAGTTTGGGACTGCATAATTTTTCTATTATAAATTAAATTTTAAATTTAAGTTTTGTTTATACCAATCCATGAATAACCGCTTCTTACCTTTAATATGTGATTAGTACATGGTTATTTGAGATGTTCTATTTGTGGAGAGGATACTGAATCTCTTCATCTATCCTTTATATCCGAACACTAAGAAATGTCATATTCCTATGGATTGATGCTCTGCAAATTCCTTCCAACTGTTGTGTAGCCAAATATCACCAGTTGAAGTTCTCAATTACACTTTCCATACCCCACCACTTGGAACCTATAGCAAAACATGGGAAAATATGGAAAGTGGAATTGACGACTTCAACTGGTGATGTTTGGCTACACAACGATTGGAAGGAATTTGCAGAGCATAACTCCATAGGATTATGGCATTTCTTAGTGTTTAGATATGAACGAAATTATATTTGACACGATTGCCCGGGGTACATTAGTTGGAAGGAGGTGCCATATGAGCTCAAGTTAGCTGTTTGGGTGGCACTATAGGTAATGTATTTATATTTATATGAATATTTAAATTTCAATTTCGATTTCAATTTCGATTTTTATGAATATTTTCTTGTTGGGTGGCACTACACTCTTGTGTAGTTTCTTGTAGTGGCTGATTCTTATAGTGGAACTGGAACTAGAAATTGGTGCTGGATTTTCTCAAAAGTTGTCCTCTTCTAGAGGTTCTTATCTTTGTGGTACTTCGAGGGTTCATAACATCACTTCCAGCTAAATAGTTTGTAGATTTGAGATAATTGATGGTGATATTGTTTCTTCTTATATCAGGGTTTTTCATTTTGTTGTGAATAGATCGGGACATCGTGGTTGGAATGGTATGTACTTGATTGTTTGATATCACACCTAAAGACAATCAAAATTACGGGATTGGGGTGGAACAATGGAGTTATACAGTTGTGATACTTTGTGGAGAATCCAAAAGTTTTGAACAGGTACGAGATTGTTTCTATTTTGAATGTATATTTACACTATCTCTATTTTATCTGGATATATAATGTTTGAACAGGTACAACATTGCTATAACAAGTACATATATACTGTTGGGCAGTGGCAGTGGCCATACTGTCCAGCAGATTTTTTTCCAATTCTGCCCAGAATTCTCACGGTCATTGACCGTGACAAGACTGTGACAAAGTAAGTTATCACGGTCAATGATCGTGATAATTTTTTAATCACTGTCACAGCTTTGTCACGGTCCTTAACCGTAACAAAACTTTCGCGATCAAGGACCGTGATAAAACCATGACAATTCTAATGAACTTGTCACGGTCAATGACCGTGATAAGACCATGATAAAAAAAGTTATCTTGCTCAGCATTGTCACGGTCATTAACCTTGACAAGTCCAACTTGTCAAGGTCAATGACCGTGACAATTTGGCAAATTTGGTGTAGTGGGTGATAGCTCCCGAAATGGCACTAAAACTGTGTGAGTTAAAATTAATCCATTTTAAAAAATCTTCTGTCCAAGAAGAGATAGGTTTTGGACCTATCACATAACCATTGGTCTATGTGGGTGGTGTCTGACCTCTTTCACAAATAATCCAGACTCTTTCATCAATGGATTTTAAAGAAGATCTCATCCTAGCTTTCTAGTATGCATAATTTGAACGATCAAAAGGAGGCATCCTATTATACATATTATCCATAAAATCAAAATTTTAAAGGATCATAAAAACTTAGCATAACCATCTCTGATACAAATTTTAAAATGTGGATTCTATGAATTGATACGTATCTTAGGCCAAACACACATAAATTCAAATTTTAGAAAATTTTATCTTGAATTAATTTAGTGTGCATGCAATGATGAAGTACAAATTAAAAAAGTCAAAATAAGAGGCAAATATGAGAAGAAGTAGGAAAAATCCCTTTTGGGAAAAACCTTTTTTTCATCACTATATAAGAATTGACAGACACTAGATGACTTACAGACCACTTTGCTCACTAAGTACAATGCACAGTTCTTTAAGTCTTCCACAGCAACGACACAGTCCAGCACCGCCTATATGAAACAGTCTTCCCGCGATATCCAGCAATCTCCTTCTGTTTTAGCAATAGATCCTCGACTCCACAAATAAATAGTAGAGATTAACTCTATATTAGTTTTTAACATGACTGTGTTCTTCTTAATTTGTAAAGTGATCTATAAAATTCTAAGGGTTTTGAATGAAAAACAGAAGAGTTTGATCACAAACGGAACTTTAAAAGGTCTTGGAAAAGGTAAAATTTAGGTTGCTTAAACTCTAATCTCACATCTCTATTTATAATAAAGTTTTCGTCAAAAGGATAAACATTAAATATTTAGATCAGATTTAATTTAAAAAACAAAAACTCGCGCGCTCGTTTTACCTACATACCCTTTTTTGTTTGAACAAGTTTCCAACGACACTTCGAACAACATTCCAGTGCTTGTCGCTTTAGATCTCGTTCTATTGTGGGAAACTTTGTTCTAACGATATAACCAATCTCATTTGAATGACTTCCAACAAGACTTCGAACGACATTCACGAACTGACCAAAATGCGATGTTCTAGATTTCGTTCAAATAATGGAATCTCTTTATAATGACATTATGTAGCTCGTTTGAACGACTTGTCAAACTCGTTCAAGCGAGTTTTTAAAACTTTTTTTTAAAAACATTTTGAATATAAACCCCTGGAAAAATAAATTCTTCACCAAGCTACGATAACTCTTCGAAATGTTGGTGAGATGAACGATCTTTAATTTCCAATTGTCATCAACTTCGTGTCTTTAAATATGTGAAAGAAATCTTGAAGGTGCAGTGGAGTGTATCGGGAAAAACCAAGTAAAAATAAACCGACCAATTATAAAACTTTCTCCTACAGACCTCGAGAGGCTACGATCACCATAGCCCTTGTCATAAGGTACGGTGCAAGGCCCTTGACTTGATGTCAACATTATTCAACCATTGTCAATCTCAAAACTATTATAACCTTTGCCTTTCAAAAGTGATGATGGTCTTGTCCTTAGATTCAAAATCCCTTAAAATGTCATGCTTTACGACTATATAAATAAAACTAGTACTTGAGTTGGCAACAATAAATGGTTACCTCGCACAACGTGCTTTCGTTGAGGAAAATATAATACCAATACTCGTTTAATGCTTCATCCTCACCCATGAGGGTGATTAACCTCATGTTGATGATTGCAAATGTTAATGACAGTTGTAACAAACTAACTAGTTTACCTTGTGTCTACTCTGAGATATAATCGCAATATTTTCCAAAGGCTTTCCAACACTTGTTATGACTCATAGCTAAGACACCATAATCTTATACGCTTTTAGAGCACTTACCAATGTTAAACGCGATTTTTTAAAACCAACCGTCATCCATCCTTTTACTTGTATTATGATAATCTTATTCATGCCAAGTGCCCTAAATGCCATAAGAAGTTGTAACAAGACTCAATTATAACGCCAAGCCCTTCCAAACCATAACAATGTTTATATCATATAAACGAGTGCCTAATAGTAATGCCTTATGATTCCAAATGACGTGTTCACCACCAATAGCACTTTCTCGATGAACTTAATTCAATTACTAATGTAAAAGTCAAAAACTTATTACTACTAACCATTATGAGACGTTTTATGATTTCAATGATCATAATTAGTCGCTAGTAGCGATACATGTTTATAACATTAACACTTGAATTTCCACTTATAATTCTATATGAGGATATCAATAAGAGGTCCCGGCGATAAAAATCCCATATCATCAATGCTAACAACAAAAACCCTCATATGATGTTTTAATCATTACTCCAATATCACAATAGCATGCACGTATAGACCAGAGTTTACACTCGACTTATCAGAACGAGTTCCACAGTCAAAGTTGGCATTATAAGTATCAAATCCCAATCTAATCACTATGTATTACTTCGAAAAGGAACTTGAACCTAAATTCCTAATACCAAGTTGTAATCATCCGACCCAAAATTTACGATTAACCATAGGGAAACTCGGTCTATTTCGGTCTCTTAATTATGAAGTGATGAGAATCAACCTAAATAATATTTCTAGTCCATTTTAATTAGTTATATATAACAACCAAGCATGCGATTCCATTTTCAAAGCTTAAAAACATAAAAATTACAAGTGCGTAAACCATCAGGCAATACCCTAGGGTTCAAGTGATTAGAGCTACTACCTTAAGGGTATATACTTATTTCCCTTTGAAATAATCTCAAAATTTAGAATATGTATTAACCTTCCATAACAAATAGAACTAAGTGAGCCAATTCCCTTAGGGGTTCACTAAAAAATTGCAATACAGAAATAAACGGTATAAAAAACGAATGTAATACTATAACCAATATAATTCTACCCAAATCTACCTGAAATAACTATATAATATGCATTCATGATGTTTTATTTCTAAAATAGTATATTTTAAACAATCAAGTAATTTAACCCTTCAGCATTTGCCATTTCTACAAAAATGTTCATTAACCCATTAAGTCAAATGGTTAATTTGAAAGCCATATTCTTGGATTATCTTCAAACCGTCCGATTTTCCATGAAAATATCATCTTATAATTGAAATAATACACTTTGTTGTTTTCTTAAAAAGTTTCATTTTGACATATGCACCTAGTGTTTGGAAAGAATTATTCACACATGACAGGAGAAACATTTTTCCCATTATATTTTTTTAAATCCCTCAAATTAATGGCTCATTTATGTGTTAAACCTGGGCTTTAGTTACTAACCCAAAAGACAATCTTATAATTCCATTAAATTTTCAAACACTAGGTCCATCAACTGATTTCATGTTATGAGCACCAAACTCTTAAAATTATCATTTATTAATATTTTAGAGCTCATCAGTCCAGTTTCTGTTTACGGGCTCTTTTCGCCTACCATAAATGCTGCAATCATTATTATATTGGATAGCTTTCTTGGGTCTAAGCTGAAGCATCGGATGTGGGACCTTATTAAATTTCCCAGTTGCTCTGAGTATTCTTATTTCACTCTTTAATAAAATATTCTCACATTTACTAATTTTAAACTCGTCCATTAAGGCCAATAACCTAATGAAATTAACACCCTGTCACTATTATTATTCATTTTGAGCACCTTTATTACTTAGGTCCTCGTACTTATTTCTGAAGTTTAACCCACTTTGTAGCCTTTAGTAAATAGTGTAATTCTTTAATATTCAATTTTAAGTTTCGTTCATCATTTTAGTTTAATATAACATGTGCAACCCAAAAGCCTCTTTACAAAATATCCCTTTTTGGGGTAAACGACTTAATTTTCAGATCATATAGGCTTCAATTCATGATTTAAATTAAATATTGAATTACTTTGGAATGTCACCAACCTTATGTAAAATATTCATCATTTTGTTAGTTGAACCCTTAGACTACGGTTTTGATCTTTAAGTCATGTTAGGTTTTACCTAACCCATTAAAAATGTTAGACAATATTTTTTACCCATTTTACCCATTAAGTTTTTAGCCACATTTGACTTCATAATATTTTGGAAATATTTACACAATGTTTCATGGGGAACTTACACTTTAATGTAGCCATCTTAACCTAAAGGTTTAACAACTAAAATATTTCAACACTTTTGTTCATAAAATGAAAATGTTACTAAAGATACTTGTTCTCTATATGAAACCATAGTCCGTTTTTACACAAAATGACAATATTTACCACAGAATAACATATTTATGTCATCTTATTTTCACTAGAATGCCTCAAACATATTAAAAAAATTCACCAACATGAAACTTAGAGTTTTAGCTCATACTTATAACGTGTTCTTACATAAAATAATTGTAATAATACTATATAAATTGCATATGTGGTTAAAATGCATCTATATAATGTGGGATTTAGGTGTTTTACTATAATACCCCGTGTAATTAGACATTTAGATTAATCAAGTCTAAATATAAAATTATACATAATATTAACAATCAAATATCATTCTGAGCATGGAGAGATCAAACGAAACAATAACACAAATAATGTGGAAATGATATGAACATCCTAAATGTAAACCCATAATAGAACATCCAAGGTCAATAAAGATATATGTTAACGTATCCACAATAATATCTCAATACAAGTCGTAAGAATCTTTGAATAATACAAGCAAACTAAGTCTCAACATACAAACTAGAGTGTCTCCAAAATCAACAAAGACTGAAAATTAAAAACGATAACTAAATACAATAGCGACCTACAATGTCTTTGAAACCGATATCCTTGTTAAGAGAGATGAATAAAAATGCTCATTGGAATAAGGATGCTATACGGAAGGTTTAACCCTAGCACCTGAGTTTCACATAAATAGATGGGTCAAAACTCTAGCAAGTAACTTAGCTACACAACTCAAAGGATTTACATGAATTGATGATAAAACCATTATTTATAATTTTTATTTATGGCCCAACTCGTAAACATAACCCCATGATGTATTATAATTATTCAATTCACTTAGTAAATTAACCATTCTCACTATTTGAGTACCACGTAACCGAGAGTCTCCCCTTCGTGTTGTCGATCTAAAAAACAAACGGTATACCAAATTTAAATATTCAAAAAAATCTCAATCACTTGCTAACGTTGTTCGTAATAACACATCACACTAAATAATAAACATCACAGTTCATGCCCTGATGCCACCTTGTATTCGCATGGCAGGGAATTCGCGTATCACAATATCATGATGTCCCTCCACGATGCCCATCCATTTATTTCCATTTCACATATTCATTTAACATTGACATTTTAACACATTTTTATTCACTATCAGCAATCTCCTGAAAATCCAATTCCTCCACCTGTGGCACATATCATTTAGAATCATTATACATTATAGTCCATTTTATAAGGACTTAAGGGTTCGGTATAATTACATATAACCTTTCATAAAGTAAATCATTTAAGTAAGGGTATATTAGTTTGATAAAGGTTTTTAGCCATCCCAACTAATCTCCTCTAAAGCCCATCCGTGGGACATCTCGCTGAAGTGAAATCCAAATATGGAACCACCCGATATACTTAAATTTATATAGGGTAATTGTTAATACAACTTTAATTAGGTTTTATTATGAGAGGTAATGGAAAGAATTTTAAAGTCCATATGTACAACCAATCCAACATCACTATCCAATAACAAAACCAATAACCAATGATTACCCTGCACTCCTTATCTCATCTACATGATGAAATAAGTACCAATAATAATAATTCAGGTTAGGGCTTATATTTTTCCTTTCATAAATGAGACATGTAATTAACTTACAAGTCCATTACATCATAAGTGCTCATATATGTGTCAAATGTCAGAATTTTTTTATAATATTTTCATGTTGGTTTACATAGCATGAATAAGGTCCCCGTGACAACTATCATCAAATTGGGATATATTTTTAAAAAATACTTCTTTTAAAACACAAAGTAAAACCCTACGAAGGATGCTTATGTTTAGAATTAAACAACTATAAATTTAAGTCTATGTCATACACTTACCAAATCTCGATTGTCAAACCCTACAATTGGTGTCCAATCCTAACTATCAATTTCCATGTTTCGGGACCTACAATTAATTTCCACTAAATAATAGTGATCATGAAGTACTTTCAAGTTTCAAAAACTACTTACATTCACTCATTCGTAATTTAATTAGGAATACAAAAATTCCTAACGGTTTCTTATAAATTTTATCATTTAAAATTAGTTTAGGTGAATTTAACAACTACACATATAAAAGGAGGAGAGTAGAAAAATACTTGCCTCCAATACTCGTCCTTAAAATTACTCTATTATGAAGATAAAGAACCACTAAAATGGAGATTGAAAAAAATCCTTCCTTATAAATCATTTGAACCAATAAGAAACCTTTCCTTTTAAATCTCTAAAATATTTGGGGTGACATTTGTAATTTGGTTAAAGGTAAGGTAAAGACTTAATGGTGGTTAGGTGATTTTCGAGAAGGCCAGTCATGGAGTAAATGTCTTTGTTTATTTTATTGGCAATAAAGGAAAGCAAACAAGGAGAGAAATCTGCTAGAGAAAAATGAGATCATCATCAAAAATCAAGGGAGGCAATTCCCTTCCCTAAGAAATATTTCTCTGCCTTTAGTCAACAACCCTACTCTCCTAGTATACCTTATTTTTATCCATTTTATCCTCAATTACACCGCTAATCCAACCAATCAAGTTACACTGTGTTCGTCCCCTATATCACATCAACCTATCATCTAAACAGTCCCCCTAAATGCCCCATAAAACCTAAACTAATAAAAAGAGAAACATTACAAATCTACATACTATGTTATGTCCTCGACCCCAACATAAGGGACAAATTCTTTTATTACACTTAAAATTTCAGTGCCTAAGATAGGCCCACTGTTAGCCCATTAGTTCATGACAGCCCCACTTAATACATCCTTACAGTTAAACTACTAACCTACTGTTCATTAAACCTCATGCCCATGAAATTTTCAACTCTTTTCCTTTCCATAACCAAAGCCCATATTTCCCCTTTATGAAAAACACATACAACACACTAATGGTTATCCCAAAGAATTATGACAATGATATGGCTCCATAATTATCCACTAATTATATATATCAATTATTAAGCCCCATTTTTTTACAATCCAACAAGTTAGTCTTATGATACCCAATTTGACTTTAAAATATCACACTAAACTAATCATCTAAATTCATTAAGTCAATACCAATTGTGCCAACTTATTTAATAGAACCAATTAAACAATAAATTAGACTTAAAATTAAAAGTACAATCTTATCTCTATTAATTAATTAATTAAACCCTCTATTATAAAAAAATATGATTTCACTTCTATTAATTTCATGAACTCATCACATAAAATTAATTTACCATAATGTCACATACATAAATCTATTTTTTCCCAATTTAACGAGGTTGTTAATTAAATTCTAAAAAATAACGGGGTATTATATTCTCCCCCCTAACAAAAAGAATTCACCATAACCTATTAGAAACTACCCCAAAAGAGAGATAAGAAATTTTAATCTCTATTTGAGACTATCGATAAAGGTACCCCCATATACAAAAGTTTTTACTGCCCTACTGTGAAATTTGTGCGAATGGGCAAGAAATGTGCAACCTTCATAAAATGTTCCATTCTAACCCAATAGAATCGTGTTGACTTGGTGTCAAAGGCACCCCAATGATGAAATTTGCCAAAATTTAATCTGACTTTCACTTGGAAATGGGTAAGGTTAAAGCTCTCCGATGGTCATTGATGATCCAACTTCACCATCTAACAAGTGCTACATCGGGATACAAACATTGTAACATCTCGCATTCATCTTATATCACCAATTTCATCTCCTCACATCGTAGTTAATCTTATCTCCATCAATCTGCACTAAAAACTATGATCCAGAGTCCTCCTATTAATGACCCTACGCAACTCATCGTCCGATACTACACTAACCTACCCTTATATCTCAATCCGCCATTTGGGCTAACGATTTGAAGAGGTACATTGGTGGCTAAAAGATCGACCATTCTTTCTCTGTAAAATGCATGATCAATCTTCACTTGAACCAATCGTATACAAATATTGGGAGTCATAATGATAATACCTATAAACGCATCGACTAACTCACTAATGACCTGATGGAATGCACGTTGATCAACTAAAGAGAAAAAAATTCACTAGTTTATCGACTCAAAGCATCTTCCACCACATTTTTCGTCCTCGGGCGATATTGAATTATAAACCGGTAGTGCTTAATAAACTAGAAACATCGTCGTTATCGCATGTTAAAGTCCTTCTGTGAGAAAAAATACTGAAGACACTTGTCATCACTAACGAGCCTAAACTTCTCACCCCATAAATAATGACTCAAAACATGTTGTGTGAACTCTATAGCTGCTGGATCCAAGTAATGAGTTGGATAGTTACCCTCTTGGGGTTTCAACTTATGAGATACATAGGCAATGGGATGATATCCCTAAAGTAACATTCCACCTAAACATTATAAGAAAGAATTAGTGTATACAATTCACTTAACCTCACTTCTAGTTAGGGACAAAACTGGAGAAGAAGTCAACTTCCCTTTAAAAGTATAAAAGGCACGTTGACATCTCTTAATCCATATAATATCAATATGATTCTAATTCAACTCGTCAATATTTTCGTAATCTTAAAAAAATACTTGGATAAACCTCCGATAATACTCGACCAATCCCCAAAAGATACGAACCTATATATGTAAGGACAAAATTTCCAATTGAGTCAATTGTATAGTTTTGACTTATTCCCTAAATAAAACAATTTTGAGTCATAGGTCGATTTTTTATTTTGTGGATCCCACACAGACTATGACATGTTGAATACGTTGCAGCAAAGCTTCAAGGAATTAATTATGCCAAAGTTTAGATAGTGTAAGTTTATTCGTCTTCAAGATCAATTGATGTCCGAGATCACTCAGGTATGAATGCGTAAATTAAATGAGACTTAGAATTTATTTTAAAATAATTAAGAATGTATTATTAAATAAATATTTTTAAAATATTTACAAGTGTTTGAAAATGTTTACACTTCGTTTAAATCTGATAAGGCCTAATTAAAGATTGTGTTTGATTAGGAGTGAATTCAGCACGTCGTTTAAACGACTGGACTAGTCGTTTGAGCGAGATTCCATCGCTTTACAACAAAAGACCCAAGTCGCTCGAACGAGATACCGTCTTAAAAGTATTATTCAAATGGCATGTGTTCATCATATTTTGCAAGTGTGTATTCTGCAAAATCAGTATTCGTCCAAAACATTTCTCCACATAAGTTTTCTAACGTTTTCCAAAGTTAATGCATCCTTAAAGTTTCAAATATTCGAGTTTTCATTTTTATATGCTATAGTGATCTTTATGGAACCAAGAAGAGTTATTCTACACTTGATCATTGTTGGTTTTGCGATGAAGATTCGGTGGAGTCCGGTTTCAACATCGTAGACGTTATAAGCCATATCGGTGGACACCGAGACATACGTGGATACGTGTTTTGTGGATATAAATCATGGAAGTAAGTTACTTTCTGCATGGGCACTGTGAGAGGAGTGGTTGAAGATAACAGGAACGTCAAGTCTCATGGGTGGATCGAGTCATTGAGTAAGACTACCATCTATACCTTTGTAAAACCATATTCATAGTGATTGTTTTGCATGCACTACACTAAATTTTCCGAATTGTCACGGTCACTGACCTTGACAAGTTGGACTTGTCAAGGTCAATGACAGTGACAATTCTGGGCGAGACAAATTTTTTTTTCATGGTCTTGTCATGGTCATTGACCGTGACAAGTTCATTATAATTGTCACGGCGTTGTCACGGTCCTTGACCGCGATAAGTTTTGTCACGGTTAAGGACCGTGACAAAGCCTTGACAGTGATTAAAAATTATCACGGTCATTGACTGTGACAACTTAGTTTGTCACGGTCTTATCATGGTCAATGACCATGACAATTCTGAGCAGAATTAAAAAAAATCTGCTGGGCAGTATAGCCACTGCCACTGCCCAGCAGTATATACATACCTGTTATCGCGATGTTCTACCTGTTTAAACATTATATATCCAGATAAAATAGAGATAGTGCAAATATACATTCAAAATAGAAACAATCTCGTACATGTTCAAAATTTTGGGATTCTCCACAAAGTACCTCAACTGTTTAACTCCATTGTTCGACCCCAATCCCGTAATTTCAATTGTCTTTAGGTGTGATCTCAAACAATCAAGTACATACCATTCCAACCACGATGTCCCGATTTGTTCACCACAAAATGAAAAACCCCAATATAGGAAGAAACAACATCCCCATCAATTATCTCAAATCTACAAACTATTTAGCTGGAAGTGATGTTATGAACCCTTGACGTACCTCAAAGATAAGAACCTCTAGAAGAGGACAACTTTTGAGAAAATCCAGCACCAATTTCCAGTTCCAGTTCCACTAAAAGAATCAGCCACTGTAAGACACTGAACAAGAGTGTAGTGCCACCCAACAAGCAAATATTCATAAAAATTGAAATCAAAATTGAAATTTAAATATTCATATAAATATAAATACATTACCTGTAGTGCCACCCAAACAGCTAACTTGAGCTCATATAACACCTCCTTCCAATTAATGTACCCCAGGCAATCGTGTCAAATATAATTCCGTTCATATCTGAACACTAAGAAATGACATAATTCTATGGAGTTATGCTCTGTAAATTCCTTCCAACGATTGTGTAGACAAACATCACGAGTTGAAGTTGTTAATTCCACTTTCCATATTTTCCCATATTTTGCTAGAGGTTCCAAGTGGTGGGGTATGGAAAGTGTAATTGACAACTTCAACTGGTGATGTTTGGCTACACAACGGTTGGAAGGAATTTCCAGAGCATCACTTCATAGGATTATGGCATTTCTTAGTGTTCGAATACAAAGGATAGACGAAAAGATTCAGTCCCCTCTCCACAAATAGAACACCCCAAATAACCATGTACTAATCACATATTAAAGGCAAGAAGCGTATATTCATGGATTGGTATAAATGAAACTTAAATTTCAAATTCAATTTATAATAGAAAAATTATGCAGTCTCAAACTGTCCAAGCGCATTGGAATATTTCGGTACAAATTGGAATATTTATTACAAATTGAAAAATTATTTAAAATTCGGGTTATCATAAAAAATGGATTGATATTCGGTAGGAGCTGCCAAGTCATCAACACTACTACTTAGACGTTTTGGCGCGTGTTGGACAATTGACCACGGCTCGTTGTTGATATACTCCGAGTATAACACTTGATTAACCTTTTGAAATACACAAACAAACGGCTCATCGCTCAAGTGGTCGTTGCTCTTCAACTTGGACAAGTCAACGATGATCAAATTGGTGACAGGATCAACTTTACAAGCATTTTTACCCTCAACTCTTACCCAGTCACAGTAAAATACAACCTCTTTGAAGCTTATGTAATCCAATACAAATATATTTTGGATTACACCATAGTAAGTCATTTCAACTTCAACGAGGTTTTTATCTTTTGCGCTCGCTCGAAAGAAAGTAAGAGCCTTGTATGAAATGCCCGAGTTCTGTACATTTGTACTTTCCTCGTACACTTTAGCGCCAAAAATGTTACCGTTCAATCGATAGTTTTTGTAATCTTGTGCCACGAACAAGGGTCCAGTGGCTAGACATGTAAGCCTTGATGTCGCATCACCCGTCTTTAAGAGCTGAGAATGTAGATAAATTAATTATATTAGTGGTAAAATTTGAGTGTAATGTAACGTTATATAACGACTATTTTCATTATAATTACCTCTTGTGTCAACCACAGCCTAAATTCGTTGTCTGATTGTACCATTGTTTTTCATCTTTTATTGTTCTCATAGGCTTCATACTTTCTGGATATTACAAAATTAATCATGTATAAAATAATCTAAAATAATGTTATACATTATAATAATCGAAACTTACCTTTTCCATTCTTGACATCTTCATGTGTGTCAAATAGATAACGAGCTGCTTGTTCATGTTGCAAACTCGTTAATTTCACTCGTTTTCCCATCACATGACCACCATTATCGACGAACTCTTCAGTGTCATCAACGCTAGTCGAGTAAGGCATTCATTCTCGAGTATATATTGATGACTCTACTGTGATGTATTCCTCTGTAATTAATCCAGCAATGTATAGTGTATTATTGACGTAATCTTTAAAAACTTTCATTAATATTTCAAACGGATACATCCACCGATATCTAACTGGACCACAAAGAAGTGCCTCTTCGTATAGGTGTACCAACAAATGAACACCTATGTCAAAGAATGCTGGGGGAAAGTACTAGTCCAATACACAAATCGCTTCGGTCACCGCCAATTTTGCGGCCACTATGTGTTCTCGATTGACAACCTTCTCACAAAAGAGGGAGAAGGTAATACTAATTTGCATAAGAGCCCTCCGTAAATCCTTTTGCTTGGAGAAACAATGCTTAAACAATAAAGGAACCAATTGCATGATCATATGCCAATCGTGGGACTTACACTTATGTAAATCATGAGTAGCATAATTCATAATCCTTTGCAAGTTGGACGAAAAAGTAGATGGACCCTTCAAATTATATATTGTGTCTAAAAGAACCCTTCTTTCCCCACTCGTCAAAGTAATAGCACCAAGGGAATTATTTTCCTTCCCCTACTATCTTCTTTCAACCATAGTTGTGGCTTAAGTTTCAACGATTTAAGGTCTTTTCGTGCATTTTCTCCATCCTTCGAATGACTCCCCCAAGGCAAGTGCCCATAATATGTTTAGCGAAGTTCTTCTCTACATGCATCACATCTAATACATGGCGCACCGGGTTATTCTTCCAATAAGGCAAGTCAAATAAAATTGACCTTCAGACCATGCCTTTCTTGTCTCAGTTTCATTCCCAGTTGGGGTCTTCTTATTCTTGACGTTCTTAAATTTGGGATTCTTACCTGGCATATTAGGGCCACGTTTAGAAGATTTACTTTCAATTTTTGAACACGAAAGTTGTCTCGGCGGTAGCCTATGTTCAACCTTGCCCAATAAAAAATTAGAACCTTTCTCAAATCTGAAACTATGAGCCGGGGGTAAAAACCTCTTGTGGTAATGGTATACATTTTTTATTTAAGGATAGACGAAGAGATTCAGTTTCCTCTCCACAAATAGGACACCCCAAATAACCATGTACTACACAATTGGATATTGTCCCATAAGCTGGAAAATCATGAATTTCCCACATCAACATAGCTTTCAGCGTAAACTCCTCTTTTCTAAAAGAGTCAAATGATTGCACACCCTCTTCCCAAAACTCATTTAATTCTTGTACCAAAGGATCCCGATAGGCGTCGACGTCATCACTTGGTGCCTTTGTCCTAGGTATCAACAAAGCCATTATCGAAAATTCAAGTCTCATACACTATGAAGGAGGGAGGTTGAGTGGGGCTAGGATTACTGGACATACACTCTGATTCGTGCTTAGATTTCCAAATGGATTGAAACCATCTGTTAATATATCCAAATGAATGTTGCATTATTCCCGAGCAAAATCGGAATACTCAAAATTCATCCTCCTCCAGGAAGTAGAATCGATAGGATGACGCATGATATTACCCTCTACTTCTGCCCTAGCGTGCCAAGTCATTGCCTCTGCTATCCAAGGTACTATGAAAAATCTCTTTAATCTAGGGCCAACGGGAAAATATTTTAATACTTTTTTAGGCACTTTTGAGCTTGTGCCTTCCTTACTAGTAGATTGGACATATCTAGGTTCATCGCATACCGGACAACGATCGAGATTTTCATACTCCTTTCGATATAGTATGCAGTCATACACACAAGCATGAATTTATTTATACTTCATTCCCAAACCTTTCAAACTGTTCTTCATAACATGATAGCTATTTAGAAGTGTATTCTCCTTGGGTAATAAGCCCTTCACCCATTTTAGAATTCCTTTCACGCTATTGCTAGACAAACCGTACTGAATCTTCAAACTGTGCAAACCAATCATGGCATGTAAAGTTATTTGATCTTTCTCACAGAGAGAGTATAACGGTTGGGTCGCCTTAAATTTTAAACTTTGGTAGTCATCGTCAAGTTTTATCGTGATATCTTTACGAGCACTTGAATCTTCTACATCATTAGTAACCTCATTCTCCTCTGCTTCATAAACTCCGTATGCATCATCAACTAAATCCTCTAACATATTATGATGAACATCGTCCCCTTATACATCTATTCTACTTGTTGAAGGTTGTTATGAAGGTTGGTCGGGGACAAAAGGAACTTTCAATTCACCGTGAAAACTCCAAAATCGATAACCATCTTGCATACCCGATCTTAACAAATGTAGTTCGACTCTTTTCCACTCAAACACCTTACCTATTACACCTAGCACACGGACACGGAAACTCTTCATCATTATGACATCTCTTTGCATATTTCACAAATTCGTTAGCACCTCTGCGAAACACATCCCCCATTCTATTTATCTCACCCATCCACTATTTGTATTTCAGATATCCTATCGTAGCTACCAAAACTAATCACCTATTAAAGGTACGAAGCGTATATTCATGGATTAGTATAAACAAAACTTAGATTTATAGTATGTTTCATTTAATTATTCTTATTTATATTCAAATTCAATTTATAATAGAAATTTCTATTTCCTCCATCTCCTCTAAAGGGTGAGTGGTCCTATCCCATTCACGACTGCATTTTTCTGTAATTACTTAACATCTCATGCACATTGTTATGATTTGAAAAAAAATCGACATCATATCCCCATAGTTCTCCAAGTACACGACGTAGATTGGCAAGTGTGAGTGTTATTTCAATTGATCAATTGAAATAACAGTCACACTAGTCAATCTAGTATGTACCCAGAGAACTTTAAGATACGACTGTAGAACTTCCTCCAAAAGTAACAACTTTAAGCCACTAAGAATATTATACAAAAATTATACAGTCTCAAACTGTCCAAACGGGACAATTCGAGAGATCTCATTACAGGGGTAATGACTCTCGAACGGGTCTAAGGGCTATTGAATGCGTACGCATAAGAACTAAAAGGCTAGTATCTATGCGCACTATATTTAATTTCAAGTATGTTTCATTTAATTATCATACTATATATATATTGTTCGATATACAAAGTAATTTTCAAAAAAAGTTGAAAAATCCCACCCCCATATGGACAATAATCCAGTGGTCATGCCACTTTTAAAACTAACCAACCCAACATTTACTAAACAAAATAATCCAATAGCAATGTCAACAACAAATGTGTATCCCCTACTCCTTCTAATTCATCTACTCAATTAATTCATTTCATCAATTAAACTAACAATTAAAGTATACAATTATTAATTTACTGATTTATAATAAGGGGCAATCCTACTTTCATATTAAATGGGCACTAATTCTTAATTTACTTTCATCTAAAACTATACAATTAAAGTTATAATTAAAGCTATACAATTTATTAATTAAAGCTATACAGTTGTTAAGATTGTACCCCCACCACACACACACACACCCACCCCACCCCCACCACCCCCTGCCCCCTCCCCCCGCCACACACCACCGCATACATATATATACACACGTATAGAAATGAAAGAGAAAGAGAGGAAAAAAAACATACCTTAGATAGAGAGAGAGAGAGAGAGAGAGAGAGCTGGAAATTGCTTAGAGAGAGAAAGAGAGGGAAAACAAAAAAAACGGTGGGAAAAAAGAAATCGTAGGGTTTTTTTACTGAACAATTTGTCACGGACGTGTCACGGTCATAGACCGTGACAATACTAAAAATATTGTCACGGTCTTTGACCGTGACAAGTAAATTTGTAACGGGCTTGTCACGGTCAATGACCGTGACAAGACTTTATCACGGTCTTATCACGATCTATGATCGTGACACAAAATGCGTGTTTGTTGTCACGGTCAATGACCGTGACAAGGCTAAGCGGCTAAAGGGTGCCAATTTGCCCATTTTGGTGTAGTGATGGGCAGTCCGAGGTTTTTTTCGTTTGTAGTTTTTCTCGTACATCCGGCGTTGTGAGTATTCTTTACTTTATTTGATTTGATTTAATCACTAGATGGATGTTTAGGATTAATCAAGATAAAATTTGGTTAAGTTAAAATTGTTCACAACTTGGTGCTAAATAGAAATTGGAATTTTTTTTCATAAAAATAGAAATTATTTTGTCATCCTTAAAACACTTTCCATATATGAAATTAAAAGGGACCATCAAATTGGTATCAGAGCTAGAAACATATTTTTCTTGTGTTTAATCCCTTGTGTTTTTCGGAATGAATTTTGGAGGTTCTGGAAGTTTTCGTGCTCTTATTTTTTATGGCACAAATTATACTTATTGGAAAATGAGAATGAGGAGTGCTTTAAAATCCATTGATGAAAGTGTGTGGTTAGCGGTTGAAAAAGGTTGAACACCACCAGTCACACGAGATGATGAGGTCATTATTTTGACCCCCGTTGGATTGATGCTGAACATAGAATTGTACTGTACAACTCTAAAGGTTTGGACGTAATTTTCTCACATGTCACACCTGATGAGTATAATAGAATCATGACTTCTTATAGATAGTGCACTTGCACTTACTCATGAGGACACTAGAACAGTTAGGGCATCTAAGTTACAAAATCTCACTACACAGTTTGAGACGATTAAGATGTTAGATAGTGCGTCGTTTGATGAGTTTTATACTAGATTGTCTAATATTGTCAACTCGTGGTTTAACTTAAGTGAGAAAATTCTCGACAACGGTGTGATAAAGAAACTTTTGAGGTCTTTGATGAGTAGGTTTAATGCAAAAGTGACTGTTTTAAACTCATTAGGAATGCTTGATCCAATGAAACTTGAAGAGATTGTAGGTGACTTACAAACATATGAACTCGATATGTTTACCTCCAAGAAAGTGCCAAAGAAAGAGAAGGGCATTGCTTTGAAAGCCCAGAAGGAAGAAGCTAAAGTTTCGGATGACGATTTCGATTCCGATTTTGACGATGTCGCCTTGTTGGCTAAAAAATTCAAAAAATTTCTTAAATTTCAGAAGCAATCGAAAGATGCCAAAAAATTTGGGAAATTCAAGAACAACAAAGTTGAGTCTACCCCTAAAGATAAAAGTGAGAAATTTAATAGGATTGAGTCGGATAGGTGTTTTGGGTGTGAGGGGTATGGTCACAAAGTTGCCGAGTGTCCCATTAGACTTAGAAAAGAGGGCAAGAAACCAATAGCTTATAGTGACTCCTTAAGTGATAGTGAACAAGAAGAGGGATAGAGTTCCCCCAATGAGAGCAAGTTTGTTGCTTTCTTGGCATGTCATGTGAGCGACGATGATAAAACTTCCTACGAAGATTCTCACGTGCATGACACTTCTGAGGTCGTTGAATCCCAAGTCAGTGAGGGAGAAATTAGTGAGGATGAGGAAGTAGATGTGAAAGAGTTGCATTTAATGAGTTGTATGCCGAAGCGGTGAAAGTGAAAAAGGATAACTCTAAATTGCAAGATAGGTTGAATGAGCATACCACAGAAAATAATGATGCTTTGATTGAGGATCTTAGGGCACGAGAGAAGAAGCTTAGGGAGAATCTAGATTACATGGAGAAAGAGAGAGATAGTCTTCGTAGTTTGATGGAGACTTTATAAAAGAAGTTGCAAGAGTTTGAGGAGTCTAGGCATGTACTTGAGTCAAGGATTCGTGAGTTAGAAAAGAAGTTGAAAGACTCGATTAAGTTTAAGTTTGACTTGGAATCTAGGTAAAAAAAGTTGGATAGGATGTTAGGCACCGTCCAAGCCAAAAGTGATAGGTTTGGTATAGGCTACGATGATCACGTTGTTCCCATTCCCAAAGTCAATACCAATCGTGTGAGAGATCCCACTAGGAACGTGAGTAGAGGTTAACATTTTGGTTATCATTCCGACCGTGTTTACACTTGTTCCCATTATGGTAGGAAAGGTCACCTTAGACATTTTGTTATGACCTTAGGAATGCTCCTAGGAAGTTTAGTAATAAAGTCGTGTCGGTTCCCAAAAACCCCACCCGTAATGTTACACCTACTTGGGTTAGAAAATCGGATTTATTGTCTTTAGGTCTAAAAGTTCATGGTTCTCATTTGGTTGCACTTGATTCTTCCTATGTTAAATCTAAAGGATGATTGTGTTATCATGTTTGTCATACGCAATTCTTTGCATCATGATTTATATCTTGCTAGTGTAATGACATGTGTATCATTTTGTATTGTTTTTTCTTTCATTGAGTCTTATTTGAAAAATACAAAAATATTTTTTGGTTTATTTTATTTTTTGAAAAATACAAAAAGATTTTGCATTTTCTTAGTCAAAATATGTTGAAAAACTAAAAAAAAATTGATTTGTTTTGTCTTTGAGTTTACATGTTTGATGTGGCATATTGGTGTGCTTGGACCCCCATTCCTTTCATTATCAATGTCTCTAAAACATTTGGTCATCATTATTGATGCATAGAATGATCTTAACCATTGTATTATGGGGTTGTTTCGATGTTGATATGCATCTTGATTCGACTTTTTATATATGCCATCTTTGCACACATATACGAGGTTTTATGAATGTTTGACATCTCTTATATATTTAAGTTTAGTGAGACGTTCTTATCTCAGTTTTATCATCTATGCGTAAGTAGACATAAGGAGGAGGTGTGCATGTAAGAACCGTTTACCGTGAGGATTGTAATTGAAAAAATGATGAGTGTTCATGGAAAAGGGCTGCGAGAGTGTAAAATTGACTCGTCGTGAAAACCACCGTTTAAAAGAGCCCGAAAAAATTAAAGGCAATAAAAAAATCATATGCCAAAATATGGGCCATTTAGTTTATGTTCATTAAAAAAATATGATATATATATTTGAGGGAGTTTGAATGGATAAAATTAAACGGGTTTGTACCACGAATACTAACATTGAAAAATTGTATCATGCCACTATTATTTGTAGAATCATCAAAATTCAGGATTTGTGTGCATGTTTGATTGTTTAGTTCATTAAGCTCACACTTTAAAAGTCACATATGGCTAAAATAAATCTTGATGATTCATAGCTATCAATTAGAGCTTCTAAATCATTTCGATGTGTTGGAATTGTGATTCATTTATTGTAGTTCACGCCCATTCATTCCATGTTCATGTTTGAGCACATCGGTACTATGTTAGCATATAACTCACACTTGGTTGTTTTGAGTTTTCTTAGTTTAGCTCCTGTTTTGCAGTTTTGAGACCCTTCCAGTTGTAACACCCCGTATTTTTTATGATTTTAAATGATCATGGGATTAATTGTTATTATTGGATTAATTAAATTAAAATGTGACAAATTAATTGTTAATTAATTTGGATTAAAATAAATATTAACTAACGTGCCAAGGGTTAATACTTGTTTTTGAGAATTATTGAATATTACTATGTGAATGCGTAATATGGAATTATGAAATTATATAAATTGTCAAGAGTGGAAAATATGACAATTTCGTAGACTAAGTCAGGATGTGCGTGTGAGTCGTGTTGGGACTGGTCTAATGGATTTAAGAATTAAATTATTTTTAAGTAACTCATATGGTCTTTTGAGTGCTCCATTGAGTCCGGAAGGGTCGAGATAGTCAGAAAACTCTACCCAAGTATTTTATTTAGACTCCAGAATATTTTTAGGCCAAATCGGCACCCCGTGGGGGTATTTTTGTCCTTTGGATTTTTGGGGAATTACTATAGACGAAAATTAGATAATTAAGGATGAATGCACGTGGGTCAGAAGGAGTCTGTCAGTTTATAAACCTATGAGAGAGAGAGAGAGAGAGAGAGAGAGAGAGAGAGAGAGAGAGAGAGAGAGAGAACCACAGAAGAAGGAAAGTCCTTAGGTGTTCTTGGTGCAAAACTCAAGAACTCACACCATAAATGCCACTAAAGCATAGATCGGAAGACGAGGAAAAAGTCTATACCAATTTCATCAGCGGATCAGAAAATCATAATTGAGGCAAGCGTTTATTGCTTGCTTTCTTTAGCAATAATTGTGTTCATATTAGGGTAGGTAATTACCCCATTACTATGAAATTGAATTGGGTGAAAATTTGGGAGAATTGATCATAAATTAGGACTCATATGATAACAGTTTGATTCCTTATGTAGATAGCATGATGTCCACAAATTTATGATAATGTTTCATATAAATCTGGGTTTTAAGTTAGGTTTATGCATTTAAATTGAGAACTAGGGTTCTTGATAATTAAATTGGGGATTTCGAATTTGATTGATGATTAGTGATGATTTAATGATTTTGTATTGTTGGAAATCATGTATAGATGTTAGGAAGATGATTGGAATTGATTGATTATTGCTTGGGTGAAATCTGAGAGGTTTTAGGGTTGTAAATTTGATATAAATATAACTGCTAGAGGTTGAAGACGTAACAGTGTTGTTCGTGAGAAGTCGCGCGATGTCGCGTGAAGTTAGCTCGAACGAGACTGGATCTTGCGAGAAGTCGTTCAGACGACATGAGATCTGGTTTGAACAACAGGTCCAAAACCTGGAAAATCCTATATTTACATAAATCGAGTTATACAATTAATTTAAGTGAGTAGAACTGCTATTTGATGAATTTAGCATAGTGTATAATTTTTGGAAAATATGTGGTGAATAAGACTTTAAATATTCAGAATGGTGAATTAACATTGGAGATTACGAAAGAGATAGTAATCTAGATAGATATACTATACGTAGTAATGAGAGAATAATACATATGGATAGTATATGTTCTGATTGGGTGAATACCTATTGATTTCAATAGGTCGTGTATATGACGATTATATGTTTATTATTATGTGTATAGCATACCTACGATTCTCACTATTAGTAAGAGGAGGTTTTCGCGTAGTGGATATTCTTATCCTGTGTTGCCCATTGGGGGGATATTTGACTTGTACCCAGAGCATATAAACTTGGTTACGTGCTATCTGAGATGTAGGATAGTTTCGACGGCTGAATGGGAGCATAGGTATGTGGGTGATCCATTTGGCTGGGGATTATCTTCGCCTCCAATATGTGTGATTTAAATTTTATGGTTCGTTAGAGATTGAACCAACAGTCCTTTATACAGTGAACGATTCATCGGGACATGATAGCAGAGTATGCATTGCACCAAGTGGTCTTATCCTAAGGGTGTAGGATTAGTATATATATATATGTATAGGGATGATGTGACTATATGTATATATTTATATACTTGTGAATATTTCTACTCTGTCAAACTAGTAGATATGGTAATAATAATAAATATTTTTTGAGCCAAGTGGTACATATATATATATATATATATATATATATATATGGATGATGTGACTATATATATATGAATATACTTACGAAAATTCTATTGTGTGAAATTTGTAGATATGGTAATGATGATAAATAAAATAATCTTAGTGGGTAAAAGATTAACTATTCGAGCGGTGCTTATGATATGTGGTTATCTGGGATAAACTATTTTAATAACATATTGTATGAGCGATACGTGTATACTACTAGTGAACGTAGATGGTGATATGGTGATTTCAAACTAGTTAGGCTGGGTAGCATAACTAATATGGGGTAGATGTACGTTAGGCGTGCACAACATATGAGAGGTGAGAATCTCATGTGAGAGTCCGAAAAACTAGCATGGACATAATATTTGCTTTATTACAAATTTTAAATACTTTCTAAATAATATTTAAAACATCGGCCTCTGACCCTTCTCTTGCAATTCTTCTCTCTTTTGCTATATATGTTATATCAGGTGCTCAGCCACAAGGACACCAGATCTTGACACTTGGATTACTTGGCGAGGTGCAGCTGTTATGGAAGCTGTAGGTTATTGAGATTAGATGCCTCTATCATTTCATTCAGTTCTGTTTAGACATTTCATTTAGGGCATGTGTCTCCCATTCTCAATCGTTTTATCAGAGAGATTGTACTCAGTTTATTTTAGTAGTTCATTTCCGTTGGATTTAGTATTTTATGGTTTATTGGCTTGAGACTTAAACTGTAATATTTTATCCAGTCCTATTTATTCCAGCAGTTGAGTTATATCCAATATTTATTATATTCCTATGAATGGTAAATGGTTGATGTCTTAATTCTTAGAAATTATTAATGGATTATTTGGGTATAACTTAAAATGAAAAATGTTTTGACACTAGCTTAATTAATTATTAGGTAATTATTAATGTTAAATATATTTCGATAATGATGATAAGAATGAACCAACCGAATACTTTGTTTTAAATTGAATAACGGACTTATCACCCGGTATTTAATTGGGCATAGTGTCATAGGTGGTATTAGAGCATCAGGTTCTAGTGTCCATAGGATCTGTTCGACTTTTCACGTTTTAGTGTAGCGTTCTTTGATGCAGAGCCTTACTATAGGATTGTTGTATTCCATTATGTATGCGACTTACGTTCTCCTGCTATGAATTATAATGGATGTGACTCATTATACAAAATCGTGTGTGCTTCAAGCACCGAACATTATAGGACGACCAGCGAGGGCCATAAGAAGAACTGCAGGAGAAGAAGCCTAACAAAAGACATAGAATAATCTAGGAATGGAGATCGTGACAAAAGTCACCGTGAGTAATATTTAAGCAAGTGATAATAGAATTATCATTGGGGAACAGTGGGATCTCCAAGCACAGTCGTAGATAAAGGTGGAGCGATTTCAGGATCACCTAGCGTAGTCGATGAAGGGGAAATCAGAGGGACCCTTTTTAAAAGTCATCGGTCAAGATGTAGAGAAAAAGAGAGAAAGTGTAACAGGCCAATGGAAGTAGAAAATCAGAAAGCAATTTTTTAGAGTTGATTGCCGTGACACTCAGAATTAAATTTGGAGTTAAAATTGTAACTCTTAAGAGTGGCATAAAGTGATTAAAGTCAATCACCACATATAAAAAAAGTGTGTTTGAAATTTAAAGAGAAATTTGAGTACGATTTGACCGTGAGGTCTTCCATTCGATGTTATAACAGAGATGCAAGTGAAATTTTAAAACTTTGCACCGTGGGTAATCTAGAGACCGATCGTGAGAGAAAGGTTAAATTTCATAACGAACTTCGCACCTAGAAAAGGGGCATAGTATATAAAAGGGTTTATAGCTAATAAATGATAGTGTGTAGAATACGAGTATGGATGAGAAATCCATCTAGGATAACTAATGTTGATGTTGTCAAGGTTATACATTTGCAAGTTATTTCAACACTTCTAGATGAAGGGAGCCAGGAGGGTTAGAGAATTTGACCGAAAAGCAAAACTGAACTCAATGGTGTTAGTGAAACACCACATGAGAGTATGCCCAATAGGGAACTCAATTAGATAATTTTGATTGATTAACTTCATACAAACTAATGATGAAGTCAATCAGGATTTTAGAGGCCAAAAATAGTTCTGAAAGGCCCACATAGCCAAAAGGACAATGGGAGAACAATTGGGAACAAAGGCTGTCAGTCCGAGGGAAGGACATTCCAAAATGGTCAATGGGACCAATAATGGGAAATGGCTTGGGAAGTTTCCCTATATGTATAGAGTGGAACTACCAGTGTTGAATGTGTCCACGGTGAGAAGTGCAACTGATAAGATTTGAGAATGGTAAACCATGCCAGTTAGGCATAATAATTGGAGGAGTGAGATTTTCATAAGAGTAATTAGGTTAAGAGAATTGGGCCCAAGAAGTTAGAACCCAAGAGTGGAGGGTTTAGACAAGACCAATAGAGTCCTCGGTAACAATAGTATATTAATCCTTAGGGTCATTGGGGCCCAGGAAGAAATAGGGTGGCCAGTAAATCCATAAGAGAGGCCTAAAGATGTTCGTCCACCGTTTCAATGATGGGTGTGTAAGCCACAAGAAAGAATAAATTATCCACAATGGGAGGGGACAACTAATGGATGAAATCCTAGATGTATAACGATTGCAGATGCTCATGGGTCGTGTTGGCAACTACGTGTTGGGACCTTACGATTGGGCAAAATTGGTGATGTTTTGCTTCATCCTTGTGAGTAAAGGATTAATTCAAGTGACATGGTGTGTCACAGCTTTTACATAAATTGTAAACCCTAAAATTCGCGTACGAGTCGAGTGTAATGGGAACACTAGTTTTAACAATCTTGTTACACATATATTTCTCGTTGATAGCGGGGCTCTTTGATGCCGCCTTTGAGTGAACCGGGTGGGCCCTAAGAGTATATGTTGTTGTTACAAGTTACATACTTATAGTAGAGTTTATTATGGTAATGTGGAGTGATTAATTACTGAATGATTGACCGGTAGTAAATTGAGTGATAATACTATCGTGCTAAATACTCCGGGGGAGTAATAATAATTTTGTGCGGCGCCACTTGAAATAGGGTTGGGCCCATATATATGTACATATGAAAACTTTATGGTATCATAGACATCGGCGAGTATGTGTCTAGTCATATGTGATCCCGGTGCGTAGGGATTTATTTATTGATGTGACTCAGAATGCATTGTGTTCTTTATCAAGAAGCGAGATATAGCTTATTATATATATAGCGCCAAAGTTTGGGATAGTGAGAGAGACATGTTTCATTTTATTTTTAAGGACATACGTAGATTAATATGTCAACATACGAAGATTGTGGAAAGGTACATATTATGGACTGAGGACCTTACGGATCTCGATAACCGATAATGTTAGGTAGTAGTGTATCGGGGGGGGGGGGGTTCATTGTTTGGATTTCGCTTCGCGAGACATCCCATACATGAAACAGGAGAACGTCGGGAGTTAGAGAGAAGCTTAGTCGATAGTACATGGGTTTCGTACCTTGGTTATTATAAATATATGAGAATATAATTGAGAGTTGATAATTCTATTATGACTTAAGGCCAGTAGATTCTCCTAGTCCAGATATCATTATGAATCAAATAAGGATGCCACTGAAAGAGTGATTAAGTTATGACTAGTGGGTTGGTTGAGTACACCCCTACTATAACAGCATGTCGAGTGCACGAAAATTGATTTAGGCATAGTATATTTCATTTGTGCAATAATGCATGAGATATAGGGTGTATGGGTGCCCTAGGTAATTGAAAATATTATATCAGCCAGTAGATTATGATCGTCATGTGAATTCGACAACATTTAGCTGGGGGAGCCTAAGTTTATTCCGTAAGATTTGTGAGAGGCTTACGTTTCACGAGAAATTGATTTTTAGAGTGGGGGAAGGACCTGAGACACGCAGTGAGGAAAAGTCACATGGATCACGGTTAGAGTTACATTTGAGAGAATATAAGATGTATCATGTTATAAATGACGTAGGTGATGGGATTTAAAGAAAATAGATATTGCTAAATTGTCTAGCTATGGGCCACATGTCTGTTAGTAAAAGGGTGGACTATCCGAAACCAGTAGGGGTTTCTTCAACCAATAGTAATGGGAGTACATTCCCAAGGATTTTATCACAAAGGTAACTACTTTCCAAAGGGGTTACGGTCTAATATGGGTGAGAATGGATCGGTTGACAAAAGTAGCTCATGTTATGGCAGTTAGGACTTATCATACTACGGGGCAGTATGCGAGATCTTTATAACCGAGATAGTAAGGATACATAGGGTACCGTTTAATATTGTGTTCGATTTGGATAATATCTGTGTTCTTCAATTTTGTAAGTGCATTCACGAGGCCATATTTACAGGGTTGTGATGGAGTAGGGCCGATTATCCGCAGACGAATGGGCAGAACAAGCGAAATAATCAGTTGTTGGTGAATAACATATATTTGTACCCTTGAATCTTAGGGTAGGAAGGGAATATAACGTTCCACTAGTGGATTTTTTGTGTGCCATAACTCATACAAGTTCACTTTTGGGCATGTTGCCAGTTGAGGTATGGCATGGTAAACCTTGTTGTTCTCGTGCTCGTTAGTTAAAGGTGGGGGAATAGATCCTATTGCGAAGATCAGGGATGAGTTGATGTATATAGTATATAATGTGTGTAAAGTATATACTGCGCCAATAACCGACTCGTGTACGATCACCCCGAGAAGAGATTGTATGTATCTAAAGAGCGATTAATCTACCAAAGTGCGAATAATTGTAGGGTAGATAGTGAATATCTAAAATAAGTGTAAGTAGTGAAACTTAAACGGTACAACTTGGGCAAGAACCTACATGAAAGGGTAACCTGGAGTTTAGAACGAACATATGTGGAGTGTTCATTATTAAAGGTATTCGATAGCATACTATATGAGTGGTACGGAGTAGTTTACTTGGGAGCGCAATGATGGGATGCACAACTTATATATAGTGTTATTTGTACCTAGTATACTTTTTCCGAATTTCGGGACGAAATTCCGTTGTAAGGGGGAAGTATGTAACACCCCGTATTTTTTATGATTTTAAATATTTATGGGATTAATTATTATTGTTCGATAAATTAAATTAAAATGTGAGAAATTAATTGTTAATTAATCCGGATTAAAATAAATATTAACTAGGTGCCAAGGATTAGTACTTATTGTTGAGAATTATTGAATATTGTTGTGTGAATGCGTAATATGGAATTATAAATTTTTATAAATTGTCAAGAGTGGAAAATACAATAGTTTGGTATACTAAGTCAGGACGCGCGTTTGAGTCGTGTCGGGGCTGATCTAATGGATTTAAGAAGCAAATTATTTTTAAGTAACTCGTATGGTCATTTCGAGTGCACCATTGAGTAAGTAAGGGTCGATATATTCAAAAAACTCTATCCGGATATTTTATTTGGACTCTGGAATATTTTTAGGCCAAACCGCCACCCCGTAGGAGTATTTTTGTCTTCTGGATATTTGGCGAATTATTATGTACTAAAGTTAGATAATTAAAGATGAGTGTGCATGGGTGAGAATGAGTTTGTCAGTTTCTAAACCTAGGAGAGGAGAGAGAGAGAGAGAGAGAGAACCACAAAAGAAGAAGAAAATTCCATAGGTGTTCTTAGTGCAAAACTCAAGAACTCACACCACAAATCCCACAAAAGCGTAGATCGGAAGATGAGGAACACATATATACAAATTTCTCCAGCGGATCAGAACATCATAATTAAGGCAAGTGTTTATTGCTTACTTTCTTTAGAAATAATTGTGTTCATGTTAGGGTAGGTAATTACCCCATTACTATGAAATTAAATTGGGCGAAAATTTGGGAGAATTGGTAATTAATTAGGACTCATATGATAAGAGTTTGATTCCTCATGTAGATATGATGATGTACACGAATTTATGATAATGTTTCATATAAATCTGGGTTTTAAGTTAAGTTTATGCATTTAAATTGAGAACTAGGGTTCTTGATAATTAAATTGGGGATTTCGAATTTGATTGATGATTAGTGATGATTTAATGATGTTATATTGTTAGGAATCATATATAGACGTTAGGAAGATGATTGGAATTGATTGATTGGAGTTTGGGTGAAATCTAAGAGGTTTTAGGGTTGTAAATCTGATAAAAATGTAACTGCTAGAGGTTGAAGACGTAACAGTTTTGGTCACAAGAAGTCGTGCGATGTCACACGTAGTTGGCTCGAATGAGACTGATCTCGCAAGAAGTCGTTCAAATGACATGAGATCTGGTTCGAACGACAGGTCCGAAACCTAAAAAATCCTCTTTTTAGCCAAATCGAGTTATACAGTTAATTAAAGTAAGGAGAACTACTATTTGATGAATTTAGCATATTGCATAATTTTTTTAAAGTATGTGGGGAATAATACTTTAAATATTCAAAACAGTGAATTAATTTTGGAGATTATGAAAGAGATAGTAATCGAGATAAATATACTATATGTAGTAATGAGAGAATAATACGTATGGATAGTATATGTTCTGGTTAGGTGAATACCTATTGATTTTAATAGGATGTGTATATCCCTATTATATGTTTATTATTATGTGTATAGCATACCTACATTGCTTGCTATTAGGAGGAGGAGGTTTTCGTGTAGTGGACAGTCTTATCCTGTGTTGCTCATTGGGGGGATATTTGACTTGTACCCAGAGCATATGAACTTGGTTACATGCTATCTGAGATGTAGGATAGTTTCGACGGCTGAATGGGAGCGTAGCTATGTGCGTGACCCATTTGGTTAGGGATTAAGTTCGCCTACAATATGTGTGATTTGAATTTTATGGAACGTGAGAGATTGAACCAACAGACCTTTATGCAGTTAGCGATTCACCGGGACATGATAGCAGAGTATGCATTGCGCCAAGTGGTCTTAACCTAAGGGTGCTGGATTAGTGTGTGTGTGTATATATATATATATAGGGATGATGTGACTATATCTATATATTTATATACTTGTGAATATTTCTACTGTGTGAAACTAATAGATATGGTAATAATAATAATAAATTCTTTGCGCCAAGGGGTCTTAACCAAGGGATGCAGGATTTCTATATATATAGGGATGATGTGACTATATATATGAATATACTTGGGAAAATTCTACTGTGTGAAATTAGTAGATATGGTAACGATGATAAATAAAATAATCTTAGTGGGTAAAAGATTAACTATTCGAACGGTGTTTATGAAATGTCGTTATCCGGGATAAACTATTTTTATAACGTATTGTATGGGCGATACGGGTATACTACGAGTGAAAGTACATAGTGATATGTTGACTTAGAACTAGTTAGGCTGGGTAGCATAACTAATATGGGGTATATGTACGTTAGGCGTGCACAATAGATGAGCGGTGAGAATCTCATGTGAGAGTTCGAAAAACTAGCATGCACTTAATATTTGCATTATTGCAAATTTTAAATACTTGCTAAATAATTTTTAAAACATTAGGCTCCGCCCGTCTCTTGCAGTTCTTCTCTTTTTGCTCTATATATATGTTATATCAGGTTCTCATCCACAGGGACACCAGATCTAGACACTTGAATTACTTGGTGAGCTGCAACTGTTGTGGAAGTTGTAGGTTATTGAGATTTGATGCCTTTATCATTTCATTCAATTCTATTTAGACATTTCATTTAGGGCATGTGTCTCCCATTCTCAATCGTTTTATCAGAGAGATTGTACTCAGTTTATTTTAGTAGTTTATTTTCGTTGGATTTAGTATTTTATGGTTTATTGGCTTGAGACTTTAAACTGTAATGTTTTATCCAGTCCTATTTATTCCACCAGTTGAGTTATATCCAATATTTATTATATTCCTGTGAATGGTAAATGGTTGATGTCTTATTTCTTAGAAATTATTAATGGATTATTTGGGTATAACTTAAAATGAAAAATGTTTTGACACTAGCTTAATTACTTATTAGGTGATTATTAATGTTAAATATTTTTCGACAGTGATGCTAAGAATGAACCAACCGAACATTTTTCTTTAAATTGAATAAAAGACTGATCACCCGGTGATTAATTGGGCGGGGTGTCACACCATTTAGATTTTTTGCAAAATTTTTTCACTGGACAACACTATTTTAGCTTCTAGACTGGAACTGGGATTTTTAGTTTTCATTCGAGCGAGGTCTTCTTGTCGCGCGAAGTTGTCATTCTAACCTCAACATTTTATTGTTCAAGCGACTTAACATCTTCGTTCGAGCGACTTGTCTGGGTTTTCTGAGTTACTCTGTTTCAGTACCTTGGGTTATTTGTTTATACATTTTGGTACTGCTGAGTTGCTTATGGTCTTGTTATATGCAGTATACTTTGTATGTTCACATATTTTTCTGCATTAATTCGTTTAATCATACCTTCTTAGATTGATTAATTCGTATTGTGTGATTATGGTATGCTAGCTACAGACTTGATTTTATTGATAATTATTCGTTGGTTGTTTGCATGATTATCTAGATATATTTCATTGATTATGCTTGTGCTAGATATTTCGTCATATTGGGATCTTTTCACCAAATTGTCTATTCGAGACAAATAGGGGGAGAGATGTCTATGATGTAGGGGGAGTTTTTTTGTTGATCAATGTGTTTGTTTATTGCACACATCAGTATCTACACTGGTATCTTATTTATGTGCATATTTGATATCCGGATTTAAAAGTTGTTTTTGTTCCAAATTGGTATCAAAATATTTTGCTCACATATTTCAATATGGTTTATATCATTTGTTCCTCCATACTTGTCTAGGTATTTATCTTTTTCATGTGTGTAGGTTTGCTTAACAAGATTCGAGATTGAAAGACTACATCACATTCAGATATTCAGAGACAGTTTCATGCTTGTCGGTCCATTTTATACTAGTCTTGTCCTGTATTTTTCTTTTGGGGTTTATGGGAAGGGATTTAGGCATCATACGGATTTACGCCCCGACTTAGTCATTTCACTGTTGGTTTTGTCCCGGAATAGTTAAAGGGGGAGATTTGTAAGGACAAAATTTCCAATTGAGTCCATTGTATAGTTTTGAATTATTCCCGAAACAAAACACGTTTGAGTCATAGGTCAATTTTTTAACATCATGATCTCACACAGACTATGACGTGTTAAAGATGTTTCAGCAAAGCTTCAAGGAATTAATCGTGTTGAATTTTAATTGGTGCAAGTTTATTCTTCTTCAAGATCAATTGATGTCCAAGATCACTCAGGTATGAATACGTAAATTTAGTGAGATTCGAAATTAATTTCAAAATAATTACGGATGTAATTTTTGTTAAATAAATGTTTTTAAAATGTTTATAAGTGTTTGAAAAGGTTTACAATTCATTTAAATCTGATAAGGCCGAATTAGAGATTGTGTTTGATTAGGAGTCTAATTCAGCGCTTCGTTCAAACGATTGAACTAGTCGTTCGAGCGAGATTCCATCTCGTTAGAACGACAAACCCAAGTCGCTCGAATGAGATACCGCCTTAAAAATATTATTTAAATGGCATGTGTTCATCAGATTTTGCAAGTGTCCATCTGCGAAGATCAGTATTCGTCCAGAACGTTTTTGCATATAAGTTTTCTAAGGTTTTCCAAATTTAATGCATCCTTAGAGTTTTAAAGATCCGAGATTTCATTTCTATTTGCTATAGTGTTCTTTGTGGCACTAAGAAGAGTTGTTATACACTTGAACATTGTTGGTTTTGTGGTGAAGATTCGGTGGAGTCCGATTTCAACATTATAGACGTTACAACCCATATCGGAGAACACCAAGACATACGTGGACGCATGTGTTTTGGGTAGACATCGTGGAAGAAGGTTACTTTCTACATGGACACTATGAAGGGAGTGGTTGAAGATCAAAGTAGCATCAAGTGTCGTGGGTGGATTGAGTCATTAAGTAAGACTACCATTTGTACCTTTGTAGAACCATACTCATAGTGATTGTTTGGCTTATGTCGTTGGAGGTTTTTCTCATTTGTTGTTTTCCTCGTACAATCAACGTTGTGAGTATTTTTTATTTTATTTTATTTGCTTTAATCACTAGATGGATGTTTAGGATTAATCAATATAAAATTGTGTTAAGTTAAAATTCTTCACAACTTGGTGCGAAATAAAAATTGGAATTTTTTTCCTTCATAAAAATAGAAATTATTTTGTCATCCCTAAAACACTTTTCGCATAAGAAATTAAAAGGGACCATCATTATAGGTGTAATGGGCTATCCCCAACCCTACATGACAGACACTTTATTTGGATCCATTAAAGATCCCTATTTTGAAACTACATGGCCCAAAAACTTAACCTCTTATTTCTAAAATTAACATTCTTGGAACTTCGTATACAACTTGTACTCCCGGATTTATCTGAAATGCAACTCTCAAATGCTTGACATGCTCTTCCTGAGCCCGTGAATAAATCAAGATTCCATGAATTAATACTATGATAAATAATCCAAATATGGCCACAATATTGGGTTCATCAAATCCAAGAACACGACAGAGGCATTGGTCATACCAAACTGCATGACCTAAAACTCGTAGGAACCATAATGAGTTGAAAAATAGCTATTAATACGTCCCACTCATATACCATTAACTGGTTGTAGCCCAAACTTAAGTTAATCCTCTAAAAGAAAGAAGCACCCTGAAGTTGATCAAATAAATTTTCGATCCTTGGCAAACGATACTTGTTCCTCACTATCACCTTATTCAACTCCAGGTAATGAACACACAATCATAGTGAATCATCCCACTTTTTCACAAGATGAACTGAAGTTCCCCAAGATGACGTACTATGCCAAATGAACCCCTACTATTACAAATGATTGATTTACTCTTCCAACTCCCTCATTTTCCTAGTATTTATCCGATATGGAAACTTGGAAATCAGCATCGTACTGGGATCCAAATCAAACACAAATTTATCATCAAGGACTGGGGGTAATCTTGGTATTTCCTCAAACACGTTGGAAAAATATCTGACAATCAAAATTGAATCTTAATGAAACTATAGTCCCCTTATGTGTCTCCTCATTAACCAAGTACAAGTATGTCCTAACACTACCCTTTATCCTAGATATAGTGACAATATAAATCTCCCGAGCCGAAATAGTGAAAATGATAGTTCAAACCCTATGATTTATATAAGCTTTATACCTAACCAACCAGTTAATGCAAAGATCATATTATAAGAGTGTGTGTCTAAAATTATCAAATTAACATCAAAACATAATTTACCTATGTACGAATTCACGTTATCATAAATCTCCAAGATACAAGTAGATATTCGTAATATAGTAGCGATCGGTAAGGCTTTATGATAAGATCTAGAAAGGAAACTTGGAATCTCCAAAAAACTGCATGATACGAATCAGTGTGTAGCACCAGGTTGAAAACATAAACATGTCGTCCACTAGTTGGACATATACCCTCCTAATGGGGTTGTGCCATCTAGTAAACTTTACCATATTAAGGTTGGGGTTATTGTAGGTAGTGTTTCTACCGGTTGTGGCCTCTACACTTGGACTCCATGGAGGTCAGTATGGTTGATGTTGCTACTAGGTCTTAAAGCCTTGTTATCCCTACTGGCCCTGTTCTTCTCTTGACCAATAATGGCTATGTACCTACTTTCCCTAACCTTGGCCCTAACACTACTACTCATGAAACCTTGCACTAGGGTAAACTCAAAACTTGTGATGTCTTCTTCCATACTTAAGCATACTACCTCAAGTGGGCTATATGCACCCCTTTACTATCTATGTTGTTGGCGCCTCTCCTGCTCAGGTCTGAAATGCCTTCTCTTAATCGTTTTCCTTTCGTAATGATCAGGGCTGCAGCCCGAGGTACTATGGGTGGTATCTCATGCTCGGGTGCCACTAAGAGTTCTTGAACTCCTTAGCTGATTCACTATGACACATTGTTGTGCCACAAAGTAATATTATCCTAAGGCATCAGGGTTTGAATACCCAGTATAATTGCCCCCCATAGTACAGGATTGCAAAAATTGGACTACATCGCTAGCTCTAGCTAAACAAAAATTTTCTCTCAAGCAGAATCTAAAATTTAAGATGGACATCCTATTAGTAATGAAACATATATGAGAGTACAAGGAAAAACACATATCAAAGAATGCTACGCATAAGTATAATAGAATCTATAGCCCTTGAGGCCTAAGACCATGCTTTAATACCAGCTGTAATACCTCGTGTAATTAGAAATTTAGGTTAATCAAGTCTAAGTATAAAATTATACATAATATTTCAAATAAGAAAATTTCATTCTCACCGCGGAGAGATCTAACGAAACAATAACACAAATAATGGAGAAGCGATATGAAGATCATCAATGTAAACCGAATACCAATAGTCATTAAGGAGATACAGTAATGTCTCAATAATTATATCTCAATACAATTATAAAGAATCTCTTAATAATACAATCCAATTAAGTCTCATCATATAAGCGAGAGTGTCTCCAAAGTTAACTAAGACTGAAAACTAAAAATAGTAAATAAATAAAATAGAGACCCACGATGTCTATAAAACTGATATCCTCGGTAAGAGAGATGAATAAAAATTCGCATTGGAACAAGGATGATATACAAGTGGTCCATCCCTAGCACCTGAGTTCCACCTAAAAAGATGGCTCAAAATCTTAATAAGTAACTTAGTTATGCAACTAAATGAGGTTATATGAATCGATGATAAAATCATAATTCTTAATTTTTAATGAACGACCCAACCCATAAATATAACCTCGGGATGTATTAGAATTATTCAATTCATTTTGTTCATTAATTATTCTCATTATTTAAGCACCGTGTAATCAACATGCGCCCCTTCGTCTCGGCCCTCTAAAAACATGTGGTACTCCAAATTTAAACAATCAAATAAATTTCGATCCTCCGTTAATGCAGTGCTAGAATAACACATCATGATAAATCATAAACATCACGTTTCATGCCTTAATTCCACCTGGTATTTTCATGGTCGATTATTCACATATCACAATATCAGGGTGCCCGTCCATGGTGCCCACCCATTAATTTCAGTTTCACATATTCATTTAAGATTGACATTTCAGCACATCTTTATACACTCCGAGCAATCTACTTAAAATCCAATTACCCCACCCGCAGGTCATATAATTTAGAATCATTATACATTTTAGTCCATTCCATAAGGAGTTAAGGGGTCAGTATCATTACATATAACCTTTCATAAATTAAAGAATTTTAGTAAGGGTATATTATATTGATTAAGATTTTTAATCATCATAACTAACCTTCTCTAAACCCTATATGTGGGACATCTCAACGAAGTGAAATCCAAACAAGGAACCCCTAATACACATACATTTAGATAGGATAATTGTTAAGACACATTTAATTAAGATTTTTATTATGAGAGAGTATGTTAAAAGTTTAAAAGTCTAAATTTACTTCCAATCCAACAAATCCAGCATCAATGTTCAACAAACAAACCAACAATTATACCATACTCTTTCTATCGTCTACATTATAAAATACATAACAATAATAACATTATTCCAAATAAGGGCTTATATCCATACTTTGTATTAAAGAGACGGGTAATTAATTTACAAGTGTGTTAAATCGTAAGATCTCATATATGTATAAAGTGTCCCGAGTTATTTATAATATTTTCACATTGGTTCACATAGCATGAATAAGGTCCTCGTGTACTCAAGTTAGCAATTCCTTTGAACTCTTAGTTAACATTGAAGATTCAACATTTATCAGTCCCGACACGTTGATTGGGGATAAACACAAAGGAGAAACTAAAAATACTCAATTAGACTATTTTTTTACCTTAATTGATGAAAAAAAATCGTCTCTTAAACATAACTTAAGGCCTTCTGCTTCTCGGTTAAGACATCATATAATATAGTAATAGTGCTCAACAAATAATTTTGAGTATCTAAAACTATTTCGTAATTTAATTTTAATATTTTAAATTAGTACACATAAAAAAGAATGAGAGTAGAAAGTTAATCGTCTCGAATCCACATCCCTAAAACTACTCTATCGTGCGGATAAAGAACCACCCAAATGGTGATTGAAAATAATCCTTAAAAAGAAAAATACTCCCTTCAACCCTTTTGTACCAATAAGAACCCTTCCTTTTAAATCTCTAAAATATTTTGGGTTAAGTTTGTAATTTGGTTAAAGGTTAAGGTAAGACTTAAAATAAAGGTTTACTAATTTTGGTTGTTGGGTGATTTTTTAGAAGGGAAATGGTCTAGTAATTTTTTTTTACTTTATTGCCAATGATTGGCAATAAAGAGAAACGAACAAGTAGAAGAATCCGCTACAAAAAATTGAAGTCAATTCCGAAAATTAAGGGACGAGATTCCCTTCCCAAAAATCAATATTCATTCCTTTAGCCGACAACCCTATTCTCCTAACCGAGCTTCTTTCTCTCCCTTTTATACTCGATTTCACTGCTAAGCCAAGAAACTAAGTTACGCTATCTCCTTCTCGGAATTTTTTTTATGTCTCTAAAAACACCAAACTTTTGTCTTAGAGACGCGATTGGTTAATTCGCTGGCGCGGACCCACATCCATTAAATGATGTGGGTTCGTGCCAACGTCATTAACCAATTACATCTCTAAGAAATTACAGTTTGATGTCTTTAAAGACATAAAAAATTATATATCCTTCCCATATATGACTTCAACCTATCACCTAAACATTCCTTTTAAATGCACTACAAAATCCAAAACTAATAAAAAGGGAAACTCTAAAAACCTACTGACTATGTTATGTCTTGGATGTCAATATAAGGGACAAATTCCTTTTATTACGCCTTAAATTTTAGTGCCTAAGATAGGCCCATTGTTAGCCCATTAGTCCATGATCGCCCCAGTTAATACATCCCAACAGTTAAACTACTAACCCAGCATTCATTAAACCTAGTAGTGGCAAATGGGCGGTTATGGGCGGTTATGGACGGGTAAAAAATGGATATGGATAAATTTGGGCGGATTAAAAGAGGGTTGGACATAATAATGTGGGCGGGTTTGGGCGGGTTAAATTTGGGTCGGGTCGGGTCAAACCCGGATCGGGTCGGGTTGACCCGCCTTTTTTTGAAAAAATAATTATTATACCATATACAAATAAATATGATATAATAATTTTGAAAAAAAATATACAAGTAAATACTTGAATAAAAAAAATCTTTACACTTTTTAGTAATTTGAGTTTTATTTTTGTGAGGGTCCAAAACCATTTTGACCCGCTAATGACCCGCCAACAAACCGTCTTATTGGATCATTCAAACCATTTTGACCCACAAACACAATTAATGGGCCCCGAACATATTATTTTGGATGGATTATGGGCGGTTTTATCCTTAAGAACCCATATTGCCGGCCCTAATTAAACCTCATGGCCAATGAAATTTGCACCTTTTTTCCTTTCGTTAACCAACGCCTAGGTTTCCCCATTTTACATACAACACACCAATGATTAGCTCACTAATGGTTATGCCAATGACTTAGCTCCATAACTATCCACTAATATATCAATTATTAAGCCCCATTTTTTAACAGGCCAAAAACTTTATATTTTTATACCCATTTGCCCCTAAAATGTCGCAACTAAATTAATCAACCAAATTCATTAAATAAATACCAATTGCACCAACTTATTCAATAAAACAATTAAACTAATCAATTAGACTTAAAATTTAAATTACAATCTTACTTCTATTAATTAATTAAACTCAATATTATAAAAAAATATGATTTCACTTCTATTAAATTCATGAATTCATCACATAAAATTAATTTATCATAATGGCAGATAAAAAAATTTAATTTCTCGTAATTGAATATGGTTGTTAATTAAATTCTTAAAAATGATGAGGTATTATATTCTCCACCCTCAAACAAAAAGAATGGCATCCTCGGAATTCATAGGAAATAATTACTTACTTATTTCAAAATAAATATTGGGGGGGGGGGGGGGGGGGGTGGAGGGGGGGATTATGATGTTTTTTTTAGGATGTGGGCACTGGGAGGTTTCAGAATGGCTAATGAAAAAAGTGATTTTTAGTTTCATTATCATTTTTTTATATGTTTTGTGGTGGATTTTGTTACATTTGTAGTATTTTGGGGTTGTACTTTGAGACCTTCTTTTACAGCCGTTTTACACGACTATATCCAAGAAGGGGTACGATGTGGTGTAGACTCTATTAGGTCGTTTAATGTAATTTATAGTTGTGGAAGAGTAAAAAATTCATATATTGAGACATAAATTAGGATTTTGGATATTGAATTTATTAAAGAACAACTGAAAAATATTTTTTGTTTCTTATTTTTCTGTAAATTTCAATGCTGAAGCTTTTGAGTTAGTTTTTAGTTAATTTTTTAATGTATAGTTGTGCATACTTATTTTGTTCACATCGTAGGTATTTTTCAAACTCCTACCACTATTCTAAGAGCATCCACAATAGTGGAGCAAAATGAAAGAAAAAATGTTAAAGTTGCAAACTCAATCTCTCACAGTGGTGGACGAAAGCTTGCTGAATTTGTAGAGAAAATGGTAGTGGATTGCTAGATTTACCAAACGGGTGCAAATTCAGTAAGAACTTCCTACGAACTTCTTTTATTCGTAAGAGTTCCTATAAACTTCAGAAGTTCGTGAGAATTAATACGGACAAATGAAGTTCGTTGCAACTCTAAATAATCAATTTATATTATATATTTAGGTTCCAATGAACTATATTAGTTCATAAGAATTTCCTATGAACTAATATAGTTGGTAGGAATATTTGACTCCAATAAAGTCACTAAAGTTACCTATCACCACTGTAAATATAATCACTCACAAAAGATAACTCAAACTGTTAGATTTGTAAACTTTCCTATTGAGAGCATTCACCACTACGGATGCTCTAACCACATTTCAATTAGGTAAATCACACGTGTCTAACACTTACTTTGAACCTTCTTTGTGTGTGTGTGTGTGCGTGTGCATAGTCTCTATCGGCTGCGCTCATATCCATTTTTATATATCAAGAGGATCAATAAAAACGACCATCTCTATTTTTTCCTTAAAAGTTAAATTTTGTCCTTTGGTTTTACTTTATTGTTTCTATCATTTTGGGGTTTAATAAATTGCTGACCCTAACCTTAGTTTGGACATTTTTGGGTTAAGTTTTGTTTTAGTGTTTTGGAAATTTCCTTATTTTTTACTTTTGAAACAAATCTTTCTTTGTGGAAGATTGTCTTTATTAATTTTAGATGTGAGAAAATTTTCATTTTATTAATCCGTGAAGTCTTTTATGAGGTTAAAGTTGTATTCAGGCTTTTGTTGTAGGATCCGTGGTGGTTTTGTATGTTTTGAAATGTCTAGATTTTCAAATGTGGGTTTTCTAGTTGTTTTGTTTATATGGGTTATTTAGCTAAGATGGGTTTAATGATTTTTAAGCTTCTTACTTGGTTTATGAATGGATTTACTAAGGAATATTTGCTACGTATAGCTTGGTATATTTGGGTTTAGATTTCAACAACTCTAATGTGAGTTTTGTTTTCTTTTACCTCTATTGATTCAAATTACTTTATTGAAGCCTTCAATTTACACCCATTTTATGAACATTTTAACCATTTAATCCTTCAATTTTACACCCATTTATATGTTTCATTATGTTTAAACTTTATGTTTTATGTGTTTTCCCTGGACTAATTCTAATTTCTTTCATGTTTTTTATATACAAAAACTGGAGGAACTTCGTAGGATTTTGCTCTCGGTTAAAGTTACATGAACAGACTTTGGCACCCTTTTTACATATCCAATGCATACAAATTTAATACATTGTTGTTTTGGGTCCCTCGAGGACAAAATTTACAACTTTTTATTGCCTTATCTTATTAGATGGGTATGAAAGTGAGTACCAAAATGGTTAAATGTAGTGATGCCCTTCTCTCTCTCTCTCTCTCTCTCTCTCTCTCTCTCTCTCATAAAGTGATTACCTTTGCTTTTAAGATATTATGGTCTTTATGTTTTGCATATATAATATTGTGTCCCCCACACTTCTTTGTTATTGAAGCTTTAGCATATACTTACTCTTTGGTGCTTTAGTTTATTAAATATTGCTTAGATCCTATCGTTAAATGTGTTTATATTACTTATTAGTTATTTGGAGTTATATTAACTTATTCAACCTCTTAGTAATGATGTGTTGCAAATTGTATTTAATTTACTTATTCATGTGTGTAGGAAAATGGTGGCAATTGCTCGTGTGAGTTGCAATGTGTAAAAAATAGCGAGGAAATTTGAGTAAAGGTAAGCTTTTATTATGATTATTACCACTTAAAACATAGTTCTAAAGGATTAAAATCCACCTTATCTCTATCGGTTGTTCCTATACGAACATTGATATTTTTTCAATGCAGTATGTGTATATATGTGTATGCTTTGAGTAATTTCTATGTTGTGTTTGAATGAATATTTAATATCATGGTAAGAACCATATTAAGAATTTGGGTACAAACACTACTAATCTCTTTTCTATTCCTACATTCTATTAAATTCCTTCTTCATATAATTTTTTTGTTTAATGTGGAAATAATGCATAGGATTTGTTTGTATTTAATTCACTTTTTTTATTTTTCGATTCTCTCTTTATTCACACTGCTTGGGTAACCTTCACTTTTGGAGGGATTGTTCTTAGCGTTTGACGGAAAAGAAGATCTTTATTATATTTTTCTGTTATTTCATTTTTATTTATTATTTAATGAGTTTAGTTTAGGGTTTAAGCTTGAATCTTAGCTAAATAGTGTGGAAAAACATTAGAAATTTACCTTTTTGTGTCTCCTAACAATTTTTGTATCCCATATCCTCCATAGTTTGAGCCACGAAGGTCCTTCTATTTTTTAATTTTACTGGAATATTTGAAGGTCGAAGATTTTGAAGTTTTAGTGTATAGAGTTTTGGTCTTTGTTTATGCTTTACGGTTAACAATTTTACAAATTGATGTTTTTTTCTTCTTTTGGAGTTATTAATCCATGATTATGGAGTTAAAGACTTGAAGAATTATTGGGACAATTGTGTCTTTCCTATAATAATCATGAAATGATATTTGTAAATAGTTCCTATATTACAAAAGGTTTCATTTATTATTAATGTTTTGGCTAAAAGCTATATAAAGTTCCATTACTACTATTATTTGATCATAAACACAGTGGCGGACCGATGATTTTGAGTTAGGGGGTGCGAAAACGTTTGACAAAGGCATGGGGTTTGGTGGCAGGAGCCCCCGAGACTATTTTTTTGGTTGTTTTTACTCCTTTTTTTTGCAATTTTTTAACCCTAAAAATGTTGCGGTATTGATTCAACACTTTAAACTAAATAAATAATTTTTTTTTATAAATTGCAATGAATATATTTAATCATTCAACCATTTAATTTTAAACATTGAAACTTAAACTAAGATGACATTTAATCATTCAACTGTAAATGTTAAAAATAATACTGACATTTAACATAACTAATAAAAATTAAACCAACATTTAGTAGCATAACTGTTAAAAATAAAAATAACATTTAACATAACTATTAAAAATTAAGCTAACATTTAGTAGAATAGCTGTTAAATAAAACTTAACTAATAATGTACTAATTTTTACAATAAACTAATTAAACATTCTAATCATTTAACTGGAAAAAAAATCTTTAAACCTGCTAAGAATTGGAATTTGAATAGATGCTCTGCTTTCTCATATATGCCCTACTAAATCAAATCAGATGCTCTGCTTGCTTGGAGAGTTAGAAGTTGGGTAGGGGGACTTGGAGCGCTGCTTTGGAGTTGGAAGTTGGGTTGGGGCAGGAGCAGTGGCGGACCTGGAGGAGAGGAGTAGATGCACTGCTGGCTTGTGGGCGACGGTGCTGCTCCTGATGGATTATGCGGCGGAGAGGAGAGGAGGAGGGAGGGGAGGGGAAGGTGAGGGTGAAGGAGGAATGAGGGAGAGAGCGGCTGAGGTGTGAGATGAGATTTTAGTTTTAGATTAAAATATTTTAAAAAAGGGCGTGTGTTTTATGTAGCAGAAGGTGCACGTGTGTGTAGAGAATGCCCTGTTTGTATTTCTGCCCCCCAAACTAAATACCTTATATTATGGAAGGTTATACAGAGGTCCAAAAAAAATAGCCTATACACGGAAAAAAAAATCCAAAAAATCTAGGTGGGCGGCTACCCACCTTCGGGACCACCTAGGTCCGCTCCTGCATACACAATTTGCTATGACTTTATGACTATTTGTAACTCTGTTTTCAAAGTACGACTTTGCTGGGGACTTTGGAGTTGTTTTGGACATTTTATTATGGAATAAAGATAGGTGTACTCTCTTTCTTATCCATTTTTTTATACTCGGTGTATTAAAATTTTATACTTTATTATTATGGATCCCGTCAGAATACAAATTACAATCTTTTATTGTTCTTACTTTATTTGTCCTATTAAGTGAGTATGAAAAATGAGTACAAGAGTGTGTCCGTGTAGTGATGCTCTTTTATTATGTAATGTGACATGTGTGGTTGGTTATGAATTTTATGTGGATTTTTGCATTCGTTACTTTAGATGTTTAATGCCCATTTTGGGGGGTTACATTTAGGGTCCGTTTGGTTGGCATAATTTGCCTAGGCAAATGCCAAAAAGTTGGCAAATATGAAAATTTGTCCACATTTTGGCTGTTTGGTTGCATAATTCGCCTAGGCACTATTTGCCAATGTACAACACCTCCTATGCACAATCTGTGGGCAAATTTTGCTTACCTATTTGAGTGGAAAATATTTGTCCACAAATTTGCCAACTTCTTAAACGATTTTAATGTTTTAAAAAATAATTTAAAAACTGTTTTAAATAATTTAAAAACTGTTATGAATATTTAAAAATTGTTTTGTAATGTTTCAAAAACTGTTTTTAATATTATAAAAATTGCTAAGAAAATGTTTACAATTTTTTTAAAAAACCGTATTAACAAAATATTGTAAAAACTGTTTTTAACATTTTTAAAAACTGTTGTGAATATATTATAAAAACAGTTTTAAAGTTTTAAAAAATAATTTTAAAGATTGTTTTAAATATTTTAAAAAAACTGTTATAAATATTTAAAAACTGTTTTGTAATGTTTTGAAAACTGCTTTTAATATTATAAAAAATTGTTAAGAGAATGTTTTACAAATTTTTTGAAAAACCGTAATATAAAAATATTGTAAAACAGTTTTTAACATTTTTAAAAACTGTTTTAAAGTTTTAAAAAACATTTTTTAAAACTGTTTTAAATAGTTTAAAAATACTGTTGTGAATGTTTAAAATTTGTTTTGTAATATTTTAAAAACTGTTTTTGATATTATAAAAAATTGTTAAGAGAATGTTTTACAATTTTTTTGAAAAAACGTAATATGAAAATATTGTAAAAATAGTTTTTAACAATTTTAAAAACTGTTTTGAATATAATATAAAAACAGTTTTAAAATTTAAAAACAAAATTAAAAAATATTTTAAATAGTTAAAAAAACTGTTGTGAATATTTAAAAATTGTTTTGTAATATTTTGAAAATTGATTTTAATATTATAAAAAATTGTTAAGAAAACGTTTTACAATTTTTTTTAAAAACTGTAATATAAAAATATTGTAAAAACTATTTTTAACATTTTTGAATATAATATAAAAATTGTTTTTAAATAAATTAATTGGATTGACTTTAATTTCGCCTAATGTTGTTTGATAGCGTCATCTGAATTTGCCTAGGTAAAATTTGCCTAGGCAAAATTTGCCGCCATGCCCACGCTTTTGCCCATTGACAACCAAACGGACCCTTATGGTTTTGTAGTTTCTTCTTTTGTAGAATGAATTCAAATTAGATGTGTTAGGATTTGGACCAAGGCACTAGGGGTGAAAATTCGTGCTAATGGATCGTGTTTGGGTCTGGCCCGACACGACCCGACACAATTTTATCTGCCACGAATACGACACGACCCGCTAGCGTATTTTTTTTACTAGCACAAACACGACCCGTTAGTAACACGACCCGACACGAGTAACACGATAAAAAAAATTGTGCAAATTTGGCACGATTGACACGACCAGACACGATAACCCGTTAGGCGAATTGAAGATGGGTACTTTGTTAACACGAGATGAAGTTTCTTATTTGGGCTAATTAGGACACAATTGAGTTGTAATTGGGACACAATTGGGTTATTTTCTTATCGTGTTGCAATTGTGTTAAAACGAGTCAATTTCGTGTCATATTTTTTACACGACACGACCCGTTAGTGGGTCCAAAAAACCTGGCCCGAACACGACATGAACACGACAAGCCATTTTAATTTCGTGCCGATTTCGTGTTTAGTCGTGTCGTGTTGTCGTGTTCGTGCCCGAGTTGCCACTCCTACAAGGCACCTAGGTAACGTCAACGAATACAACTTTGTTATAAATTTGGTATATAAAAGTTTTGTTTTCCCATTTAATTTGTTGATACCTTATTTAGAATTGTCAATGCGATGTTAGCCACACACCATACAAAATTTGTATTCAAATTTGTTTTTACTTTTAGGAGTTATTATAGAATATTTCTTGCACTCTAATGCAATTAAAACCTTTAATTTGTTGTTGTTATACGTTTTTACCGGTTACCATGGAGCTTTCATTTTTATCTTTTAAATTTTATTTTTTGTTTCACTTTGTTTTCATTGTTTTAATCTCTTTAGATAACACTATCCCTTTGTGAATATTTGCTTGGAGATGCTCAAGACCTATTACTACAGCTTTGTGAGTGTTGGTGGAAGTTAATAATAATCACGATTTGTTTAAAATAATTGAAATTTGAATATGCTACTAACTCAATATCGTTTTTTTACTGGGAGTTAATGGTGCTTAGATACATTCTTTAACACCATCATTGTGCAGTTGAATAATTATATTATGTCACTGTAATCAATTGTGATGCATAATGGATTTATATGTGCTATATATTAATCTCAAGTGATATAATATAACCATTCTTTTTTTAATTTGATGCATTAAGGTATTTTGTATTTCTACAATTTGTATATGTTTAAATGTTTTATTTAAAATTTAGACTTTATTTAAAGAGAAACTTTCATATTGAGGTTGTTTGAAAGCCATAATTAATAGAAATTAGGTTCAAGAACTTTTTTGTTATTTTATTTATTTGGGGTTATTTATTTAACTCATGGTATTATCCCGATGTTAATGAAGAAGATGACGTAGTATATCTTAATGGTTTCCCCACTTTGTTAGTGCATTCCGAATTTATAGTGTCATGCTATACAAAATGACGATGAGATACATATATAAAATGTATGATGCGCGACGTTTACATGGTTTGTAGGCACGATGAATGGGTGCGATAGTACCGACAAAAGTATGGAATGGGTCTAATTTGAAAAGGTCAAATATGAGTTGATTTAAATGCGAGTTGAATCAAAATATGGATCGAGCTAAATGTGGGTTGGGCGGATCAAATATAGGTTGAGCCAATTCATTTTTTTTTCCTACTAAAGTAAGTATTACAATTTCAGGTACATGTAAAATAAAATCATATCTTACTCTCAACTTTTAAATCAACTGAACATTATATTTGATTCGTAACTTTTAAAACTGGACTCCATATTTGATTCACAGCTTTCAAATATGAGCACCATATATGACTTATAACTTTTAAATATGAATATCATATTTAACTCATAACTTTAACATATGGGCTCATATTGAAATGACGGGACTAATATGAATTGTTTTATTATTCAGGCCACATTTTGCCATTACTAAGGTGCACTGAGCATTAAAAGGAATATAATTATAATTGTGTTCTCTCTCTCTCTCTCTCTCTCTCTCTCTATATATATATATATATATATATATATATATATATATATATATATATATATATATATATATATGGAAATAATCAAGTGAGGTCCCAGTTTGAAGATCCTGAATGAGGTCCATTTTTTTAAAATAGTAAAATAAATATTTTTGGTCTGATTTTTTTTATATGGTTTTTAAATATTTCAGTAGGACCATAAAAAAATAATCAGCTCAAAATGAATTTTTTTGCTATTTTAAAAAAATCGGTCAAACTGTGTCAGTTTTTAAGGTATTAAAAACTGACAAATTTTGACCGATTTTTTTAAAATAGTAAAAAAAATTATTTTGAGTTGATTGTTTTTTTATGGTCCTACTGAAATGTTTAAAAATCATATAAAAAAAAATCAACTCCAAAATATTTTTTTACTATTTAAAAAAAATGAAACTCATTCAGGATCTTCAAACTGGAAGACCTCACTTGATCCGCTCTCTCTATATATAAACTGAAAAGCAACCGAAAAAACATTTCATCCCTCTTGACTATTATACACCCATTTGATAATACAATAACCGTTTCACCCCTCTTGACCATTAAACCCCAATTTGATACCACAATAACCAAAATAACTTATTTAAAAAAAAAACTACACATTCTTCTTCACACATGACCCTTTGCCCCTTTCTCCTTCTCCCTTAAAGAAAATAAAAAATCGACTCATCTTCACTCCCACATGACCCTTTGGCTCTCTCTCATTCAAATAAACTTCAGCATGACCCCTGCACATTTTGTTTTCTATTATTCATATTCCCAACCACCTTAATGGTGAAACCTCTTAGATCCCCGAACTCTTATATAAACGACCTACAATCTGTGCCCCCTGGTCTAGTGGTGGAGGGAGCATGGTACTCTAGGTCAGTGGCGGATCTAGGATATTTGGTTTTGAGGGGGAGGGGGGAGTTTCGAATGGTACTGGGGGTTCGGGGGCGGGAACCCTCGAGCCGTTTTTTGGGATTATTTTGAGTGCTATACAAATTTTAGCTCTAAAAATATATTGACCGATTGAAGTTGTATTATAAACAATTAGCCATTCAAATTATATTTTAGTAGTCAAATTTCACTAAATTAATTAATAACTTTTGAAAAAAATCATTAAAACACACTTTATATTTTTTCAATTTAGTAGCCCTAATATTTAGTATCCCTAATATTTTTTCAATTAACAAATAAACTGACATCAAGTTAAACATTAAACTAACACTTGTTAATAAATAAAGGGGGTTTTGGGAAAAGATCCTCTTAGTGCTCAAAGTGTATAAAAATAGGACACTCCATATAATTTTATAAATTTAGTCCCTGTACTAAAAATACAATGAAAAAAGGTGAAAAATAGTGCCGCTGGCGCGGACCAAAAAAATAAAGGTATTGTACCACAGGGACTAGATTTATAAATGCTATTGTACTACAGGGACTAGATTTATAAACTTGAAAAGCATTGTCCTAAAAATCCAAATATAGAAAGGAACATGACCTTTACCTTAATTCTCTAATAAATAAACTAACAACCTAACAAATTAAATTGATAGTTTAAACATAAACGACATTTGTTAACAAATAAACTAACAAGTATGAATGCATATTTTGCAGTTACAAAAATTAAGAATTTAAATTAAAATCTCAGAAAAACAAGCAGAATTACATGGAACTAAATAATATATAAAAGAAAAAAAATAATATAAACGAAATAAAGAAAGAATCAATGTAAAATTAAAAAAAAAATGTGGGAAATTACCTCATAAAAATGATCCGATCCCATCACTGATTACGATGATGAAAGTGAAAGACTCTGACCGAGCGTGGGTCTGTGCGTTTCAGATGGAGCTTGGGTCCGTTTGGAGTTGAGAAGTGGATTATGTTTGGTGAACCCTCTCTTTTGATTGCTAAAAGTAAAGTTGCTTCCTTTTATTATTTTTCAACCTTAACATTTAAAATGCCTCTTTTGTTCTTTATTGGGTTGTGGTTAAAATATCAAATGAGATGTATTCACGGTTCATGTGTTGTTTTTAAAGCCAAAGTCAAGTTGAGGGGGCCCAACCCATATAAAAAATTTGTAACACAGATATATTTGATTTCCCCTTCTTTCTTATTTGTTCTTCCTTTCAAGATTATATTAGATTAATTTAATATCAATCTTATTTGTAATATGATTAGTGGATTTTAATTATAATCTGATTAGTGAATTTTTTTCTTAAATGTCAAATTTATGCATTTAATTAATAAATTGTTTATTTGTTTTAGGAAGATATAATATTTGAAATGTTAGAATTTTGCACTTTTAATTTTTTAGGTTGATTTGATGAGTCACATTTATTTATGATTATAATTTAATTTGTTTATGAATCTATTGATGATTGAGTTAGTTAATGATTGAATTATTTATAAAATATGTAATTTGTTATGGAGGATTTTGATATTGAACTTTCTTTTTATTGGATTGGAGCTATTAAGTTATTTGCCATATGTTTATCTGTTATAGTGGATTGTTGTTATTTTTAGGCACACGTTCTAAATTGAGCTGCACCCCGACATAACTCGAAGGTAGTATCGCTGTTCAATTTTCATTTGGTTGTTATTTCACCATTTTTAGAATCTTCGCTGTTTTCCACTCACAATATCGATAGTCCGTTTACGTGTTTTCTGAGTTTTTAGACCCATATATACTCAGTTTCTTTGGTAAAGAGAGAGTACAATAAAGTGGCCCTCTGTTTATCTTAAGAGAGACGGGGGAGCCTGTTTACAGTCTGAATATAAGGTATAATAGGCTTTGTGAGTGTGTATGAGAAAAGTGAAATATTAATAATAAACCTCTCTCACACACAAGTACATAAAGAACATGTATTAAGCATAAGAATTTACATTATATGCTTTGATCCACTTGTCTATTGTGTATTTGATTCAACTACTGTTTTATGAGGAATCATTTGTTGTTATATGTGCAGAATCTCTATTTTTAACTTTCTTTGGTTTACATTTATTAGGACGAAAATGGATGTTTGGGTTTCGCAATAAAAAATGTAACTGTTCTTTACAAACGTAAAAATTATTTATAAAACTTGTAATGAAAATGGATGTTTAAGTCAATATATTGATTACGGGGAATATATAGATTTCATTTTAGGCAATGGTGGGGGTGTAAACGAATACTCAAAAATTCGAATCCGTCCGGCATCCGAGTTCGAATTTTGTAGTATTTATCTGGAAAAGTAGATATTGATACGAATATGGATAGTGTGTTAAATATCTGAAAAACGAATACTGATATGGATAGTATGTGTATCCGACACGGATAATCTGTATCCGAGGTGGAGTATCCATATTTGCGAATATTTGTTTTACGGATATTCGCATCGTATTTAATATTAAATTATTATTAATACTAGTTATATATAGTTATTATATATAATATTTATTATTATATGTGAAATATAAATATATAACATAAAATTTCAACCACGCATTTAAAAATAAAGAATATAAAGAAGAAAGAAAAAAACAACCTTTTATTAAATGGCTTCAAACAGAAAAAACACGGCCATCCTCCCTAATACAAAGCAAACCAAGGCAAACAAATAAGAAACCCTAACATTTTGGCTTGTTTGGCTACTCCTCCTTCGCCCCACCCCTAAGCGGCGCATAACAATTCCTCATCCATGTATTCTCCTGCCACTCTCTCTCTCTCTCTCTCTCTCTCTCTCTCTCTCTCACACACACATACATGAACACTCACACGTACACACTCCCCAACACACACACACACACACACACTCACCCCCAACCATTGCTACACACACATGCACAGCTACTGCTACACACATCTACACACACATATCCATTGCACACACGGTTGCTACACTGCACACAACCACATTTTTAACAGGAGATAGAGACGCCATTTTGAACAAGGGTTCTACATTACATACACAACCACACACTTGTCTGATAGATTTTGAACATGGCTGATTTTAAGAAAGATGGACTCATTTTGAATTGGGGTGGGATGTAGTACTCACATTCTGAAATTTGTATTATTCTGATTTTGATTTTGTAATCACATTCTGAAATTTGTATGTTATTCTAATTTTGTTATTTTACTTATGGGTGTTATTTATTATTTTCACTATTAGTTATTTTTTGTAATTCAATGACTTATTTTAGTTTGGTGACTTTTTTTATTGTGTCATCCCCCTTTTTTTATAATTTAGTGACTTATTAATTGTCATTTGACATTAGGTGTTTCTTTGTGCACACGAATTACTTGTGATTGTGATTTATTAAACGAGTTACGTGCACAAAAATTCTCACTTTGATCGTCAAATTTTTATTCAATATGAATTTTTGTTAATTTCAGAATTAGTGTTAATTGCAATGGATAAGCAATGTAAATAGATACAAATATTATTCGAATCCGAGGAATCTTAGAGGAACGAATATGGATAGTTATTTTTACTATCCAAGCGGATACGGATACGTATATGAAAAATGCATCCAGATAGCGGATACGAATATGAATAACATGATATCCTCTTTGTATCTGTTCGTTTACCAGCCCTAGGCATGGGAAACAAAGACTTGTAGCAATTACTTCTTCAAGGGAACTTATATTTCATTTCTTCTATTCTATGGAAACTTATGCAATCTCCCTTTGTTATAACACAGGAACATAAAAAAATGAAGAAAATTATTATAATACTAAAACATAACAAAAAATTTGTAAACTAGTCTCAACATCGAAGGAAAGCTAAACAAAGCTTCAAGCACCTCGTTTCTTATTATAGATAAAACTACGTGTTAATAGTTTTACATAAAAATATTTTAAAATAAAGTAAAATAAAACTATTTATCTTATTTGAAAAGTAAATAATTATTTGAGAAACTAACTGCTATATATTTTATTAAGTATTTTTTTTGTAAGACTATTTTATAAATTTTTAAAACAAATAGTTTGTAAAAGAAATTTTTTTAATTTTTATAAATTAATTTATATTTGTAAAAAATTAAAATATTATGTTATTTAAAATATTTAAAATAAATATTTAAACATATTTAAAAAAATTATTTTTGAAGTTTTAAAGTAATTAAAAAGTTTCAACCATAGTTTTACATAAAGACATTTTAAAATAAATGTTTTATAAAAAGTAAATAAGTGTGATAAAAATTTAAAATATAACGTTTGTAAAGGATACAAATATATTTTAACTGTTTTAAAGTAATTAAAAAGTTTTATAAAATAAAAAAAATAAGTTTATAAAAGATAAAAAGTTATTTCTTAAAAGTAAAAGATTTTTACCTAAATAAATTATTTAACTATACAATACTATTTTATTACTATTAAAAAGTGCTTGAATAAAAAGCATATTTAAAAATAAGAAACTAGTTGTGCTAGATTTTATAAATCAATTTTTTGTAAAATAGTTTTATGAAATTTTAAAAAAATAGTTTGTAATAGAAAAAATCCCAATTTTGATAAAGAAATTTTATATCTGTAAAATAATTAAAAATATTATTATTTTAAGGAAAAAGATTAATTAAAGTCACGTGACTTGAGTCACGTGGCCGAACACGTGGCGAATTACCAAGAGCAGGGATATGGAATAATCGACCAATAATGATTTGAATATGATCAAATCTAATAAGATCATTGAAGATAGAGATAAGCACGAAGTAACCTACGAGCATATAACACTACGTTAATAAATATAGACAATCTAACTAGCATTAAAGATAATTGTAGCCAACACGAAATGGCCCAGACTCCTAGCTAGAAAAACTAACACTCCGGTTATTGCCATCTTCCTTCTTTAATAAATAAGTAATCCCCTTTACCCTCGTGGACGTAGACCGACCTTACGGTCGAACCACATAAACAGTTCTCTTATTCTCTCTTTTTTCATTCATATTTCTTTTTGGGCCATTCCTAAAATTCCATTAATTATTGTGGGAAATATCTTCTATAGTTTGGCATCGTCTATGGAAAACGAATCTCTCACCACTCTCAATGTCAGGGAAAGATTAAAACTTCATATGAGTGCAGAACAGTCTCACCCCACCCAAGCAAGGACCACGTGTAGTTCGAAATATGCATTGTAAGGAGGGAACAAACTCTTGTGTGAATGCCTCATCTCCAATAATCTTCAAGATCCAGAGGGCGCTCACATAGTAAATATGGATCCAATTGGCAGTGTAAAGCGTCGTCGATCAACCAAACTGAAGGGAAATTTATCTCTCGTTTGGCCAGTATTTATGAGAAAAAACTAAACAATTATGATAAAAAAATGCTTGTCTAAAGCTACAGCTCACCTAACAGTTAGAGGGTGATACCCGGACTCACGTATTCGATGTCATCACATGAGGGAACCTCACCAGCTATCTCTACAATCTGAGAATAATACCTCAGATTTACGTATTCGACATCACCACATGAGGGGACCTCGCTCCCTAGGAAATCAACTTATAAAGGCTTCTCTTTCAAGGAGTCCCCGAATAATTCATAGTTACCAAAAACGTAATCGCTTGCATGGGAGGAACTCTATCAAATATAGGCAATCACCAACCACGCCCATCGGAGTCAACCCAAGAACTCTATCAAACATAGTTAACGTTAATAATGTTTCAGACTCGCCCAGCTTTATCGGCAAAGGGTGAAGGAGTCGGAAGAACTATTTTGAAGAGCCATTTATAAAGATGTGGGGAAGAGGGAAAGTTTAATGGGCCAATGGGAGCAGAAAATCCAAAGTCAACTGTGTAGGGTGAAGTACAACAGCACAAAGGCTTTAATTTCGGGCAATTTTTTAGCTCATAGGAGCAGTATTTAGTGATGAGAGTCAGTCACCACATGTAAAGAAGTATGTATGAAATTGAACAAAAAATTTGAGTACGATTTAACCATGACATCTTCCATCTGCTGTTCTAACAGAGATGCGAATAGAATTTTAAAACTTACCACAAGTGGGTAGAATAGAGACCGATTGGGAGAGAAATTTTGATTTTATTAACAAACTTCATACCTGGAGAAGGGCTATAGAATAAAAAGAAAATTATAATTGATGAAGGACCCATGAGTAGAATACAAAAGTATGGATGAGACATCCATCTAGGATGACTAATGTCGATGTCATCAAGGATGTAGGTTTACAAGTTTATATTAAACTTCTAGGAGAAGTGATCCAGGAGGGTTAGATAATCTAGTCGAAGAGTAAGACTAGACTTAACGATGTTAATGAATCACCACATAAGAGTATACCCAGTAGGGAACCCATTTAGATGATTTTGATTGATTGAATTCCCACAAAATGATGATGGGGTCAATGAGGCCACAGAGGCCAATAATAAGTTCCATAGGTCCGGCATAGCCAGAAGGACAATGGAAGTAATAGTTTGGCCCAAGAACACCAAGGCCTAGAGGAAGACACCCCGACATAGACAGTGAGGCCAAAGATAGGGGGATAGCACAGGATAGTGTCCTATGTATAGAGAGTCAGAAAAACAGGGAACTGTGCCAGTGGATCACAATAGCAGGAGGAGCAGGATTTTCGGTAAGGAAAATCGGGATAAGAGAGTAAGGTGAGGGGTTACAAACCCAAGATTGGTGGGTTCAGGTAGGACCAATAAGGTCCTCAACAAGAACAGCAACATATCCGTTCTTCAGGACCGTTGGGACTATATAAAAGGATGTAGGAGGCCAGCAGGGCTAGGGTTAGGGACATAGGCGTTTATGTGACGGTTGTTACATGGAAAATATATTTTTGGTTCGATGCTTCACTTAAGAAAGTGTAAGCCATAATAAAATAAGGGATTAACCAAAGAGATGTATAATACAACTATAGGATGCGATACTGGATGTATAACCATTGTAACAGATCGGGGGTCAGTTCCATTTTGGGTTCACGTTTAGGGAACCGACAATCACGAGAGACAGATGCCAAAGAGAGGTAATATATTTGGTTCACCCTTGCAAATACGGGATTAGCTCGGGTGACATGTATACGTCACAAGGTATGATTGTTAACACTAAAATTCGAGAGTGACTCGAGTTTCGTGGATGCGTTGGCAATATAGGCCTGGTTGTTACAAATATAGCTATTGTTGGGTAATGGGGATCATTTTTGTGTCATCCGTAGCGGAGTGGGTGTGGACACTGAAAGAATTTGATGTTTTGATTTTACTACTTTTGAGAGTTAGAAAAAGTAAGGCGTATTATAGCTACGTGTAGTGACTGGATATCAAGAATTTAAGCGGTATTAGGCTATGTGACAAAACTATCGTGCTTTTTATTCTAGGGCGAAGTTTATTAATTTGGGAGGTATAACCTGAAAGAGGGTAAACCTACTTACACATGTTGTATGTTATATTATGATCAAATATAAATATTTATATCTTTGATATTATATATATATATATATATATATATATATATAGAATTGTTATGGACTTCGGTGAGTATGTTGTTCCATTATATTTGATCCCGGTACGTAGGGACTTTTTACTGATATGATTCAGGATGATTTATGTCCTTTGTCGAGATGAGATACATAGCTCGTTATCTTTATAGCAATAAGAACTTGTGATAGTAAGAGCGTCGTGTTATTTGTTGTCTTTAGTGGCATGAGAGTGGACTAGTAGACTTTTATGTCAGCAGACGGGGATTCGAGGGTACATATTATGGACTGAGGACCTAACGGATCTCGATGACCAGTAATGTTAGATAGTAGTGTATCGACGGGGTTCCTTGTTTGGATTTCGCTTTGTGAAAACATCCACACATGAAACTTAGCAAACATTGGAAGTCGAGAGAAGTTTGGCCTTTATTACATGGGTTTACTACCTTAGTTATTATACATATACGTGAATATAACTGAGAGTTGATAGTTCTATTTTGATTTAAGGCCGGTAGAGCCGTAAAATCCTGATGTGAAAATTAGTGTATAACGTTTTCATCGAGAATAGATTTGGCGGGGCAACCTAGAAAATAACGGAGTTACAACTAAGTGGGTGGTTGATTATAACCTTACAGTATAGTCATGCCAAGTATATTACATTAAATGCAAGTATATTACGCTCAGTTGATTTGTGAATAAGTGCACAAGACATAAGGTGTGTGAGCGCCCTAGTTAGTTGACATTTTTAGTATCATTCTCGAGGAGAAAATGTGGAAACATGTGAAATGAATGTAGATGCACAGGTAATATAGAGATGGGAATAAAATAAGACCAAGAGAATATATTTTCTTTCAGGGAAAGGCGTGTCACCAGAAACTGGAGAGTAGATGGAAAGGGGGTGATTAGAGTGTTGAAAAGTACAAAGAATGTACATTTTTATTTTCGTGGATAATCAAAACCTACTCCACGCAGAGGAGTAATATGATGAGAATTACGTCATAACCAATCGAAGGTTTAAAAGTATGACTAGGGCAGACGAGAAGTAATTAGGATGTCATTTTTGTAAAATTCAAGAAGGTGGTGAGAGTATACCACCATACACCAAGTTTGGAATCTGACATAAGTGGTTAGGGTTGGTTAGGAATGTCTCCCATGGAGAGAGTTATGAGATTTATCATTAAGAGAAATGGGCACCTAGGCAATATGGCATTTTCCAGCACAGATGATAGAGCCAGTAAAGTGTAGGCTCATCTTTTTGAAGCATTATTAGTGGGTTCACGATAATACAGTGTGCCATTGACTAAGAGACACTTATGGAAATATATCAACATATAAGAGTGGAAATGACTCGTAGCTAATCTGAAGTAGTAAGGAGTCGACCTTGAACAAAAAATGGTGGCATTGACATAAGTATAGTGAAAGCGCCAAAATATTATTACGAGTTAACTTTGAATATGTTCGGATGCGTTGAGTGTTAGAACCCAAAGTTTTAGTGCCAAAATATCCGAATTATGAGGACGAATCAAATATTGGAAGATACATTGCGAGTGTGTATACTTGACTTGAGAGGAGGTTGGGAACAGTATATTTCAGTAGTGAAGTTTGCTTATAATAAATCCTATCAGTTTATAACTGGCATGACACTATTCGAGGCGCTTTACGATAGGCCTTATCACTCTCCTTCTTGTTAGCTAGAGGTGGGGGACAATAAGCTACTCGGGCCAGAGTTGATTCAGAACACTACGGCCAGGGTAGAGATGATTAGAGGTCGTATATGGGTAGCCCAGGACAAAAAGAAAAGCTACGTCGATGCTAAATGGTTTTTTCGAGAGTTAATGTGGGGGACCAAGAATTATTACAAATATCTCCTATGAAGGGGATAATGAGATTTTTGAAGGAAGGAAAGTTGGGACCGAGGTACGTGGGACCATTTCCTATTATCGAGAACATAAGTCTAGTTGTATATAGAGACTTGGATTGCCGAAGTAATTGTATTGTATTAATGATGTGTTCCATATTTCTTCACTGCGACGGTATCTCCGGGATGAGTTAGCTCACACTCACATCGCGCTGGAGGAGATTAAATTACAGCATGGTAGTTTATATAAGGAGAGAACGGTGGCTATCTTAGATCGTAGCGAGAGGAGAATAAGGTCAGAGGTAGTTCCACTTATGCGTGTTTAGTGAGAGCACCATAATGTCGAGGAATCTACTTGGGAGCGCGAGGTTGAGATGCGCGGAAAATATCCATAGTTGTTCTTATCAGGTATACTTTTATTTTTTGAATTTTGGGATGAAATTTTGTTTAAATATAGGATTAATTAAATTAAATATGGGTAATTAATTTATAATTAATTCAGATTAAAATAAATATTAACTAGTGAGATGAGGGTTAGTATTTATTAATGTAAATTATATTGATTACTAATTTGGGAACAAACTAATATGTGACTATGAATTTATTAAAATTATCACGAGTGAAAAAATACAACAGTTGGAGTAATTAAGTCGGGATGCGTGTGTCAGCTGTGTCGAGACTCAATTTAATGGAATAAAAAGTAATTTATTTTAAGTCATCCAAATGTTCATTTCGAGTGCGTCAAAGTATCCAGAAGGGTCGAGATAGTCAGAAAAGTCTACCCGGGGGTTTAATTTGGGTCCCAAGGCAATTTTAGGCCAAACAGGCACCCCGGGAGGGTATTTTGGTCATTTGCATTTTGGGGAAAATAACACCTACGAATTTCTAAGTTTAATGTATCTGATTAGAGAAGGGGGTTAGGGCTAGTTACACGAGAAACAGAGAGAATCCACATAGAGGCCATAGTAGGAAGAGGAGAGGAGTTCTAAGGCTAGAACCATCTTCTTGCACCACCACCACCACCACCGAATTGTAGATCGAGGAGAGAAGAACACCAATATACCCATCATCTTCAACGAATAAGACCTACCAAAAGAGGCAATTATTTAATCTTGCAAACTTATAGCATATATAATATCTAAGTTAGTGTAGGTTTAATTAACTATGAAATTAATGTGATTTGAATGAACTTTTGAAGACATATATCATGATCTTGGGTGAAATTGATACAGAATATGATCCTTCGTGTAGGGAGTATGAAACCTATGAAATTATATTGAATCTTGATGAAGAAATCTGGGTTTTGATGGGTGTGATTGAATTGTAGAATAATTTATTGAATTTGAAGAAGTCTATGAAATTGGGAAAATTAAATCGTCGTTTTAAAAACTGTTTTGAGCCATTTTGGTTATGAAAACGGCTATTTTATTCATGTAGACTCGCAAAAAATCATTTTTTCTGCATTTTGTTATTCGATACGTTTTTTCCAAAACGACTCCGAAATGCCTCAAAACTTCATTTTAAAAATCTGGGCAGATTCCTGGGGGAAATTTTAAGAAATATTATTTTAGTTGTTGTTCCGTTGGAGGTTGCCTAGATTGATTGATTGTGATTGTTGCTCTATAATAAGTACATTACGCCTAAAGTGGATATTTGGTTTACATAAAGTGAGATGAATAAATATTGGGATAATTGACAAAATTATTTCGTTTGAATTAAAAGCTTGCGACGTAGTTAATTCGAGGGAAATGGAATAACAGACGACGATTATTAGGGTAAATTAATAGTGGGAGAATCAGTTTAATTATGTTAAATATTCTTGGATAGTGAATCGTCCTTGGAAATTACGAGTGAGAGAATATTTGTAATTTAATAAATATATCGTAAGTAGTAACGAGAATAATACTACGTATGAATTATAATGGTTGGGTTGTGTGTATAATAATGATCTTGATAGGTTGTGTGAATACCTATAGTAATATTTAATATGTGCATGCCATACCTATGTTGCTTGTTATCGTGGAGGTTTTTTTAAATTTGGGGGTATGTTGGATGAGCCCATTGGGGGGATTGTAGATTTGGTGACTCGGAACATTGAACCTAGGTATGGGCTATCTGTGATAATGATAGTGATGACGGTCATATGGGTGTGTAGGTACGTTCATAGCCCATAGGCTTGACAATATATCGGCCTCCAATATGTGTGATTTGTATTTATGGTTCGAGAGTGATTTCGAACCGACTGTCCTTATTTAGTACGAGATGTACCAGACTTGATAGTAGAGTATACATGCACCGCAACTGAGCCTAAGGGGTGTGTGTGTGTGTATATATATAATAGTGATGAATATGTATATATACTTGTGATATTATCTACTTCGTGAAATTTGTAGATAAGGAAGATAATGAATTCTTAAATAACTTAAGTATGTGAATACTTAACCTTATTGTGAAACTCTTACTCGGGATAGTAAATGCTGGAATATTTAATAACATATATATTATATGGAAAATACGAGATATTACTACTGGTGATGGTTTAGAAGGTTTGTGACTAGGATATAGTTAGGTGTGATAACGATAATTAGAACGGTTTAGAGATACGTTAGGCGTAAACAATAGTTGAGAGGTGAGAATCTCAAGAGAGAGAGCTGTGAAGCTAACATGTAAATAGTATTTTCTTTACCGCATTTTAAATTCTTGATAAAGTATTTGAAAATATTTTACACTCGGGCTCTCACCCATCTCTTGCAAATATATTTTCTCTTGTACAACTATTTTAGGTGTCCAGCCACAACGACGCTGGGCGTAGATTTTCAAACGATTTGACGTGCTACAGCTATTATGGGAGTTGCAGGTCCTCTTGATTAGACTCCTCCACTCTTTTTCAGTCAATTCCTATTTTAGCTATTTCAGTTAGGGCATGTTGCACTTTCCAGTTATCATTTATATCAGAGAGATTGTACTCATTTTACGTCAGCATTCAGTTTTTAGTTGGATTTAATTTTATATTGGTTTGTTGGATTTGAGATTATTTAACTGGGATGTTTATTCATGTTTTAGTTGATTCATTTATTTGATTTCTCATTTATTATCATTCTTTCATGGGATTGGTGAATGTGTTAATGGTTTAAGTTGTTGAGTATTAGTTAATGAATTAAAAGTTTTTGACACGAGATTAATTAATTATTAGGTGATTAATAAGGTAAATGTTTTTCGACAGTGATGATACTAATGAACCAACCGAATATTCTGTTTTAAATTTTATAAAGGACTGATCACTCAGTATTAAATTTGGTGGGGTATCACACGAAAATATTTTTAAAGTTACCAACCACCTAGTAATTTAATTAAACCGGTGTCAAATTTTATCTTTCATTAACTAACAACGTACGAAAATAAATAAGAATTAAACCATCAACACAAACTGATAACTAAATACAACACAAATGAATAATATAAATAAAGATAACCGAATCAACCATCGGTTAACCAATAAAATCCAACAATAAATTGAAACAATAACCTGGATACATAAGGTCACATAAATAAACTCAATACTAAATCTGAGGGAGACATGCCCAAATGAGTACTGAAGTAAAGTTTCCTACACTAAAAATGAATGAACAAAGCGTCTATAGAAAAGTCCTACAACTTCTACATGAGCTGCACCTGCGCATACCTATAAAGAATCCTCAAGCGGGGTGTCCTTGTGGCTAGATACCAAAAGGGTTTTTAAAAATGATTTTGACACGGGTTAAAGCCCAAGTGAAACATATTAAAAATATTTAGCAAGCAGATAAATTGAAGTAATTAATTATGCATGAATAATCTTAATATTTAAGCTACTATCAAACTCCCTTAAGGTATAGCTCACCCCTCATCTAATGTGCACACCTAACGCTTGACTACTAACCTTCCTAGTTAAGATAGCCCACCTAACTAGCCGTATCACAACTCTCTCTACTGCACTACTCTAATCCGAGTACTCTTACTTTGATTATTAAGTTATCTACTCATTAACTTATTAATCGGTTCAACTATATTAAATTATACAATGTTCACACAAGTTACGTAAGAACTCCCCTTTTTAATCATATAACTTTCACACTAGCTATGTAAGAAATTCCCCTTTAAATCATAAAACTTTCACACTAGTTATATAAGAAATACATTCACACTTATGTATTAATCCCTTATATAATTATCTACTCATATTATATGCGTACTATCATACTACAACATTAACACACATGTCAAGTATACTAACCATCTATTTCTGAGTAATAACTCACGGACATTTTCTCTAAAATGCTATCATGTTCCAAGTCTGCTCACTCTAACCCGACTACCTAAAGTCAGAGTCACTCTCGAGCTTGAGAAAAATAATAAGCGTAGTGGAGGCGATCATAGTTTCCTGGGTGTGAGACTAAATAATACCCAAGACATCTCACTCTCAAAAGAATCACAACATATAAATATTGTACTCTATGACCTGGGGATCATACTCTCCCTACTACTCAAGCTAGGAGATTCACTCACATCGTGCAACCTTCGATGATAGCACTAGAGGGGTATGTATTCTTATAAATGTCATTCTCACCAAAATTTTAAAGAACGTAAATATATATATATATATATATATATATATATATATATATATATATATATACACACACACACACACACACACACACACTAGGGTATGCCCATGCCTGAAGGCACGCTGATAATCGCAAAACGGAAAAAAATTAAAATTACATAATTGTAAAAGGGCATAAATTTCATCCCCCGAACAAAACAAAATGTAAAAATGAATTCAAACTTTTCATAAATTAGTTTCTCATATTTGAAAATGCAAATATTAATTCCAACTTATTATAAATTTCTAAAATTAATTTTACTCTTAATAAATTTCATTTTTTGTTAGGATGAGCTTAATCCTATAAGATAAAGTCTATTTTGTGTTTAATTTAACTTATATTTTTTTAAATCATAGTGCGCACATACACACACTCTCTCACAAACATACTCGCCCAGTATTTAGCACTTATGTGCACTATTAAGTACACAATTACCATGAGAATTGTTTACTTGAGAACTAATAAAGAGTTCATACTAAACTTTGTCTCACCATTGAACCCATGATGAACCCAGCTACAAAGTTGTATATGTATATGCACTTTTGAGATAAAGAAATGGAAAGAGATAATAAAGAGAGAGATGAGATGTTGGCCAACTCGGGCGTATGAAGTTTGGGAAAAACCCACCTGCTTTCAACTCATTCCAAACCCATAAAAAAACACATGCGCTAATTATACTCAAAACGGGTTCAATATTATTATAAAATGTTAATCTTAAATTAAAAAAAAGACACATGATACCTTATAGAAAAAAACACAACAATATAAATCCCCTGCCATCCAATTCATGTTAAAATGAACCAACCCCACCAACTCTTCAGTTGATATTTTCTCTTAATTCATCCACCCCACGATTTTGGTTCTCGATCGAAGGTCGGGCTTTGAATCAATACACAACACTCCCAGTCGGCAAACTCTTTCGCATTGGGAAGCATAGACGAGATGAAGACAAATTGAGAGTTCTTTGGTGCCATAACAATGCTCGTTTCCCACACCACCCCTCTTTCTCTATTGTGCATATAATGAACCTCGTAATTTCTGACCCTTTGTACTGCATACTATGCCAAATTTCTATAGTCATAACCTGAAATCCATTCACAAATTAACCTAACAAATAAGAGTCGAGGAGCAGTAAAAAGTGAAATTAATATCACACTAACCATAAAAGACATACCAAGCAAGAATCATTAGGCTCAATCGTGACATCCTCGGTCATCAAACCAACATCAGAAAACTCTTATTTAACTCCCTATTCTTTTGGGTTCTGAGAGCGTTAATAGGCGACGTGTATATAACCCGTTGCTTGTTCTGCAAAGACATAGCAATTGCATACAAAGCCACAATAGTTTTCCCTGTTGATGTATGGGCTGAAACCTAGCAATATTAAAAATAAACAGTAAGTTCACTTCACACACAAAGTAGCATTAAAGATTCACCAATTTTTGGACTTACCATGACAGATTCACCAATGTCAATGCATTAATAGCCTCAGACTGAACAGGGTCTAGAGTAAAAGGAAATTCCTTCATAGGTTTAGAGTGTTGTAGAGGTAAATAATATAAAGTATATGTATTATTCACATTCATTTAAATCCAGTATATGAAGTCTTCAAGTTCTATGACTCACCAAATAATGTTCATATTGTAGAGATGCTTCAGACGGCTAGTATGATTTAATATAATAAAACAAAATATTTTGTTCAATAGTATCTTACCCTTACAGGTAAGAACATTCGCTATGCCCGTTCGTTGTCAGTGGTATTATTCACATCAATTTCACAAACTTCATCCGGTGATTGGCATTAGATTTCTTGAGCTTCTTCAAGTGCAGGCTCCTCTGCATCAGTTGCTTCAGAACTTTAATCTTCAGATTTGTAATCTCCTTAGACAAAAGCCTAAATTTTCCCTGAAAAATTTGCCGCGGCTGCTACTACACTGATTTTCCCTTGCTTGGTCCAAGAGATCTTGTAATTTTGCAAATAACCACTAATCACCATAATGAGAATAAAACTTACAAGATTTGAGATAAACAAACAATAATCTCACAATAATTTGAAATAAACAAATAAGAATCTGAAATTAAAAACCCCATAAATGTATTAATCTAACAATAATATTAACTCTAACAACATCCATATAAGAGCGACAAAAGGAAATGTTAGTCTAAAATTTGTAAAAAGATGAATCAAACTTAGTAAAAGATGAATCAGAGTTTGCAATAAAATTATTTTGAGTGTGGCCTCACTATTATACACATTTTTTTATCACGAAATATTAATTTCTTGAATAGATCCATTTCTTCCTTTTCTATTCTTTCCTACAGTCAAAGCAAATGACAACTTAGGGACTCGTATCCTCAGATATGATCAATAGTAGATTCTTCAAAAGGTCTAGAGCCCACAACCTCAGAAGAAGCTTCCAGTTCTGGCTCCTCGTCTTGCTCAGATATGATAAATGAATAAACCAAAGGTTTAAGTTATGTCAAAACTTAGTGTCAAGTCTATGTTGCAACATAAACATAAAAAATTAAAGACAGATTTCAAAACTTAATTACCTCCACATAACCTTCAAAAGCTACTTTAAAGACAGTTGCCAAACATAAAAAATTCACGGGCATGCCTGCAAAATAAACATAAACTCGTGAAAAGAATTAGTTGTTTCAAATAGAAGTAGAAAAAAATAACAACATTAATAAATAAAAAAACTTGAACCCCTGAATGATGAACCCCCGTTCGAATGAATCATTTAGAAGCTTGGGTCTTGGAGACTTGTTTCATATGGAACCCTTGTATGTTGAACCCCTGTTTCATCAACATTTAAGAAAAAATGAAATTGTAATTTAAAAGTATACTAAACCCTAGAGAGCACCTTTCAGTGACTATGGAAAAGAAGCTTGGGTTAAGAGAGAGAGAGTATACTAAACCCTCCCTATCGTCTTAGCCCTAAAACCCCAAACCCTTGCCATTTACTAATCCTAAACCAACAATGGATGCATTCTCCTCAAACAAAAATAGGGTTGGAAGTACATATAAGCGCCAAAATACACTTCAAATCTGAATTCTAAATACACGAATAGAGAGAGGTTTAATGAGAGAGAGAAACTTGAGGAGGGAGAAACTTGAAATGAAAATGTAGTTTATGGAGAGAGGGAGATTTGGTTAGAGAGACATCTACCTCGAGCCTTGAATAATTTACATGGGACTCAAATTTTTAAGGTGTAAAAGAGGGAACAAAGAAAAAATCCATCTCGTGACATCATAGTTCTAACTTATGACATACATAAGTTTTGTAACTTATTATATATATATATATATATATATATATATATATATATATACACACACACTATCACACTAACCATATACATATATTTAATAAAGTCCGACTAACATGTCCCTAACACCCATAACATTAACCCTAAAATACCCAAGTTTATGTCCCGACTTGTAATTTATTAATTATACATTAATTATTTTTCATTAAAGTTATGTCACCCAACTACAATACCCACACCCACTCATTTGGTCCGTATATTCATCTGTTAGAATTCTTTACACAAAAATTTCACTATTAAGGTTAACGGCTCTTATTAAGTTCAATATTCGATACTTTTATTATATATCTCTATAATAAATTAAACCAGATATCTCGTGCCTAACTCCCGTATCACTCAACCTAAAAATATTCGAGTTGAATCCCGACCCTTAATTTAGTTAATTTTTCTCCTCAATTAATTTTATTCAAGTGGTGTTACTCAACCATAATATTCGGACTCCCTATTTGGTTTGTATTCTAATCTTGAATTTATGTCACCAAAATCCCATTATTTTATTTGGAACTCTTTCTAACCTAAATGTTACATGAACCTAACACCCAAGGTCCTAAGTATTGTTCTCCCTCATTATCTTTTATATTAAATATATCCTTTGAAAGAAACCCTAAAAGAAAATAAGGGAAATTTTGGCATTTCCCAAAAGTCGTCACAGTTGCTTAAACGAGACTAGGGTCATTTGAGCGACATCATTTGTCGCTTGAACGAGATCCAATGTCATTCGAGCAACCCCTTCTTCCTTCCTTCGCCGCATTAGCCATTAGTGTTCATCCAAGATTTTAAACTTTCAACCTAGAATTCCCAACATGCTAACTTCGTAAGGTTTATAACTACCACAATTTCCAATTTCTCAATCCTTTATTAACCATCAACGATTTATACTCACATCCATTAAAATTTGAAATCTATTCTCATGATTTACGCCATACTTGTTTTCAAAATTTTGATTTCAAAACTCTAAATTTTAGACCTCGATTAACAGTCTATCAATGCAATTGGATTCTCATACTTCTGAGTCGGAATACCACATCATTTGAGTCTAATCTATATAATTTTTCCAATTAATAAACACCCGTTTTTCATGTGAAAACCCACCCAAAATCGAATATGATTTACACCCACTATGGTATAAATCGAAATATTACAATTGAAACTGAAGAAAGTTTAACTACTTTCCTAGATAAATTTGTAGGGTTTGATTTCCTTTTCTGTAGACGAAAGTTTAATGACGAACACACCCCTCTTCTTGGTTTGGCTCCCAAAAGCTTTCCTAATTTATCCCTATTTTCTCCTCTGCAAAACTACGTTTTTCTATTTGAGTTATGTTTGCCACAAACTCCCTAATGTAGGTTTTATATTGTTAATCTCAAAATGAAAACTATGGTCCAGGTTCAAATGACTCGAACACCCCTATGTGAGCCCAGTTATGCTTAAAATGCCCCGAGACCCAATTATTACTCTCGGGTACTCTTTTTCCACTATTTTAACCTATTCGGAATCAACTATGTACTCAGAATCATCATCTAAGTCACTTTACTAAATTCTCCAACCTCATCCTCAAATTACGACATGTGTGAATTTTAAAAATAACCCGAATTAATTAAATCTCAATTCACTAATTTAATTAGGTCCTCCAAATGAATTAAATCCCGTATCACCAATTTAATTAAATTCTATATCCTCATAAATGTGGGGTGTTACATACTTTCCCCTTACAAAGAAATTTCATCCTCAAAATAAAGATAAGTCTAGTACTCCAAGTCTCAAATACTCCCCTACTCACATGCCTCTAAGATAGCTAAACATACCTCTAACCCTTATAATTGCAAATTATATTAAATATTAAATTAATTACCCACGGCGCCAATACACCCTGTACCCATGCTCATCCGAACAAATATTACCCGACTCTACTAGCCTTAAATCATAATATAACTTTCAACTCACAGTTATAACCACATATATGCATAAGAGACAAGGTACCAAACCCATGTACTGATGACCACACATCTCCCCACTAACAATGTTCCGCTAAGTTTAATGCGTGGGACATCTCATAAAGAGAAATCCAAAGAAGGAACCCCTGATACACTACTATCTAACATTGTCGGTCCTTGAGATCCATTAGGCCATAAGCCTACCCCCAAGTTCCTATCTCCTAACATAAAAGCATACTCGTCTACTCTCATGTTACAAAAGACATCATACAATATGGAACCCCATACTATCACTAGTTTCTTAGTGCGAATCAATCATGAGTTATATCTCCCCACTCAATAATAAACCTATCTACACTGAATTCCATTAATAACCGTCCCTACTCACTGGGATCAAATATAACAGTACAAACATTTTCTTGTAAGTATTTTATACAACACGTGATAATATATATACACATATATATAGGCTAGACCTCCTTCATGTGATAACTAGCATAAGTAAATCATCCCTTGGTACAACAAACACAAAGTCTCACCATACTATATACTATAGCCCAAACATCCCGGCATAAATATCAGTAACGTCTCCTACATAACATACTTATCTCAAGCTCAGCTCCGCACTCTCTGCATGGCTATATCATACAGGTATTCTCGATTACCCTACAATTTTCAATCTAATTCTTCTCGATACTGCCCCACCCATTAACTTGTGGTGAAATTTTTTTCTCAGTGCTTCCTTCGTAGCACTACCCGACTCCACTGGCCATATATCGTAATAGCTATCAGCTTAAAGTGTTTCTTCTACACGTTCAATAATTTAACATTTAATACCGATGCACTAGCATCCAACAACGTCTCACTACTCCCAACATTTATTAAGGTCCAATGCACTATCCCCTAGCAATGTCGATCGTCAAAATCCGTCGATCCAAAGCACACAACTAATATATCACAAATTTTATCTCCCGACACATAAATCAAATCGTCTATGACCATGTCTCTCAGGAAGTCATACAATAAGATGCTCTTATTATCACTAAGTTCCCAGCAAGTAAACAATAATGAGTTAAAACTCTCCGCTCAACGATAAACCCGATATAGCCTGAATCACATCAGTAAAAGTCCCCACGCATCGGGATCTAATATAACACATAACTGCACTCTCAGAAGTCTTTTTCATAAAAATATCGCCACGAGCTTGACCCTCTTTCAAGTGAGACATCGCAAAAATATATATCCTGTCGCGAAATAGTGAACATGATAGTCTTGCTGTAACCGCCCACCATCGCTTAATAGTTCGTAACCAAGATAAAACCATACCTCGAATATCACCTCTCAATACGAGCTTCTCTCGTAAAATATATATCCTCTAAGTGTCCACACCCTCTCCCTTGTATATGGAACTAAAGAGAGCCCCGCTACTGAACGATAAATATACACACTATAATAATATTAACGATACCTCTACTAAACCCGTTTCTCATGTGAATCTTGTACTAATAGAATTACTGTGACTCGCTCTTGCCACAAAAAATAGACCCCAATCACCCTGGGATTAAACTTATACTTTCAATTTCCAATAGCACTCGTGGTTCAAATGGTTCCTTGATATAATACCCCTATCCTAATCGAACCAAAAACTTTTTATAGTTTTTGCCCCTGCTGGGCATCCCGCTCTTGTCCCCTAACCTACTGTAGACATGATTTACACATTTGTTCCTACTCTTTACACATAAGATACCTCTTTGTCCTATTCCCATTTTCTCTGGCCCCACTAGACATGTCGGGGTTATCCTTCTCATGGACCTAGTAGACTTGATCTTAGTTGCTACCCCCTGTTATCCTTTTGGCTCTGCTGGCCCAAAGGGACTCGTTGATGGCCTTGACATCCCTAATTGAATCCACTATCACCTGGTGGGAATTCTATTGATCTCAATAATTACACTAGGTCCTATACTGGGTATCCCCTCCTGTGGTGCCTCACTAGCACTATTAATTCAAGTCTTGCCCTTCGATTAGGTTCTCTAGCCCTCTTAGCTCCCTTCTCACATAAGTGTTGATATAAATTTGTAAACGTACGACATTAACTACAATTGTACCAATCGTTATATCCATATTTCCCCATCCATGCTTGTATACTCTACCCATGAGTCCATTATTAACTCATGAAATTTTTTGAGTCTTCGTATCCACCTAGTTAGGTACGAAGTTCACTAAACACACCAACTCTCCTTCATGACCGACCACTATATGACCCTTTTGAAACAAGTATTGAAATCTCCTTTGCCTCTCTATTTAAACAGTTGATGAGAGGATTTTCAGTTAAACTGAACCTTAAATTCCTCGTTATTCATAACTTTTCTTTACGATTGTGGTGATTAACTCCTATCACTACAACGTCACTCCTATGAGCTAAAAATTTTCCCGAAATTTGATCATGGGTGCCACAGTACTCCACCTTACACAATTACCTTTGACCTATCTATTTACATTGACTCATCACACTCCCTCTCTTCCCCGAATCATTACGGATAGCTCTTCGGAAGAGTTCCTCCGAGTTCCCCCTTTTATTTACTACGTTGGGTGAGTTTGACTTTGCACCACCGCCTTCTATGACGGTGCTTAGGGAAACTACTATGCCCTCGTGCTTATCCCAATGCCATCTGGCTGAACAATAACCATGGTGACTTCTATTATGATCACCGTTTCCAAAATATTCCATAGCTTCTGCCGAGCCTCTCCCCCTAAATTATTTCTAACGACCCTCACTGGTCGTCCAAAGTAGTTCAATGTACTAAACCCAAACAAACTCGTATATGAATCTCATCAACTATACTTAATATCAAGAGAACGTCAGTCTCATATGTGAAGGAATACAATAATCCTATAATACGGATCTATATCAAAGAACACTACACTAAAATGTAATAAGCTGCACAGATCCTAAGGACTCTAGAACCTGATGCTCTGATACCATCTGTGACACCCGACTACTTAAATAACGGGTGGACAGGCCGTGATCAAAATAAAAGGTCGGTCTCATATGGCTCATTCTTAACACCACTGTCGAAAATATTTTTAAAGTTACTAACCACCTTGTAATTTAACTAGACCGGTGCCAAATTTTATCTTTCATTAATTAACAACATGCAGAAATAAATAAGAATTAAACCATTAGCATAAATTGATAACTGAATACAACACAGATGAATAATGTACATAAAAATTACAGGATACTCTATCAGGTTAACAATAAAATCAAATAATAAACTAAAATAATAACCTGGATACACAAGGTCACATAAATAAACTGAATACCAAATCTGAGGGAAACATGAGCAAATGCGTACCGAAGTAAAGTTTCCTACACTAGGAATGAATGAACGAAGCATTCATAGCAAAGTCCTACAACTTCCACATGAGCTGCAACTGTGTATCCCTGGAAAGAATCCCCAAGATGGGCATCGAACGCGACTCAAAATATGTCTCTAGTGCGTTCTAATTACAGTTCAAGTGCAAACCGGTCGCATAAGTAATAGCCCGTTAAACCAAGTATCGATCTTAGGGACTAAGACGAAGAATCGTGACGACGAATAGGAAAAAGATGACTAACCTAAAGGCTTGACTCACAAGAAGAATAAGAAAAAATGATTTTTTAAATGAGGGTATGAATTACTACTAGGTAAACAAGTAAAATTTAACTAAATAAAATAATTAAGGAAGGCTTAACGAACTACGAATTAATGAATATAAATAAGAAATAAGGTCGGAATACAATCTCCCAACCCTTACTGCGTTCACCAGATATGAAAACTAGTCTTGAATTAGTTATTTAATTGAAAGAATAACATCATTTAACTCATGCGTTACATATATGAGGGTACGAGCCTGCATCATACATAAACAAGAATATAAACAACGTACAAAGTTAATTGATTAATACGCGCATCGCACTCTTAAACACCCCAGTTACATAGGGAAAACGAGGTTAAAAGTCTTACAATGTTTGTACTAATGAACCAACAATTTCCAATTAACTATTTATTTCAAGAACGTGTTTTTATACCTATGCGAAATGTTTAGGGTTGGGTTCATGCATCCTAACCTTTGGAAATCTAGTCGGACATGGTGTAACTATGATTAATCAAGAAATCTACGTAACATGGAATCATTCTAATAAAAGTGTTATCAAACATGCGAAATAATAATTAAAGTTTTTGTAATAAAGGTTACCAAGATTGAAGAACAAGAGCATGCAAGAAAAAATCAAAGCTTGAAGAAAAATCGAAAAAACTCTTCAATTAAAGGTGTAAAATATGTAAATTGTTCTCCTAGATCTTTCTTTTTTATTAGGATCTTTACAACGAATGAAATCTCAGTTAAAATACTCTTAATGACTAAATATATAGGTTAGAAGTCGTTTAAAAGAGTCCCTAAAACATAAAACTATTTTGGCTAAAAGATAAGGACAAAATGAAAATCCCTCTTTTCGGAATTTGTAACGGATATAAAGCATGACTAAAGGGCCAACCAGTCCAGGTTCTGTTGCGAACCGGTCCTCCATTCTACCTTGGTTTGTTTTATTTATTTATTTATTTATTTCTCAACTTTAAACGACCATAACTTCTTCACCGTAGCTCGGAATGAGGTGCCATTTTTTTCAGTATTCTTGTGATAGCAAGATCTTAAACGTTATAGTTGGCCTCACCTCCGTACTATGGCTGAAAATTACAAAAAATCCATTTAACTTCCCATTTTTTTATTTCATTCACTGTTTTGAGTTTTCTCTTGCACTATCTTGTATGAAATACCTATAAAATACATAAGAGATACACAAAACATGAAATAATTGCCAAAAAGGGTTAGTAGCATAAATATGAGATAAATCCAAGTTAATTACAATGCACGGGATCATAAAAATACCAAAATTAATGAAATAAATATGAAATATTTATGCCTAATCAAATCACCCTAACTTAGAACATTGTGCTTCTCGAGAAATGTAAAAGAATGAGAGTAATAATTAAAGACCCTTCAAAAACATTATTGGTATAGAATACCTTTTTCACGGTCAAATGATTGCATTTAGCATATGAAACAAACCGTTAAACTCCTAGGCTACCCTAGTAGGACGAGTGGTGTCTCGTGAGGGTTTGTAGTGAGTATACCCACAAAATTTATTTTTGACTCAAAGAAAAATTAAAATACTTAAAAAATGTACAATTTAAATTTCCCAAAAATAGTCACCATAAATTCATATTCACAAATCTCAATTTGTAGTGTGTGTGTGTGTGTGCGCAAAACCGAGAATTTAACCATTAATTTGCATGTATTGATCATTACGTTACTTTCTAAAAATTTGTTGCGATTAAAAAATCTCATGGATGCTCTCACAAATGAATCACTCGTAATGTGACTATATCTCTCGGTATGCGTGATTTATAAGAGTAAACGTAATGGAGTACGGATTCATGCACACAAATTTGAAATATGGAATTTTTATGATGAAAAGATCTCTTCATCGGAACACGGTTATTGGAAAATGGGAAACATTGCCTCTTATTCACACCAATTGATCTCTCTTATTGTCTTTCGTATATTAGGTCTCCACGTGGTAATCAATTTCACTATTTGGACTCGGTTAGGACTTTATCGGGTTGTAATGTGCATTGGGTAAATTGGGAATGTTTGGGAAAGTTTGAATTGGACAATGTCTATATAATATTCATTAGTGCTTCTTCGGGCTTTTGCTCATTTTTTTTTCTTTCTTTTCCTGTTTTTCACATTTTTCTTTTCTTGCTATTTTGGTTGACATGATTTTACTCTTCTTGACCCTTTTTATTGCACAGTTTGGATTAAATTTGATGAATCTTTAATTTTCACAATTTCGGGTCAATTAGTTTTTTCAGGTTACAAACGAAATTGGAAAATTTTATTTGGGTCAATTGGGGTGCAAAGGAATAATTTTTCATTGCTTTCATGAATAATATTTTTGGGTAATCAAACGATGGCCTAACTTCATTTGTCCGAATTACTCATTATTTTACCATATGCATCTCGAGAATCATTTGATTTAGAGATATTTTAGCGTTTTTCGAGGGAACATCACACAAATTTCCCATTACCGATCAAAGCAAAGGAATAAAGATCCTCAACGAATTTTTTATAACAAAATTGAACTTTGAGGTAATTTTAACTTGGATTGATTTAATAATTCACAAGAATGATAGGCTCGAAATCTCATCGGGTTGATAATCTCCACATTTATTCGTAACTTCGTCAATTTTCGCTCAATTTCTATCTTTGGTCAATTTCGGCTCAGTGCTCTTGATTTTTACAATTCCAGACTTCAAACAAGTTTTGTGACATTTTTTAAAAATTTAAATTCCCATTTTCATTTTTTTAAGAATAAAATATTTTTGATTTTTTTCAAAATTTTCAATTTTTTTTTATTTTTTTTGAATTTTTCTAATTTTTAAAAGACGCACTTGTCACCTCCCCCCCCAAACTTAGACTTTTACATTGTCCTCAATCAAAAGGACTAAAACCTAAAGAAGAAAAAATAATAAGTGCGACAAATAAAATAAGCAAATATTTAAAATGCAAAAAACACTATATAACTCCAACACACGACTCAAAAATATAATAAAAGTCACCCCATATGCGTCAGGGGTGCGACGATCTCTCTCCAATAAAAACTCATCCGACCCCACATACGGGGTCGAGTGCTCTCCTCTTCTCCACCGTCCTAGCATCGTAAACCAATAGTGAAACAAATTGGGACCCGTCCCATAGATAGGGGAGCCACCTTGAGATTCGTGATGTTTGTCATGAATGGGATCCTCATGGTGCCCAATCGAATTACAACTTACTTGTCTCGGTTTGGAGCGAACATCTCGACCGAAATTGGAGGGACATGCTAACCCACGATCTCTTTTAACTTTGGTAATGCATGGTTCAGTCTCTAAATTGGATGAGACTCTAATCCCTTCTTCGATCGCATTTGAGGCCTCAAGTAGTATAGGTGGATGGTCACGAAGAAGGACCTCATTTATTCTATTTTTCCCTTTGCCCTTATTGACGTAACTACACGAGTCCATTAGTGATTAGGCTTTGGCAGGATGGCTCCCATCCACTGGTCCAAATTCTTTTTCACAATCTCATAAGGTTATATCGCATACCTAACTCTCTTTCTTACTTTTCGCATCCTTTTTCTTGCACTCAAATACGTGATCTCTCTTGTTCTCTAAATTATTCACTGAACACTCCTCTTTCTCGGCCTCTAGCTCAACGTCTGAATTCTCGCTCTCACTTGATTTAATATGACATGACCCTAATGGGCCTCTCATGCTCGTGTGTTGTCTCTTCCATAAGATCCATCTATTGCGATTCGCCCTCATCACCCTCGTGTTGGCTGATGTTGAAGATATTTGTTTCAAGGGTTATGTTCCCAAATGTGAGTTGCATTCGACTATTTCAAGTGTTTATTAATGAATTAGCCGTAGCTAAGAGTCGGCGATCGATAATGATGGGAACATAATTGCTTGAGGTGATCGATGGCTCCGTGTCCCAAATGACAACATCTACTAGAAAGTAAAAAGTGTCAACTTGGACAATCACGTCCTCTACGATACCTTGAGGTATCTTCACGGTATGATCCAAGAGTTGAAAAGTGATCATAGTGGGCTTGATATCGCCCAACTCTAATTGCCTATATATCAAATAAGGGAGAATGTTGACACTTTCCCCTAAATCAATTATGTCTTTTTCTATTCGGTTCTCTCCAATGATAGACGAGATGGTAGGTCCACCCGGATCTTTAAACTTGGGTAGGAGGTCATTAAGTAGAACCGAGCTCAAAATTTTTTCTAGGAAGATGTTCTTTTTCACCTTTATCCTTATTTTCACCATCAATAAATCCTTAAGGACTTTAGCATAGGCAGGAATTTGCTTTATGGCATCGAGAAAAGGTAAATTCATCTTTATTGGCTTAAAGACGTATAGCACATCATCCCACGAGGATTTTTTTTGGGGGGAACCAACCGTTGAGGAAAAGGCGCAGCGGGGTGGTTTCACTACAACTTTAGGCTCCCTAGTGCCATTATTTTCACTCTCATTCAAGGGGGCATCTTCGGCCTCTTCGTGTCGGGCGAAACCTCATTGTATTTTGGTGTGTTATGTGGGGGAGGTGATAAATCAATAACTCGCCCACTATGTAGAGTGGTGACGGTTTGACATTGCTCTTGACGTTCATTGGATGTAGAGCTAACACTGGTTTGGCCTTGAGGAGGTCTTTGGCCTTGATCCAAAAACTTACTCTTCTAGTGGATACTTAAAGTTGATTTCAACTTTGAGATGTTTGCATTCATTTCAGCCAACATGCGAGCATTTTGAACATTGATGGATTGGTTCAAGGCATCCTCAAAATTTCTCCGTGTTAAGGTGATATATGGTACGGGAGGTGGTGTTTGTATATGTGGTGCTTGTTGAAAATGTGGAGGGGGAGGTGGGACAACGTGTGAATTAGGATTCAAAGCAGCATGTTGTTGGTCGTAGATAAAACCAGGATGGTTCTTCCATGAAGGGTTGTAAGAATTCCCATGCAGGGCATTGAAATTACCCTTAAATTCTCATATCGCATCAACTTGCTCATGTAGTATTTCTTTGCAAGCGGGTATCGTCAGCTATTCCTTCGTTGATGGCTTGCCTCAAAAATAACACACGCCTTATCTTTTAATTCTCGGGTAGATCCGACTGGTTCTCTTATCCTTGATCCGACTACGTCTCCCACATGATAATGATCGAGCACTGAAGGAGTGGTAAAAATTTATTGAACCCGATTTTAGGTGTTAGGATCAGATGTGTCCCATGCTTGGGTTGTCTCAATGACAAACTTAAGGTAGGCCTCTGTATCACGTTCATCTAATTCCCAAAATGGTCCTTCGCACATTGTCTCAACGAGTTGTTTAGCAGATATGCTTAGCTTGTGGTGTAAGAAAGATATGAGACAATACTTCTCAAAACCATGATGAGGGAATGTACTAAATAGCTCTTTGAAATGTTCTTAACATCGATCAAATGGCTCATTTTCTTGTTGTCAGAATGTTTGAATTTGATCTTGGATGGAATTTGTTCGAAGTTGGGGAAAGAACTTTAAGATAAGTTTTGATTGCATTTCCCTCCATGATCCAATTGAGTTCGGCGATAAAGACCATATCCATGTCTTTGCTTTATCCTTCAAGGAGAAAGAAAAAAGTTTGACCCGAACGTCGACTTATTTGCAAGTTTGATAGCTAAAGGTATCGCACGTCTCTTCGAACTTATGAATGTGGAGATAAGGATTTTCCGAATCCATTCCATGAAAAGTGGGTAGAATTTGGATCATCCCATTGCAAAAATGAAATTATCCTTCATTATACGGAAGTAAAATGCATCCCGGAATGACGGTTCACTAGGTATATTGGAGTTATTTCATGGGATGATACATCACTACACCCTCACCCGTACCAAAACTAGCATTATTTTACATGGCTCTCTCTTCAATTGATTCGAATTCCTCACTCGACATGCTCAGAGTGTGACTTGTGATAGAGTTAGGCGGTGTAGAACATGGAACCCAAAAATGAGGAGCGTTTGGAGTGTGTGGGCTATGAAGGTTGTATTTTCCTACGGGATTTTCGTGAATGTGGGTGGGAGTTTATTGAGGAGTTTGTTGAACATTTTGCATAAAAGGCTTTTGAGAGATGCTATATTTTTTTTCTGAATTTTTTTGAATGTTTCGGATATTATGAATTATTTTTTGGCTTTTTAAGAATTGGAGGAAAATTTTAGATTAACTAAACAAAACCTAAAAGTCTACCTACTCCCCGACAACAGCGCCAAAAACTTGACGCGACTCAAAATGTGTCTCTAGTACGTAAGTAATATACCGGTAAACCAGGTATCGATCTCAGGGACTAAGACAAAGAATCATGACGACGAATAGGGTAAAGATGACTAACTAAAACATTTGACTCACAAGAAGAATAATAAAAGATGATTTTTGGAATGAGAGTATGAATTAGTACTAGGTAAATAAGTAAAATTTAACTAAATTAACTAATCAAGCAAGACTTAACAAACTACGAATTAATAAATATAAATGAGAAATAAAGTCGGAATACAATCCCCAACACCTATTGAGTTCATCGGGTATGAAAACGAGTCTCGAATTAATTATTTAATTGAAACAAAGACATTATTTAACTTAAGCATTACATATATAAGGGTACGAGCCCGCATCATACATAGTCAAGAATATAAAAAACGTACAAAGTCAATTGATTAATACGTGCATTGCACTCTTAAACACTCTGGTTACCCAACAAAAATGAAGTTAAAATTCCTACGATGTTTGTACTAACAAACCGACACGTTTCAATTAACTATTTATTTTAAGAACGTGTTTTAATACCCATGCAAACTGTTTAAGGTTGGGTCCATGCATCCTAACCCTTGCAAATCTATTCGGATATGGTGTAACTATGATTAATAAAAAAATCTACGTAGCATGGAATCATTCTAACCATAAAAGTGTGATCAAACATGAGAAATAGTAATAAAAGTGCTGGAAATAGAGGTTACTAAGATTGAAGAAGATGAACATTGTTAACGAAAATGTATTTTATCCCAAATTAATTAATTTAGTTTAATTAATGTACACTTTAGTTTATCTTAATATATTGATTTTGATGATTCCAAACATATTTTTTATTAGGTTATTCTATAGATATTTATTATTGTATAATATTTATAATATAATCTTGTTAATATACCATTATATACATATATTTATTATACTATATAATGTTTTCATTTAATGTGATATTGTCCTGATTACATATCTATTCTGAGTGAGTTATATCTGTTTATGGGTAAGTTTTATTTTCATGACTCAGTACGCCTCGACTCGACTCAATGACATATCTGAGAAAAGGTATTCACGTGTATTGCACATTTGCACTTGACACATTAGGCACACATGCATATTTTTTATCTATGATTTTATGTGTGACTAATTAATTATGAGCCTAAACTTTTTCTAAAAGAAAAATTATATTTTTTACTGAAAATAATTTTTTTAGTAAAATTGGTGCAACTTTGTTTAATATAAATTTCTTATTCAAAAAAAAATTTCGGAATAATTTTTTTTACTGAAATGTATTTTCGAAATTATGTTGGCATGCGTGTATGTTAGTCTTTTCTACTGAAATGCGTTTATAGTTTATATATATATATATATATGCATGCGTGTATGTATGATATATTATGTATGTTTGTTTGTGTTGGAGATATTCTCTTGTGTAGCCTTAAGCTATACACAAAAACTGTTACCGATTTGACTTATGTTGGCATGAGTATATATTATATTATATACATATATCTTGCTTGTGCCTAAGCAGGTCATTGCCTAAAGCCTTAGCTCTCTTTGGTTTCTCCACACCAAAGTGGCGCCACATGTCCCTATGACAAGACCTTGCTTTAATTGATGGTGTGTTCTCTTTATTATATATATATTTTATATATTTGTTGGATGTTGTCATCTGTTAAGAGATTTGAACCAAGCCAGCCTTATATGTGGCTGAAACTGATTGCGTGTTCCCTAGGCCTGCAGAGTAAGTTTAGCTATTTTATGAGCTTTGAAGTTTTTTTATATTTACATATCTGTTTTGCTTTAACCGAAATTTCTTTTGCACGAAATCAGTTATATATTTTTTTCTGTTTTATCCGGAGATTTTTTTACGAAATTTATTTTGCGAAAAAAATCTGTTCGAATTCCTTTTCGTCCTAAATTTATTTTAATATCTGTTCAAGTTTTTTTTTACGAAAAAAAAACTGTTCGATTTTTTATATATACGAAATCTCTTACATATTTTTTTTATTGTTTTATCCGAATTCATTTTATAAAATATCTGACTAGAGATTGTCCTTTTGACCTCTCATACTTATATTTATCTAAATGAAGGACATGGGTCCTGTCATTTCCCTTGGAAATGTCTTACCCATCCACTCACTCAAGCTAGACTTAAGGCTATGCCATCATTGGCAGATTGAATTGATTGATCTTTGGAAATTGTTTTTTTTTATATATATATATATATTTCTTGGTCCGATATTTATTTTAGTCCGAAAATCCTTTATATTTATCTGACAAGACTTCTCGGCCAAGCTCATTTTATGAGAGTTTTTCTTTTTTTAAAAAAGAGGAGCTTGCGTTTATGTGTTGTTGGCCTTGGCTTCTAAAAGATATCCATATATCTGTTAATGAGGTGATCTCTCTGGCCGAAAGCCTGTACCGGATGTTGACAGACTATTGCCTTAAGCTTTTATTTGCATGCGTGTACCTCTCTTGAGTTTTACCACTGTTACACGCTAATTTCTTGTCCATCATGTCTGGCCGAATAAACAGTTGGATTACCACTGCTACTCGCTAATTCAATGCATGCATTTATATCTGTTCGAAAATAATTTTTTTTTATATATATCAGTTTGGAATTTTATATATATATATCTATCGAATTTTTTTTTTTATACAAAACCTGTTATATATTTTTTGTCCGAAATTTCTTATATAATACCTGTTAGAAATATATTTTTTATATGTACACCTTTCATATATAATTTGACATACACATTCTTGCAAAACATGTGTCTGAGTAATACATATACTTAATATGTCCCTTTCACTATTTTGACAGAAAATTGTTGTTTAAACACCAGTTATATTCTTTACACAATGGTTCCACATAAATACTTCAGTTGTGTATTTTATCTCTTGGACTAACAATCTTTTATGCAGAAAATATATGAGTCACCTCAAAGCTACCTTCAATCAGATATATTTTCAGACTACCATTCTTGTGGCACAACAGCTATATTTTATGGGAAAGATAAAAATGAAGATTTGCAGAATATTTTATCTCAGTAAAATTTAGTGCATTTAATGCTACACTCAGACCAATTCCAAATCTTCTACAACAGTCATATTTTTTGAGTAGCAAAATGAAGATTTGCAGATCAGTCTTGGAGATTATTTTCAGACTACACCATCTCAGAAAATCAGGAGCATTAAATGATCAAAATGCATGTGTCTAACAGCTAGTTTTTGGAAGACACATTTAAAAGCTTTGAAGAGCTGCATTGAAGATATATATACAGACTTGAATGAGAACATGAGCAAGACTTGAAAAATTATTGAGAGCATTTATTTTACTACTCAGCTACACATTCAAGAGAGCAATTAATTTTATCATCTGCTCAATCATTGAAGAAGAAGACTTGTGCATACTTCAACATCATTTATTAAAGTCTGATTCATGAAGGAGAAAGTCAGATTACAAATTGTATTTTAAGGAGTTTCAGTATTTTATTCTGTACTACAAAAATTAAGATTTATTGTGAAGCTTTGTTGAAGCTTCGGTTTGTACCGGTAATTGGTTCCTATCCGTAAGTGGGCCACGGGGTTTGAAGCTCGGAGTTAGCTTGCAAACAGTTGTACGCGGTGGTTTGATCCTACCCGCAAGTGGATCAGGTTTAGTGAAGCGCAAAGGAGACGGGGGCTCTAGGCGCGTGGACGTAGGCCGGGATTTGGCCGAACCACGTTAAATGTCAGTCTCATTTATTTTCCGCACTTTTATTTATTTATTTGCACATGCTTGCTTGAGTTAATATTTTCAGCACACTATCTTGCAAATAAATTAATTCCGAAATTTGACTAAATTAATTTTGAGATTAAAATAATTATGTTTTGAATTAAATAATTAATTTCAGAATATCACTTTAAATTAAATACGAAAATTAATTTAATATTTCTAGAGTGTTAAAATCTGCATCTCTAGTTGTTTAAATTAGTTAGTTGCATTTATTTGATCTTGTTGGATTTATTCTTAATAGTTTTATTATTCTGAAATTTGTCTAAGTGATTTAAATTTAATATTTTTCTAAAATATTAATTTGACTTAAAGTTTGTGTAAACTCAATTCACCCCCCCTCTTGAGTATAATCTGGGCAACAAACATGTAAGAAGAAATCAAAGCTTGAAGAAAAACAGGAAACACTCTTTAATTAAAGGTGAAAAATATGTAAATTGTTCTCCTAGATGTTTGTCTTTGATTAGGAGCTTTACAATGAATGAAATCTGAGTTAAAAGACTCTTAATGACTAAATATATAGGTTAGAAGTCATTTAGAAGAGTTCCCAAATCATAAAACTGTTTTGGCTAAAAGGTAAGGACAAAATAAAAATCTCGCTTTTGAAAATTTCTAACGGATCTAAAGTGTGACTAGTATTTTTCATGGTTCTGGAGCGTGACTAAAGGACTAACCGGTCCAAGCTCTGGGCGAAACGGTCCCCCTTTCCTCCTTGGCTTGTTTCTTCTCTTTTATTTGGTTTTCTTGTTGAACTACAAATGACCATAACTACTTTGCCATAGCTCGGAATGGGGTGCCATTTTTTTCAGTATTCTTTTGATTTCAAGATCTTCAACTTTATAGTTGGTCTCACCCTCGGACTAAGGCTAAAAAACTATGAAAATGCCCTATAACTTTCTATTTATTAGTTTCTTTCATTGTTTGGAGTTTTCTCTTGCACTATCTTGCATGAAATACTTGTAAAACACATAAGAGATACAAAAAACACAAAATACTTGCCAAAAAGGGTTAGTAGAATGAATATGAGATAAATTCGAGTTAATTAGAATGCACGGGATCATAAAATACCGATATTAAGGGGATAAATATGAAATATTTATGTCTAATCAGCGTCCTTGTGCCTGAACACCTAAAATTTTTTTGGAAAAGATTTTGACACCGGTCAGAGCCTTAGTAAAAAAGTTTAAAAATATTTAGCAAGAAGTTAAATTGGAATAATTAAATATGCATGCACACTCTTCATATTTAAGCTAGTGTTGTTGCACTCTCTTTAGGTATAGCTCACCCCCAATATAATGTGCACACCTAACGCTTGCTTGCAACCTTCCTAGTTAAAGTATCCCACTTAAGTAGCCGTATCACAACTCTTTCTACCACACCAATCTAACCCGAGAACTCTTACTTTGATTATTAATTTACTGATTAACTTATTAACCGTTTCAATTATATTAAATTATATAACGTTCATAAAAGTTATGTAAGAACTCGCCTTTTTAATCATATAACTTTCACACGAGTAATGTAAGAAATTCCTTTTTAAATCATATAAATTTCACACTAGATTTATAAGAAATGCATTCACACTTTTGTATTAATCTCCTATATAGCTATCTACTCATATTATATGCATATTAGTATACTACAACATTCACACACATATTATATGCGTACTATTTGTTTAAATTCTATACTATATGTTTCTGAATAGTGTTTAGAATTCTTGTTAGAATTCGTTTATTATTCATTATAATTCGAGGAAATTGGTGTAATAGAATTTGGTATTCTGTTTTGAGAAGTTCATCACAAATGAATATTATTGTTGATAAAAATTATGTTTTTATAAAAAAAATGGAATCACAAAGTACAAACAAAGACCCACCAACAGTGAATGCGACTCATGCTAATATGGCTACCCCCATGAACATGTCACATGGGGAGAAACTGAAAAAATTTAACGGGGCCGATTTCAAATGATGGCGAGGTCAAATGTACTTTTATCTCATAACCTTTCAATTGGCAAGGTTTGTGTATGATGATTGTCCCCCTTTGCAAGAAGGAGATGAAACTGAGAAAGTTATCGTTGTTGAAGCATGGAAATATTCGGTCTTTATGCTTCGTTACTACATCCTGACATACTTAGAGAAGACGTTGTACCATGTGTATAACACCATGGCAACCGCTAAGGAATTGTAGAATTTTTTGGAGAAGAAGTACATAGCTAAAGATGCGGGTACGAAGAAATTCATCATGGGACATTTTACAGACTTCAAAATGGTTGACTCCAAGCTAGTTATTGCACAAGTTCACGAGCTTCAGGTTATTCTTCACGATATTCACGTTGAAGAAATGTCTATCAGTGTCACTTTCTAAGTGGTGGCGATAATTGAAAAGTTGCCTCCATCTTAGAACTTGTTCAAAAATCATATCAATCATAAATGCAAGGAGATCAATGTTGAAGAATTGGTAGTGCGACTGCGGATTAAAGAAGAAAACCGTGAATCTCAAAAGAGAAGTTGGAAGAACATCATGGAGTACAAGGATCATGTGGTTGAAGGTCCTAAATCCAAACATAAGTGTGATGATAAAGGCACATCTAAGTAAAGAAAGAAGTTCAAAGGAAAATGATAGCCGGGACACCGCTCAAGCGAGTGTCGCAAACCAAAGAATGCTAAAAAGAACAATGCTCAATCAAATGTGATGGAGGGTGAGAACGATTTCGATAGTATCGCAGATATAAATTTTTCTGTTCTTGTCTCTGAATGCAGTATAGTAGGAAATACCAAGGAATGGTGGGTGGAAACTTGGGCTACACACCACATTTATACAAACAAATGGATGTTTACTACATATAAGGCTTTAGAAAATGAGGATACCTTATTTATAGGGAACTCTTTAAGTTATAAATTCAAGGGACAGGGAAATATTATTCTGAAGAAGACTTCGAGAAAGGAGCTTACTCTTAACAATGTGCTGCACGTGCCTGACATCCGTAAAAATCTAATTTTCGGATCACTTTTAAGCAAGAATTGGTTTAAACTTATGTTTGCTTATGATAAGTTTGTGTTGTCCAAAAATGATGTGCATGTGGAAAAAAGCTACCTATCTAAGCGGCTTTTTAAAATGAGTGTAATGAGATTGATGCCAAATTCATCCCCAATGAATGAAATTGCTAGTTTTACTTACTTGATTGAGTCACTTGATATTTGTAGTGCTAGATTAGCCAAGTCGGCCAGACGAACGGCGCGCGTGTGGGCTTTTGATCTAAGCCCAACACTTGCATAATGTAGGTCACCTCCCCTTCAAAGAGTTGAGATCCCCAAAGGCATCCAATCCTGAGTCCATAATTGGGTTTTTATTAACTTTTCAAATTCCCACTAGTCTTTCAATGTGGGACAAGAGTTAAAACACTCATAATTTATTAACTTTCATTGTTTTATGAGTCACTTTGAAGACATATTTATCATTTGGACATGTGAGGATTACCATGTTAATCTTCTTGCGAAGGAGAATGCGTTCGTATATATTCCCACGAAATTCGTAATGTGAATTCCATCTAAATTTAAGCTTAAAGTTGCACAAAATTTGCTGTCCAATACCCATTTTCTAACAAAAACATGTATACATTTTGGGATTACTAGGTGGAGAGACTTTAAACTCCACGTTCACGACCTAAAAATTATCGTTGTAAGAATTCAAAATACCACAAGGGGTCTATGGGAGGTTTTATTTGCCATTAGTCGGATTGGGTGAGTAATGTTCAATTCAGTGAGGGAGAGAAATGGGAGCTGTTTTGAAGATGAGGGCATTAATCCATCTAGACTTCGACACCTTATTTTGAGTCTGATGATTGTTTTGTATATGTAGAACCATAACACCTCTATTTTTCTTTTTTTGGAGTTCCTGAAGGAGAGGAATATAGTGATGAACATGGTGTCTTGAGGGTATTTATATGGGCCCCTTGGTTTTCCTTTTCTTTATTGTTCTTCTTTGATCGTGTATACTTTCTTGCTCTTCTTTAATCATGTATACTTTCTCTGTACTGTTCCGCCCCCTTGGCGGTTCAGTTATAAAATCTTTAAATAATCATTAAAACAATTCAAAAAACCACAAAGTTTATTAAAAAATGCTATATTTATACTTTTGCAACTAAGCCACTTAAAACCATTGGGTGAAATTGTCTAATAGATTGTTTTGGATCGAGAAGTTGTTATTCACCTACTGCTATAGCACATTTAGGAAAACTTCAAACTAACATTTCACCCTAAAACATAAGGCTCAACTGCCCATTTACTCATTCAGTCAACCAATAACATGCACGAGTATTCTTCTAACTTCCCAATCTATAATTATTTTTTAATACATTTAAAGAAAAAACGTAACTCTCTCTCTCTCTGACCCTCTAAATTGAAACTAGTTTTTCCTTGACTGTAACTCACCACACATACCCAAATGGGTATTCAACAACTAAAGAAGAAACGCACTCAAATACATGATAATCAGTAGAATGTTTGATGGCCAATGCAGATATCCAAAACACAAACACACGCACACAATTTTCGTAATATGGATAGTGACACCTGATTTTTGTGCTAGGTAGTAGTATCTAATATTTGTGTTTTAATTTCTAAAATGCCACTAGTTGTCGTAAGAATTTGGTTAGTGGATTCGAAACATGAGTTTAATAGAGAGAGAATCTGTTTTATTATATATAGAGAGAGAATCCGTTGAGAAGATAAGTCCGACTGACTTGTTCATATGTGTATACATAACACTTACATTTTTCATTAGTAATACCAGTAGTACTCTTCACATTTCATCATGTGAAGCCGTAATCTTATTCATAAATGTGTAATATATCTAACATCTTGGGAGGACAACGTTATAGGCTTTAGAAACTTGTGCACTCATCTTGTTCACCTCGCACACCAACAACATTGTCACACCAAATATTGTAAGGACCCCAAAAAAAATCTTCATTATCTTCACCGGGTAAAAGTCTCTTAATTATGTTTTTAGGACATCACTCTTGAGAGTTTGATGATGCTAAGAAATCACAATTTAAATTCGTATATGCAGCCCAAGTTCAAAAATGGCACAACAATGTAGATATGCAAACATATATGAAAATAAGAGAAGGAGATGAATGGAACATGGCCAGCCCTGCCATGTGCCAAATGGGCAATGGCACAGGGCCCATTTTAAAGTATGCACCTATATATGTATATTATATGGGTCCAAAAATATTTTATTTATATTAAAAATGTTAATTTTTAAAATAAGTTTAATTTTTTAGGGGGCCATTTTTTTTAACTACGCAAAAACAATCTATACAAAGGATGATTCAACTACCCAAAAATCTCACCCAACTAAAATGGGGTCCTAAAAAATAAGTTTAATTTTTTAGGGTCCCATTTTAAGTATTTAATATCTTTGTACAATATTTTTTTAGAAGGATCCTAAATTAATTTTCGCACAGGGCACTCTCAATCTTAGGACCGGCCCTGAAATGGAAGAGGATAAACACAGATATGTAAGTGGTTCAGCCATTGGCCTACTATACTATGCACGTGATGAGTGTTATCTACTAAATCAAATGAGCTATAATGGTTCTGGTTATAATTCTAGCACTTTCTCTCCCTACAAAAGGTTTCACAGAATTTGGCTAGAGTTTGTATTTTTTGGATTCTTTCCAAGAAAGGAGATGACAAGTATATATAGTGCTTGGGGTGAACCATACATGTAAGAGACATGTCCATGGTGAAGCTTCCAATCAGGTCTAGCCAACTATCCTTAGCGCAAATTTTTTATGATGATGCAATATTCCCTCATGTGCGCATGGAGATCTTGCTATAACTTCCAGCCCACGTGGATTACTCATGCTGGAACCCTGTGTTACAGGTGAGTACATGTTGTCCTGAGATGTCTCTTCTTGGCCGAGACTGACATGTTCAATGTCTTGATGAGCAACTGATGAGCTGGACTGAAATATGGCCTCAATTGTCTGGACATAGCAAGTTAAGACGAGACTGGCGAGATACTAATGGGTCAGTTGATAGGTCTCGGCCTAAGATACTTGTATCAGGCAGAGACTTTCGACATAGGCGCCACTCTAGAGAGGCCCACTAATGTATGACTTGAGAGGTTACACTTTGGTATATCAATCAACCCCTAGCCCTTAGTCTTCAATGTGAGTGGAGGACTGAGGGTTAAAAATGTCTGAGAGAAGATGTTGATGAGACTTTTCGATTGAGGGTTGTGATGTCCTTTCAATGTCAGGTCTTAAACGTTGGACACGATTTCTTAAATGGACACTTGGCAAAACATCCTTTTGGTTGGTGTGGTGCCCAAAACTGATGGCTGCTAGCGTGCCTTAGGAAGTTGTGTCCTATAATGATGATAACATGGGAAGTTGTTCGCAATCATTGATCCATTTAAATAGGTTTAAAAAACCTTTTTTCTCTTTCTTCTCCACCTTCATTCGTGTTCAAACCCTCTCTCTCTTTAGAAAACCAACTCTCTCTCTCTCTCTCTCTCTCCTCCCCCCTATGTTTAAGCTTTTTTGGGCTGTTTTAGGGCTTTTCTTTTTCCTCCGGCGTCCTCTTCCAACCAAGTAACCTTTATCCTCCTTTTTCCTTCACATTTCACGGTTTTGGGTGTTTTTTTCTCGCTACTTAGTTTTTTCGATGAATTCCCATTTTTTTCGTCTACCTTATTTGGTGTTTTTAAGGCCTTTTTAGGAGTACTAGTGGTGGTTTATAGTTTAGGTGATTTACTTAGGTTTTTTTAGGTCTTCATATTCCCTTCTAGCCCACTGTGAGAGTCATCGAACTTGCATCAGTCGTCTTCTATGGTGAGTGAGTTTCACCCCTTGTGTTCTTGGTGTTCATTGTTGAAAATGATTCACATTCCACCTTTTGCTCTGTTGGTCAACTAACTCAACTCATTTGAATGTTTAAAACCATATACAGACTCCTTGATCAATTTCCCCATCTCTAGGATCATATTTTTTGGGAAATATGAAAGGGTGAGGTAGAGGCCGACCTCACACGCCCCATATATTGTCCCCTTAACTATCATTCGTCCTCTAATAGTTGAGATAAATGAGTATTCAATGAGTGGAAACTCATCTCATAGCTCCCACTCATCTTCGTCTTCAGAGGACTATAACCCTTCTTCCTTTATGGTATCTAGGGAGGCTGACTCCTATGAGGAGGCCATGTAGGTCTCTCCTTCTCGTATGGCGAACTCGGGGGTAGTCGGGTCTGGTGATCATGACCAGACTACTAAGGCTTCGGTCCCTGGTGGGCTGAGACTAACTGTTGCCCAACCTCCCCTCCAAATGACAGTTCCTCTCTCGACCACGGCCAAGGGAGAATTTTGAAATAGGTTTCCCATTAAAATATCGACAGTAAAAATCATCGACTCTGAAGATGAGGTCGAGGATACACCGGATAAGTCTTATGCTCAGACCTTCAAAATCACCATGAGAGACGTTGAACTTCTGTATTTTAGGCACTTATACATGATTAATCCCGATATCCATATAAGGGTCCCTGAGGAGGCCGGGAGGGCATTTGGTGGTTGTGAGGGCAAGATTGATGTCTACAAACAAATGTTCAAGGTTGGCTTTCGCCTTCTCGTCCACCTTACTATGTGGATGATACTCACCAGTATGGGCCTAACTCTAACCCTACTTTCTTCCAATCCTTGGAGAATTTTGCTTAGCTTTATATCCCTCTAGAAGTTCTGCTTTATCTCCTACCTTCCAGTTAACGTATTTAAGGCGTGGTATAATGTATCATGAAAGAAAGCCCAACTTGACTATTATCATCTCGTTGCCAGGAAATCCACAAAGAAGGTTATTCTTGTTAACTAAGCATCTAACAATCACTGAATGCCATGATATTTCTTTATCTCTGGTGAGTGGAAGTTTCCATAGGATGTTGTCTGCTCTTCCTCAAAGTCGAGGGTCTTAAAAATATGGAAAAAATATTCAATGTCTACCAAGCTTGACCCCGTCTAGAGCATAGACAACCGAAATAAGATTAAACAAATTTGAGAATAGGGGGAAGATGGTGGGCTCGTGCAATTTGAGTTGATCATGACCCATGAAGTCCTGGCCGAGACGATACTGGGTGTCGACCCCCTTACTGAATTGCGTAAGTTTCCTTCTGAATTGTATTGTCATATTTATTTGAATCATTTCTGATAAAGTCGTAAATTTTCTCTTAAACTCCGGTGTCGTCTTTATTAGAATCATTTTTGATAAGGTTGTAAAATTTTCTTCTGAACTGTGGTATCGTCTCTATCTGAATCATTTATGATATTAACCTCTTCTAAATTTTTACATATCGGCTAAACGACACTCTGTAAGCTATTTGGAATATGGTCGCTCCCAATATCTCCGCCATACTTAATAAATTCGGGAAGAAGTTGGCATCCTCAGCCCCGATAAAGAAATCGACCATCGGTGGCCCCAATAATGCCAAGCCATCCAAGAAGAGGAAGGAGGTGTTTGATGATACCCCCACCCATCATCTACATAAAAAGAACAAGAAGGATGTCTCTTCCAAGGTGAGATCAAATAAGGCAATCCCCATCTCTTCTGATGCTTCCATGGAAGATCGTCTTGATCAGATGACCCTCGGCGATGAGACAATGATCGACGATGCTAATCGGGCCAGGGCCGTCGCTACCTCTATGATGCCTGGGGTTGGAAGGTTCTTCCTGAAGGCAATGGACGCCTCTTTTCTCATCCAATTTCACTTTCACAAGGCCACTCAGGTATATGTTTCAAAAAAAATTCTATTTTTTGTTGCAACTTCCGTCTCATACCAACCCATTTCTTTTGTCATTTTTACAGTCACTACTCAGACTTACACTCCTTGGTGAGTGGCTTAAATAAAAGCTTTTATTGATCCAAATGGGTAAGGACGCCCAAAATACTGAGAAAGATCTTAGGAGAGAGATGAATTCCAAGAATACGGATCATCAAAATGCCATGACCGCGCTCTAACATAAGCACTCAAACGATTTGGCCAAGCTAAAAAAAACATGACGCTGAACTGAAGGCCCAAGATGATAAACATTAGGCTGACATTAAGGTCGCTATCACAAAAGGCCATGGATGAGGCCAAGGAGAAAGCCCTTACTGACTACAAAGCCTCGGCTGAGGACAAGGTGAAGGAGAAGTAATTGCTGACTTCAAATATCCAGACGAGCTTGTTAGTTATTCCTTCCACTACCTGGATATGGGCATAAGGATAGCCTATCAATAGGCCATTCTTAAGTTCCCTGAGGTGGGGGATACGCTGAATCATGACTTGGAGGATTTCAAACTTTCTGATCCTTTGGTCGCCACTACCTTGGTCAAAGTAAAGGATTTTGTAGCTACTCCTTCACAAACAACTAAACATGTTAGGGAAGAGACAACAGAGAAGTTTAGGACAGAGACTACTGAAGGTTCCCCCTACGATGATGAAGATGAAACTCTCCTTGTTGCAAACATAGTCGACACTGACAAAATTGAGACAATATAGTTTCTTTTTACTAGCTATTGGGTGGCCGCCTATGTCCTGACATATGCACCATTCCACTTGTAAAATTTTTTGAACATTTGCAATGTCATCTTTGATTTTGGTCTGTAATATGTTTTGAACAACGTTTTCCTTGATTTCCATATGATGTATGAAGTAATTTTGAATAAAAAATTATCTTCTTATCATTTCCATTTCGTATATGCTTTGCAATTTGTACAATATTTGTATAATTCACCAAGTCTACTCTCATCTTAACTAAGAGAGGTCACCACATAGTGGTGTTAATTTAACCATTGAATGGTTATTAATTTGAATCAATAAGTTAATGATTTTGAGCCATGTTAATGATGTTGAGTCACCAAGTTAATGTTGTTGAGTGCAAGTCCACTTTCGGCTTAGCCGAGCGAGGTCACCACATGGTGGTATTTGTATAAGTAATAAATGATTTTCAAATTTTGATTCACCAAGTTAATAATGTTGATTCACCAAGTTAATGATGTTGAGTGCATGTTCCCTCTTGTGTTTTTTGAGGGTATATGGATGCGTGTCATTTCATAATACACACTCTTCTAGCCGAGAGTGTTTTTTCAGAGGTCATCAAATATATGATATGTTCCACTTTTGGTTCACCAAATTAATGGTGTTGATCAAAAGTCCCCTCTTGTCTTTTGTGAGGGTGTATGGATGAGTGTCGTCTCATTATACACACTCTTCTAGCCGAGAGTGTTTTGTTAGAGGTCATCAAATGAATGATGTTTTCAATTTTGATTTACTAAATTAGTGAGGTCGTTCACAAGTCCTCCCTCGTCGTTCTTGGAAGTGTGTGGAGGATTTTCATCTCTTCATACGTTATAATCTTCGCTGAGGGTGATACCAAATTTAATGTCACGAATTTAATGATGTTTGAATTTACCATAATTAATTGATTTTCCAGTAAACTTTTGTGTTTTTCACCACCTAAGTGATGTTGTCACACTATTCCCCTCGGTGTTATTGAGAGGTTATGGACGAGACTAGGTATCCATGGTTTCTCGTATTGCTGAGAATGAGTCAAGACTAGTTCACTACACAAATGATGTTATATATCTTAAAGAAATTCAAAATCATGCATTAGACAATTGAACACAAATATAAAAGGAAAAACTTGTGCTATTTTTCATTCACTAATACTACAAATACTAGCACTATGTATATATTGATAATGACATATAAATGGGATTCAGGCCTACTGATAATATTTCTTTAGGTGATCTATGTTCCATAGATTGGAGAGAGGATCTCCCTCTAGGTTCTCCATCCTGTAGATCCTAGGGACGACCTCCTCAATGATTCTGTATGGGTCGTGCCAGTTGGGATGAATCTTGTTCGACTTTTACCAAACTATTTTTAACACCAAATCCCCACAACAATTGACCTTGCTTTGACCCTCTCATTGTTGAATTTGGTCGTCCTTTGCTGATATACTTCTTGTCTGACATGAGCACTTTTCTTCTTTATTCTATCAAGTCTAAGCCCAACCTCCTTTCTTCATTGTTGGTCTTAGGGTTGTAATTATATAGTCTATAACAAAGTAGGCCGAGATCAGTGGGGATTGCAGCCAATATAAAGGGTGTTTCTCATATAGGAGTCCTCTACATCGTCCTGTAGGCCCACAAGAATCCATGCAACTCATATGTCCAAAGTCCCTCCCCATCTGCCAATTTCTTGTTGATTACATCTAATATTTTCCCATTAGTGTCCTCGGTATAGACGTTGGCTTGAGGTCGTCCCGGTACTGAGTAAAACTGCTTGATACCGACCCTTTCATAATAGGCCCTTAAGGACTTGTTCTTAAACTACTTTCCATTGTCAGAAATTAAGGTGTGGGGTAGACCATAACGCAAATGATGTTCCTCCAAATGAACTTGAAGGTCTTCATCTCGATTATGGAAATTATGGACTCAACCTCCACCCACTTTGGGAAGAAGTTAATTGACACAATCAGATACCTATAATTACATACAGCCTTAGGTAAATGTCCCACCAGGTTGACTCCCCATACCGCGAATGTCTAGGGGCTATGATGGACGATAAAGGTTAATGAGGCTCATGGGGAATGAAGGAATATATTTAGCACTTGTCACATTTGTTTACATGGCCGGCTGCATCATTGGTGAGGGTCAATCACCAGTATCGTTGCGTCATAATCCTTTTTACCATAGATCATCCCCCAATGTGACTTAAGCATGACCCCTTGTGCACATCTCGCAAGACGTATTCCACTTCAGTGGGGTGAATACATCGGAGTAAGGGGAGTAAAAAGCTATTTTTGTATAGGACATCCCCTATAATGGTGAACTTCATCGCTCTGTATCTTAACTTCTTCATCTCGACCTTTATATCTAGGAGTTCCTCGTCCCATATATATTTGATGAGAGTATCCATCCATGATGATTCGAGATTCAAATTTAGGCCAAATTCAAGCCTAATGTCGTCTTCATTAATACTTGGCTTGTACAATATTTCCACCGGGACAGTTCTCCTGATCTCTATTTTGGTAGCAGAGGCTAGTTTTACTAATTTGTCGACCCGACTGTTCTTAAGCTGAGGTACTCTCGTCATCCTCACTTCTTTGAAGTTAGTTAGGACCTTCTTCACATTTGCCAAATACTTGTCCATTTTCTCATCTTTAGATTTATAGATCCCTAGGAGTTGGTTAACTATTAACTGAGAGTCACTATGTATAATCCTGTGGCCAAAATTCAATATTTTGGCCAATAACAGGCCTGCCAATAAAGCTTAATACTCAAAGTCATTGTTTGAGGCTTTAAAACTAAATCTCAGGGTATATTTAATATCGGTCCCATCCAGAGTCGAAAATATAAGCCCTACTTCGCTGCCACTTTCACAAGAAGAGCCATTTGTAAACAAATTCCAAATCGGACTATCAACTCTGAAATGATCTTGATTTATTGCCCCATTTATGAACAAAACATCTTTTTAGTGGGGTTGAATATCGTTCCGTCGCCATGGATCGACTCAGGGTTGTCTTATCAAGCAGTACTGCAATCTCATCTTTTTTAACATCTACCTTAGCACAAGTGAACTCAGCTAAAAAATTAGCTAATGAATGTCCCTTAATTATGGTCCTTGGCCGATATATGATGTCTAATTCTCCCAACTCAATTGGCCATGCCATTATCTTACCCGATTTCTTAGGTTTATGGGTGACTTGCCTTAAAGGAGGGTCAGTGAGCCCCACTTTGGTATGGGCTTAGAAATAAGGATTCATCTTTCTAGAGGGATGGATCAACGCATATGACACTTTTTCCATCCTTGGGTACTTCATCTCGAGCCCTAAAGAGATTTTTTGTTGAAGTATATAGTTTTCTAAACTTCTTCATCATCTCAGACGATAGCTGTACTTATGGACAATTCAGACAGTACTAGATAAAGGAATAATCTATCTCATTGTATTGTCCAAGATAGGATAATTGGGGACCCAAAATAAGCTTTAAGTTCTTGAAAATATTTCTCACACTCCTCACCACATTCAAATGCTTTTCTTAAGTTTTAAAGAAGTTCTAACACTTATTTATGTCCCTGGAAACAAAGTGATTGAGGGCAGCGACTTATCCCGTTAATCTCAACATGCCTTTTATCATATTTGGCATCTTCATCTTGATTAACGCCTTCATTTTCTCTGGGTTCACCTCAATCCCTTTTTAATTAACTATGAAGCCGATAAATTTTCCTGCACCAACGTCGAATACACACTTGTCCGGATTCAACTTCATCGTATAAAGATCCATGGCGTCGAATGTCCTATCAAGGTCGGCAACATGATTATCCACCCTATGGCTCTTCATCAATATATCATCAACATAAACCTTCATAGTTTTATTGATATGATCTTAAAATATTTTATGTACCAATCTCTAGTAGGTTGCCCCTGCATTTTTAAGGACTAATGGCATGGCCTTATAGCAGTAGGTTCCTTTATCAGTGATGAAGGAAGTCTTTTTTACGTCGGCCTCGTTCATAAAGATTTAGTTGTATCCTGAGTATGCGTCCATAAAGATCATCAACTCTTGCCTAGCCATGGCATCTACCATATGATCTATATAAGGTAAAGGGAAGTTATCATTGGGGCAAGCTTTGTTCAAATCAGTGAAGTCCACACACAACCTCCACTTTTTATTGGCTTTTAGAATAATCACAAAATTAGACAACCAATCCGAGTAGTGTACTTCATGAATAAAATCTGTCGATTGGATATTTTTTTACCTCTTCTTGGGTTACTTCATATTTATCTCTAGTATAGGTCCTTTTGCCCAGCTTTATAGGATTGACATCCTTGTCAATGCTTAGTCGGGATCTATCCCTAACATATATCAATGGCTTCAAGAGAAGGTGTGTTTTCTTTTCTTTAGTAACTTTATTAGTTGTTATTCACCTCCATCTTCAATGATGAGCCGATTTGGACGATTTTCTCCAGATCGTCCTCATTGAGGACGAAGGATTCTACCTCCTCTACAGCCTCACCCTTGTTCAGTTTCTGCTCATCCCTTGGGTCAAGAGTGCCAATATTATAGGAGGTTGTGATCTTTTTATAGGCCTCCTTCTGTTCTGTCAAGATAAAACACTCTCTTGTTTTAACCTGATCACTTAAGACTTCCCCTACCCCATAATGGGTAAGGAATTTTACCATTTGGTTAATGGTGAAGGGCACTGCTTTAAACTCTTTGAGTGATACTCTACCTAGGATTATATTTTAGGTCAAGAACACGTTGTCATCCATCATAAAAAAGCTAACTTACTTTTTTATGTAACTCGGCCAAGTGCCCATGCAAACATTCATCTCGAATACCCCAAGTGGGTACACCTTTTCTCCACTGAACCCTGTCAAAGTTGATGATGAGGAACCAACCTCTTCTTACTGAGCTTCAGCCCCTTGAAGAAGTTCCAGAACATGACATCATTTGTGTAATCGTCATCCACCATTATTCAAGACACATTATACCCATAAACCCTGGTGTTGATAACCAATGGGTCATCATGGAAGGCCGAGATGACCTTGAAGTCCATTCGTAAGAAGCCTACTACTAATGTGTCCATGTCCACTTTCTTGAATTTTCTCGACTTTGGTTCTAAAGTAGTAGAGTTTACTTCCATCCATCTTGGAGTAAACTTTGCTTCCATGGCGTGTGCTTTACGATCGATCAGCTCAGTTCCTCTGCTAACCATTCCTCCACTGATCATTTTAACACCTAAAAAAATCATATCCATTCATCCCTTTAGCTCGGAGACCTTAGGAGGGAGATCTAGGTCATCTTCGTCACTATTTGACTCTTTATATTTCTTATTGGCCTGAGCTCGTCGTCTCGGGTTGTCCTCTTTTGACCCATCATACTTCTTTCTAGTATCATCTTTGTAACCACTCCGATCAAAATACTTCTAAATTTTCCATTTCTTCAATATTTTATCAATCTCATCTTTGAGAAGAAAACATTCATCTCAGGTATGGCCGTGATCTTGGTGGAAATCACACTACTTGCTTTTATCCCTCTTGTGAGGAGGGGACTTAAGCTTCTCAGGCCATGTGAGAGCTATGTCAGTTTTTAATCTCATCCAAGAGCAAGTCAAGACTTACTATCAATGGAGTGTATGTGGAAAAGTTTTCATTAGACGACCTTTTCTTCCCATCTTTTCCCTTTGCTTTTTGAGTTTTACCCCCATTGGCTTCCTTCTCGTCCTTTCCTTTGGCCGCTATAGCGATGTTCTGTCATAGACTTAGGAGGATCCTCAACCATCTTTTAAAGTAGCTTACCTTTCTGTAGTCCACTCATGAGGGCTGTCATTACAATATTTTCTTCATAATCCTCCATTTTAAGCTTATTCTTATCAAACTGACCAATTAAGTCTCTCAGCATCTCATTCTTCCCTTATTTCACAAACAAGAGATGAGTCACCGTCTTTTGGGGCTTCATGCCGAAGTAGAAGTTATGGATGAACTTCTTGGTCAACTGTTTGAATTTCTCGATGGATTTCTTAGGAAGAGAAGTGTACTATATATGAGCTATACCAATGAGAGTATCAGAGAAATCTCAGAATCTCATCTCATTTAAGACAAAGTAAATATCAATCGTAAATTGATACATCTTATTATGATGTATCGGATTCGTACTGCCATCATACTTGGGAGTGATAACTAGAGGTTTGAACTTGGCTGGAGTGGGAAAGCTCATAATCCTTGCTACAAAGGGAGAGTCTTCAACATACTCCCTTTGGATTTGGTCTTGATGTTTTAGCAAGTCACTGATTTTATCCTCCATCTTTTTAATCAAACTAGTCCATGGCTTCTCTATGCATTATCTCCTTCTCTTTCCTTGTCAGCTGGGTTAGGTGCTGCATCTCGGCCAGCATTCCCTTGATGACTGTTTACTTCTATTTGTTCCCCTCCCGGCCTGGCAGAGGTCGGTGGTCACCGCATCCATCATTCCCTCTAGAGGTGGCATTACTGCGTGAATGGGAAAGTCGATCTCGTGGGTATCCCATAAGGTTAAGATGGTTAAAAGATGACCCTCTGCAGAGTCTGTCGAAGGTAGAGGTTCTTGGTCGGACTTCCGGGGTTGGCCTATCACTGTTCCCTTTGTTGGTTGGCATTGGGAGCACTGTGTTACCAGAAATTTCATAAGGTTCCCATCAGTTATTTGCGTCATACTCTTGGTCATCAGGACTCTCTTGTACTTGCTTTCCTAGGCGAAGTTACCTGGGGTCGACCATGTCTCTACACCTATGATGTCATTTAACCTCCTTGTGTGAGGCTGGGGGTGGTCCCCCTGTCACCACATCCATAATATCTCTGGTGATCGGAGTGATCACCTCAGTCGCAGAGCCTGGTGTCCTTTCCAGCTTAGTCTAGCTAAAGGATATGAACAATTCCTCTATCTTTTGCTAGCTAGCCACTAGCGAGTGCAATGCCACTACCACTTAATCCATTTTTTACTAAGGTAGCGCCTCGCTTGAGCTGTGATAAACACCTAGTGGCAGATCTGAAGCCATATCTTTGATGAGAAAAAGTAATTAAATAAGATGAGCTAAAACCCCTGGAAAAGATACCCAAGCTCTTTCAATGGTGATACAAGTCCAATAAATGAGGAATTGGATCACCACTAGAGAAAAAAAAATAGTTTTTAGTCCAAAATGATGAGGAAGAAGATGATGTCTCTTTCTAGATATGGTGCTAAAATAATGATGTTAAGAAATCACCATTTAAATTTGTATATGCAACTCAAGCTAAAAAATGGCACACCAATGGAGATATGAAAACATATATGGAAATAAAAGAAGGAGATGAGGGGAAGAGGATGAACACTAATATGTAAGTGGTTCATCCATTAGCCTACTCCATTGTGAAGGTGATCAGTGTTCTCTACTAAATCAAATGAGCTCTAATAGATCTAGTTACAATTTTAGCACTTTCTCTCTCTACATAAGGTTTCACAAAGTTTGGCTAGGTTTTGTATTTTTTGGATCCTTTCAAAGGAAGGAGATTACAAGTATATAGAGTTCTTGAGGTGCACATTGTACCCCAGGTATGTAAGAGGCATGTCCAGGGTGAAGCTTCCAATCAGGTCTAGCCACTTGTCCTTGGTGCAAATATGTCATAATGATGCAATATTCCCTCGCGTGCACACAAAGATCTTATTATAATTGCAAGCCCGCGTGGATTATTTATGCTCGAACCCTGTGACACACTTGAGATACATGTCATCCTAAGAGGTATCGATATGTCCAAGGCTGACATGTTCTATGTCCTAATGAGTCGAACTGAAATATGGTCTCGACTGTTTGGGCATACTAAGCCACGACGAGACTAGCGAGATACTAATGGGTCCGGTTGATAAGTCTTGGCCTAAGATACGTGTACGAGGTTGAGACTTCCGACGTAGGGACACTTCAGAGAGGCCCACGAGGGTGAGTAATGTCAGTACGACTAAGTTGAGGTTTATTGAGGATGTGGTTACACTTTGGTGTATCCGAGTTGGATAGAGAACTTGCAATTTTTCGCTCATCATTTTATTCTAATTTATAGAAAGGGGAGGATTACAAATGACATGGGTTATTAATTGTTCTATGTATATTAGTTGATGTCAACAATCAACTCTGGCGTCCAAGGGAATTTTTTGATTGCTAAACTGCTGTCATAATCTTATTTTTTCAAATTTTAAACTCATAATAATGAACAATAAATACTAAAATGTGTACTTAGTCAGTCAGTTTTACAAAAATTAAACTCTTGATGTATCCATTACAAAATTTATTGTAGAAATTTCATAAATTTGTATATTAAATACAAAATTATTATAGCAGTCTTATCTTCATCGTGTCCAAAATCTGAAAAAACTTATCTACCCGGGAGAATCCAAAAAGGGGTAATCATTACGTATTTTTTCACCAAAATGTGAGATACATATAATATGAACAAAGCTACACTCTTAATGCCATTCGTAATTGCCAACTTATAGCAGTGTTCGAGTGTGAAAGGGAATGATAAAAAGGAATGACAGAAAACCATCAATATAATTTTGGTACTACCTCGAACAAAAATCTAAAAACCTTAAATATGAGATTCACATAGGAAAGTGATCGTGGTTGTGTTCACATACTAAGATATATTGGGGACGTGTTTAAATATAGTTTTTTTACTTAATTCTCACTTTTTAATATGCTATTTTACTTAACCCTCGATTTACTAATCTTTTTGGATTGTCGCCCTGCATGATGGGGCTTTCTCAAAAATAAAGAGTAAAAATAAAGGTAATTTATTTATCTTTGCCCCTTATTTATAATGCAAAATCAGACTTAACCACGTTTATTGGGTAGTAAGTCATTGCAACTAGCAAATTGGGGGTAAGAGAAATAGCATATTAATAAAATGCAAGTTAAGTAAATAAATTCTTAAATATATTAGGTTTTAAAAAATATCTTTCTCTATGCTAATATATAATTTGTACGTTGTAGTCAATTAAAATTAAATTATATATATTAAAAAGAATTCATTTAATCCCCATACTTTTTTATATTTGAATTCCCCAATGAGTTAAAAGAGAAAAATTTAACTCCAAAGATTTCCTGGAAATCTTAATTATATTCGAGATTATTATAAAGATCTTGCATAGGATTCTACAATCTTGTATACCAAGTTAAAGAAGAATCCTTCTCACTGGTTTGTAGAACATAAGAGCAGTTAGAAAAATAAAACTTAATGTCAAGAAATTACATTGCCTAAATTTAGCTGATGCAATTTATTAAAAAATTGTTGAAATTGATGCCTCATACATTAGTTATAGAGGTATTCTAAAGATAATTAATTATTTAAATGAAAAGGCTTCGAGAACTTAGAAAGATGCTCAGAAAATTTATTTTACAATAAAAGGAATTTCTTTCTATTTTGAAAGGTATTTATAATTTTCAACATGATTAAGTATAAAAAAAATATATTTTGTAGCAAGTCTTTTAGTAAGGAATTAAATTTCATTACTAAATGCATACTATCTAAAAGATTTTTTTTTGATAAATAAATGTATTAGAAACCAACTGCTAGGGGAACAATCCCATATAAAAGAAGTATACAGAGCAGGCATCCTATTAAAAAATAAGGAAAAATAGGCCCCACAGATTGGGAAACCCAAAACTACAAAACTGAGTAGAGATCCTCTATGAACTCTAGAAAATCCTGAGTAGAAACACATATCCTCCACTTATACTAACTAAGATGAGTTCTCCAAAAAATATAATGAAGTTAAGAAGGTTTAGTGTCAGTGCCATCAAAACTTATCGCGTTCCTCTTCTTCCAAATAGTCCAAAATATGGAATGAGGTAACAACCTCCACACTGTACTATCTCCTGTACACCATTGGGGAGGGGGGATCCACACTTCTAAAATCACCCTCACTAACTCAAGCATCACCCATGAAGATGAAGTGAGGGAAAGGAACACACAACATAGACCACTCGTGACACTACAATGCAAAATAAGATGATTGGTCTTCTCTTCTGCCTCCTTAAAAAGCCAATAATGACTCACCATAAATATCTTTATCTTATGTAAGCCCTCAATTATCAAAATGGTATGTCTTGACGCGTTACACACAAAAAACCTCACCTTAGGCGGTGAATTGACCTTCCAAATATGCTTCTAATGGAAACAAACACTATAGTTCCTAATACATCTCAAAATGGAATAGTAACTAGTGACTGTGAACACCCCAAAACCACCTACTGTCCATCTCAAAAGAATAATCTCCACCAAATGGCCAAGCTATTGACTCCAAGCAGATGAAAAATCTATCAACTGTAAAAACCAACGATATTTCACGCTCGGTTGATCAAGCACACAAGAAATACCGGGGATGCCTAACAATTTTTTTACCATCCTCGGCATCAAACCATAATAAAACATTTGAATTTTTAAACAACATTCAAGATAAAATAAATTTAATTAATAATTGACAATAAATAATAAATCCAACATCTAGATAGTAATAAAACTCCAACATAAGTACGATTTTCTCAAAAGACTGAATAATAAACTTCGGGCTTATTCCCACAATATCATAAATAATAAATTACTGAAAGGAAATTAATGCTTTAATAAAATCAAATGAGTTGATGACTGATGATCAAAGTGATCGCAAGTCTAATATCTCTTCAGCCCTGCTGTCCTGACTAGGTAAACCTGGGGGAAAATATTTTATAATTTGGGTCAGCGCCCTAGAGTTGCAAGAATTATCTTACGTAGTGTTGAGTTCATTATCAACTGTCTACATCATTAGACTAATGATTAGTTCTTAATTAATTTATATAGTTATTTATGTCCTTAAATATATATCACACATAAAGGCGTCTACCCGTAGTGTCCCATCCGTACTCTATCAGTAAGTCCAGAGGAGTCCCTCATCTAAATAGACATCACGAAACACATACAGGAGGGATGATCTCTACACGGTACACCATTGCATGGTCCATACCCTAACGGTGACAATGGATCCCAGCATCTACATCAACCCCTCAAAAGTGGCACTGCCACGTAGGTAAAAGTGTAAGAATCCTTATCCCATTAGAATTCTTAAAAACATAAATTCGTACAAATCTAATATTCTCATATATCAAACACCTTTGACAAACACGACTATTACTCCCTCCACAGAAGTCTAAATGACCCAATTCAAATCTTATTGAAAATATAAGATCCATAAATTTCTTTACATCTATGGCTCATAGTCCAATATAGAGTAAAATGGCATGCATTTGAAGTAATGTCAAAATTCGTAAAAATTAAATATTCGAACAAATTAAACACCTTTTACTAAAACGACATTTACTCCCTCCACAAAAGTCCAAATGATCCGATTCAAATCTCATTGGAAAGCTAGGATCCATACCTATCTTTAAATCTATGACTCACAATCTAATTCGAAGTACAAATAAAATGGTATGTGTTTTATGTGACATCAAAACTTTTGACAAATTTGTTAATTAAATCAATAAGTCATGGAATTTTAAATCCTAGTTTCAGGATTAAAGATTTTCTCTTTTAAAACATTCAAGAACCTTTATTTCTTATTGATTTAGATCAGATTTATCCTTCCTAAAACATGAGTTCTAAAGTTGAATTACCAATTAACATGATGCTCAATTTTTGAATTTGTCAATAATTAATTTAGTTCTTTAACGTCAAAATTTCAGATTTGTTTCTCAATATTCAAGTCGTTTATTCCAATCACATAAACATCAATTCATCAAATTTAACCTAGAAATTCATATGAGAAATAGACAAATGAACTAAGAAAAATATTGAAAATTAGCTTGGCAAGAAAATTATTGCCTTAGTTTGATGATTGAGGGTCCATTTCCTTTGGATCTTGATCCTTCTCCCCTCTCTTAGTCTTCCTCCTTTCTCTAACCTTGGTAACCTCTCCAACTGGATGTGGGGATTCTAGGGTTTAGTTATGGAGGATGAAAAATCTCTACTTAATCTCTAATTAACTTATAATAACCACTAATCTCGAGTTATCCCATGACCCTCATATTTGGACCCCCAAATGAGCCTGAAACCATAATCGAATTGGTCCAATGACTCCCCAAATGGTATACATATACCTTGGGCCTAAATTTAGATGTCTAAAATCCTAAAATAATCCCCAAATCATTCTGAAATGTGCCCAAACTATCCCTACCCAACTTACATAATTTTTTTATTAGATTGAACACCACATATCAATTATTTAATTAACATGTAAATTTATTTCCAAAAGTGAAAACATAACATTTATAATTGACCCAAATAAACATGTAATCACAAATAAGCAATTCATTCTCAAATCTAAATTCTACCACTTAATTTACACTCTACCAATTGAATGTATTTACGAATATATTTAATAAAATTCTTCCACAATAATTTATTATGGGAGCACATGGCATTACATTCCCCCCACCCCCAATAATGGAATTCTGTCCTCGAACTTCACTGAAAAATAATATCAAAACTTAATCCGCCAAGTTATTATAAGTTTATACTCAATTAGTTCATATTTGTATCCCCACGAGATAAAATAAAAAGGCACATCTTCTCATAATATCGTGTGATCGGGATGCGCAGATATCACATATCATATGCACACACACACAAACATCACATATGGATAACACCTATACATCCAAAATGAATCATACAACCCATTCATATCTATAAAGAAAAATATATTTGAATATACTATTGATTGCAGATATTGTCCACTTGTTCAACTAGTGGTGTAAATATTACTATATGCTCTCATCAATGCACTCCTTGGCCCCACTGGCCTTAACTCATATAAAAGAACATCACCAGATGCATTATATCTCCACACATATATAACATATTAAAAAAATTATCCTAGACCCCCAAACGTTAATTAACTCCCCACACTTGCAAAATTTCATGCGTGGGATGTCTCGCAAGTAAAATCCAAACAAGAACCCCTCCCGATAGAGTAATACATAGCTTAGTCGATTATTGAGATTCGTCGGTCCAAGACTAAACATGAAATGTTATGCTAACCATATGATTTTCAATGTGTGCTAATTTCAACAAAAATCTCATCAATTCGAAGAGTTACATTAAACCTTATCAAATTACTCGATCCAATAATGCCTAGAACATCATATTCCCTTTCACACATATGATAAAACACCCTTAGTCCATCCTTAAATCTAGTAGATAGATTAATCACTTCTACACCTCTCAACACCCAACCATCCTAACAAGGGTCTACTATCATTAGTCACCCTGGCAATGCCACTATGCTAATACCACTCGTGACCATACCCAACCCCATGTAATCGAGGTCGTCACTAGCAATACAATTATAAAAATAAAGAAAATGTTTACCATATAATTACTTCTCATCACTCACACTTTTAATACGAAAATAAATCCATCATCGACTAACCATCCCATGTAATCATCCCATAAAGTATGATGCCATCAACATATAGCCCATATCAATACTTCGAACTCAAAAATAACCTCTAGTAGACAAACTCATGTTGTAAGCCAAAATTAATTCTATCATCAAATTCACTATGAGACATCCTAAAAATAACTACGATAACACATAAGTCATTAATGGAATCCATCAACCATTAGGACCTCTTCCGACATAGAAAGAAGTAATAGAAACTTAGGGGATGATAACATGAACTATCTAATACCTAGGTGAGAATATAAACATAATCTACATGTAAATGATAAATCACATAGCCACTTACATATGGAATGAGGTCTCTCACCACCAACACCAAATATTAGTGAACACCAACCCATGATCCACGCGGTTGAGTCAACAGTTAATCCACTTATAAAGAGAGAACTCTCAGCAAAACCATTATGCCCAAATAAGATACGTCACCATATAATGCATAGATATTATGAACATCACACTTCACTATATCTATGCTCCAATAACTATGTTAATAGCCAACCTAAAATCATCACATCATGGCATTCACTCTCAACCAGGTGCTACTTCACTAATCATACGAAACATGTATATATAACTTCAATGCTCGTAGAAACGTCCACCATATAAAATTTATAAAAATTCAATCGAACTATCCTTGGTTCTACTCTACCATACCCAGAATCCACATTCTGGTAACTATAAAACATGTTGCCACATATCACACGTCGTAAAATCGAAATAAAAAATCACCTTTGGAGTCCTCCCACTCTTCTCAACTCACTATTTCGTAACAACATCTTTCTTTTTCCTCTAATTTTCTCTAATATGGATACTTTCAATCCTACATTAGCAATTATAATCCTTAGTCGAAACATGCTCCATCTTTAAGTTTCTTAGAACTAACTTATTCGTAATCTTATTTATAATTAACACACTAACAAAATGCACGCATATAATACACATGTAACTCCATTCTCATACAATTATCTAATTGGGTCCTCACAACTCGAACCAAACAGAAAATCAATTCTCTCCTTTCCAATTTCCACTCACTCAGGTGTATTACAAATTATTTAACTAGTCTCCAACCCTATTATGTGACCACATGATGAACCTAGTACTAAGTTAAAACACTCTCATTTCATCATCACCCAAATTAGAAACGATTTCACCACATAAATGAACATTACTCAAATCTGAGCACCATACCAATTTAACCCTTTAATTAGAATTAATCCTCGCTCAAAGTTTTGATCAAAATCCTTACATTTTGCTAAAACATGGGAATCAATTTCCCTCTCTCTTACGTGCACAAAATTTCATAAGGTTATTCTACTATCTAATTTACCATCACAACCTATATTACCATACGTAAACCCCATAACTCCAATAATCTTTTGAACAACTAAAATCCCTTAATATCTCAAAAAATGGATTCAACACAAATGACATTCATTAGCTTGTGCCACCAAGAGTCTTTAAGTTGCAGAATTTACTCCTAAAGAAGTTAATTTTCCATATTAACTTTCACAACTATGGTGAACAACCTTGTCCAACCACTCGCTCAATTATTGACCACTAGCTCCCAATGGTCCTCATTCTCATGATTTTCCAAGCTCAAATACTCTCGAAGTTTTTCTAACACTCAAATGATAATGAATGATAGCAACACCCAAGTCTTTTTGATGCCGGATGATAAACTCCTATAATGGACTCTAGACATATAAAATAACTTTAAGCAGAAAACAAAACGAACGCAACATAAATCCTAAGGACACTAGATACTTTAATATCAACTGCAACAACCCATGATTTTCCACATCTTGTTGATTAGTCCTCACATGAAGTACCGCGTACGTCTCAACCATTTATATCATTCTCATCATCAAACCATAATAAAACATTTGTATTTTTAATAAAACATGCACGATAAAACAAATTTAATTAATAACTGATAATAAATAATAAATCCAACATCCTGATAGTAATAAGACTCCAACATAAGTACGACTGTCTCAAAGGACTGGATAATAAACTTTGGCCTTATGCCCATACACTATTCAAAATAATAAATAAATGGAAGGGAAATAACAACCTAAATTAAAATCAAACGTGTTGATGACTGATGAGAAAAATGTTCGCAAGTCTGATATCTCGCTAGCTCTGATGTCCCTGTCTAGGAAAAACTCGTGGAAAGCATGTTATAATTTGGGCAATGCCCTAAAGTTTTAAGAATTATCTTAAAAAATCAAAATGCAATAATGTAGTTAATTCAAAGAATGTACCGCCCAACGACACTCGCATGCTATAAGTATCTCCACCTTCATAAGTGTAATACTATATGCATATCGACCCAAGTCCCAAATATGAAAGTCTAATAACTATAAAAATAATTAATATTCAATGCATCTAGCATAATTCATGTACTGCCACTAATCGTCTACACATGTGCTTATATTTTCTAGAGTACACCTAATATACTACCCATAAAAGTAACATAACGTCCATTATACATTTTTACGTAGTATTGGGTTCATTATTGATAGTGAATTTATATAATTATATATGTCCTTACATATATACAACACATAAAGGCATCTACCCTTAGTGTCCCATTTGTGCTCTATCAATAAGTAGTGACGAGTTCTTCATCCAAATGGACATCACAAAACAAAAACAAGTGGGGTAGTCCCTACACGGTACACCATTGCATGGTCCATATCCTAATGGTGACAATGGATAGCAACATCTACACCTACCTACGTAAGTGAGGCTGCCACGTAGACCTACAATAATGACCTACAAAATGCCTAGCCCACCTATGCTGATGCGTGCTACGGTCCTGAGACGCACGTAACTCGAATCGATAGAATGTCCACAAAAATGGGTATGTATACACAAATAAATAAATACATAATTTTATTACATAATATGCATACCTTATAATTATCCCCAAGAGTCCCATTTAATCTCCTTTTAATAATTCTACTTTGAGAATTATTCATTTAGTTAATTGTTAGCTTCCCAACTAAAAATAGGGGCACAACCCTTGCACGAAATTTGTCCTCGTTTAAGTTAAGGTATTTCCTAACATTGGGAATAGGTTAATATGATTTTTAAAAAGCCCTCCCATGAGCTCCCTTTAAATAGTAAAAATATAAGACTCCTTATCCCATTAGAATTCTTAAAAACACAAATTCATACAAATCTAATGTTTTGACATATTAAACATCATTTATAAAAATGGCTATTACTCATTCCACATAAGTTCAAATGACCTGATTCAATGCCCATTGGAAAGATAAGATCCATACATTTCTTTACATATGTGTCTCATAGTTAATACAAACTACAAATAAAATGGAATGCATTTGAAGAGACGTCAAAACTTATAAGAATAAAATATTCTAACAGATTAAACACCTTTTACTAAAATGGTTATTACTCCATCCACGGGATGTAATACCCCGTATTTTTATGCTTTCTAAATTTAGGGATTTATTAAATTTAATGTGAATTATTAATTTAATATAAATCTAGAAATTAATTATATTTTTATAATTACTAACGTGATGTGAGTTAGTAAGTATGGGAAAATTGTTGAATATTACTACTGAGCAAAGTAATATATGATATTGGTTCTATTAAATGTCACGAGTGAATAAAATGACAATTTTGGAAATTTAAGTTGGAACGCGCCTGTGTCGTGTCAGGACTAAATATCGATTAATAAAAAGTGAATACATTATAAGTTGCTCGTATGGTCGTTCTGAGTGTGCCAAAGTGTCCGAAAGGGTCGAGATAGTCAGAATAGTGTACGCGGGGGTTTAGTTTAGGTCTCGGGGTATTTTTAGGCTTAATTAGTACCCCAGGAGGGCATTTTGGACATTTTGTAATTTTGGGTAATTAAACCCACGAATTTGCAAGGGTTATATCAGATGCCTAGGGTTGTCTTCTAGCGTTAACACAACCAAAGACTAGTGACGACCATAGGAGAGGGAAAGAGAGAGCTTGCCAAGGAGTTCTAAGTCGAAAACTCCTCCGTTTGCGCCGCTGTCGCCGCCAAACGATAGATCACGTCGCAAGGATCATAACCACATTGATTTCAGCACAAATCAGAGACCAAAAATCCACAGTCAAGTATCTATCTTGCTGAATTTCGTTAATGCTTCATTCATGTTAGTTTAGGGTTGATTAGGATGAGTTCTATGAAAGAAAACCCATGTTGGAGATTAGAAAATTTCATGTTTTAATGATATAAATGATAATCTAGGAATCCCCTTCATATGTAGAGGTTTAACCACGGATTTATGATGAATTAGAAGTAGAATTTCTGGAGAAAGAATGATTTGAATTAAGTTAAATAAATTTTTAGGGTTTATGAGTATTGTATGTATTTGGGCACTTTTAATCCATGAATCTCGATGAAAACTCGCATGCTTTACGTTAAATATTGTCCATTTAGGTTTAGGACGTTTGTGGTATAAATTTCTGGGAGTTGGGGAGTTAAAACTTTGGATTTGAATGATGTTGGATGATAGAACCCGTAACTGGCTTTCTGCAGAATTCGTCATACCTGTTTGATCGATCGATCGAACCAGGAGTATCGATCGATCGAGATCCTGCCATCGATCGATTGACCCCTCCTGGCAGACTCATATTTCCCTTCTAAATAGTGAATTCAATTTAAATGTGTAATAATCTTTGGACATTCTTATTAAAATATTTTGGGAGGTAAAGAAGACCAGTAGGACTTATTAAAAATAGGAAATCTTTAATATAAGACAAGATTTACATTTTCGGGGATGTTTACATAAAAAGGACGATAGAACTATGTATTAAAGTGGGGAGACGCGTAAGGTAGTTATGTTGGAAATTAAATAAGAACCTACTGAAATTTCACTTTGGAAAGAGAAGAATCCATGAGTGTTACGTAGTAAGTTAGAATAATCCCTCAAATTAAAGTAAGAAACGAACCGTTATACGTGATAACTAAATAACGAGTAAGAAGGACAAATGTCATAATTATGGGTTATGAGATGTACCTAAATTTGATATGGTAATAGTAGTATATTTATATGACTGTGTTTATGCATATACTATATACATGTGAAAATCATGCCCGCGCTAGTTGCTATCCCTGAGGTTACCGCGCTGGGACAGTCTTATCTCGATGGGACCTTTATAGGGGATATTGACTCGTACCCTAGAAGATAGAAATCCTTCGGTACAGGCTATCGAATCGATAGTTCAGACGGTCCTAAGAGACGTGAGGGCATGTGTTGACCTTTTAGAGACCTAAAATCTATGCTTCGCCTCAATATTGTTTGTGTTTTTGTTAGTACAGTTCGAGAGTGATTCTGAACTTGTATTTCCCTTAGTACGAGTGATACGGGGATTGGATAGCAGAGTATGCCCGCACCAAAATTATTATGTGGAGTGCCGTTAGAATATATATATTATATGAGTATTTAATATATATATTAAATTCTGAAATTTGGGAACTACCTACTGTGTTTATGGTAAGTAAGATGTGAATAATTATTTCAAAATTGGTAATAATTGTTTGAAAAGTATAATATATTGCGGAGAGACTTTATTAGTAAATAAGGTTAAATGAGAACTATGTTGTTGAATGAAATGAACCTCTTAAATAGTTGAATTTGTCAGTTTAAATCTTACGAGCGACATAAGATAAGATAAGTTAAATAGTTGGGAAGGTTAGTACGATAGGCGTGCACATTAGAAGAGAGGTGAGAATTTCTCAAGGGAGTGTCGCACTAATATGTTGTTGCCTTGGCCAGTAAACATTTTAAATACTTGCTAAACAAATTTTAAATCGTTTTTACAATCGGGCTCTAACCCGTTTCCATTTTCTTTTCTCTCTTGTATATATATGTATATATTACAGGTGCCCAGCCACAAGGGCGTCTTACATAAGATCCTTTGGAAGGAACGCGCTACAGCTTAGGTGGGAGTTGCTGGCCTCTTGCTTAGACGACCTCATTTCTTGATTCCACTTCTAGCATTTATTTTATCAGTTGGGCATGTGTCGCCCTTTTCCATTATCCAGTTGTTTTATTGAATATTGCAATTCATTTATTTCCAGTATTTGCACTTTGGGATTTATTATTGTCAGGATGTCTTCCTTTGAGTATTAAATGTTGGGTTCAATTAGTTGAATGTTGGATCACTTGGATTTTATGTTTCAGGATAGTTGTTGTGTAATTCTTTAATTGTGAATTATGTAAAGTTTTAAATGATGGTTTATAAAATAAAATTTGAAAAGTAATGTCTAAAAATGGTTTTGACACTTAGCTTAATTATTTAGGGTGTTTTAAATTGGAAAAGTTACTTTTATGACAGTGATGCTAATAATGAACCAAATGTTCACCTTGATTTTAATTTAATAAAGGAGTGATCGCCCGGTATTTAATTAGGCGGGGTGTCACACGGGAGTCCAATTGACCTGATTCAAATCTTATTGGAAATATAATATCCGTACATTTCTTTACATTTATGACTCGCGGTCTAATTCTAAGCACAAATAAAATTTCATGCATTTGAAATGACGTTAAAATTTTTGACAGATTCGTCAATTAAATCAACAAATCATGGAATCCTAAATCCTAGTTTCAAGATTTTCTTTTTTAAACAATTCAAGAACCTTTATTTATTATTGATTGAGATCATATTTATCAGTCCTACAACATGATTTATGAAGTTGAATTTTCAATTAACACGATGTTCAATTTTTGGGTTTGTCACCAATTAATTTAGTTCTTAAATTTCAAAATTTCAGATTTGTTCTTCAGTATTCATGACGTTTATTCCAATCACATAAAAATAACTTCATCAATTTTAACCCAAAAATTCCTATGAAATACATTAATGAATTAAGAAACATATTGGATATTAATTCAACAAGAGAATTCTTGCCTTAGTTTAATGAATGAGGTTCCGTTTCTCTTGGATCTTGATCTTCCATCTTTCTCTAACCTCAGTAATCTCTCCAATTGGGTTTGGGGATGCTAGGGTTAAGTTATGGTGGATGGAAAATGTCTTCTTAATATCTAATTAACTTATGACAACCAGTAATCCCGAGTTAACCCATGATACTACATTTGCATCCCCAAATGAGCTCGAAACTATAATCAGATTGACTGAATGACTCCCGAAATGGTATACCTATACCTAGGACCTAATTTTAGCTATCTAAAACACCTAATCAAGTCCCTAAACCATATCGAATCATGCTCAAACTATCTCTACCCAACTTACATAATTCTTTTATTAGATTGAACACCACATACCAATTATTTAATTAACATGTAAATTTATTTTTATGAGTGAACACATAACATGCATAACTAAATCAGAAAAAAATTTAATCACAAATAAGAAATTTCTTCTCAAATTTAAATTCTACCACTTTAATTTAAATCAACATATTTAATTTTAATTTTACCAATTTAATTTATTCATGAATTTATTTAATTAAATTCCGCCAAAATAACTTATTGCAAAAACACAGGGTATTACATCAGCCTCCTAAAGTTCTCACTACGAAAGCTATCTCCTGAACCAAGGGTTCCACATCACTTGACCCCTACGCACCTCCACATGATCGACCACCTAACCATCTTGCTCCTCCTCAAACTGAAGATCCTAGGAAATAGATCCTGAATAGAACCGTTCTTGCCCCATATATCTTTCCAAAATCTAATTCTATCTCATCTTCCTAAATGTAACTTTGTATGCCTAAATAAATCCATCCACTCCTTCAAAATATGCTTCCATAAACCTTCTCCACGATCTAGTCGCCCCAATCTCGGCCCTCACCCCATATGCGTACAACCACGCCCAACGCCCACTACCATTCTCCATAACCAGTTATCCACAAGAGGGTATCACTATAACCATTTATCTAATAAAGATTTGTTGAAAAGCTCTTGGTTTTTCATACTCGCGCCCTCCCCCTCCTTGATAGGTTTGCAGACCTCCTCCCATTTTTCCAAGCTATACATAAAACAATCCTCGGCTCCTCTTCACTGAAAGTCCCGCATAAGTTTCTCCATCTTCTTTCGCCCAACACAAGGTAACGACAAGATAGAAAAGAAGTGGGTTGGCAAACTAGACAATGAACTCTTAATTAACATCAATCTCTCCGCTTTCGAAAGAAATCCATTCTTCCACCTTGATAATCTCCTTCTCATTCTCTCCAATACCAGATCCCAAATTTCTCTAGACTTAAACATCGCACCGAGTGAAAGCTAATGATAAGTCGAGCGAAAAGAACTAATCCAGCAACCAAGCGTACTAACAAGGCCCTCCACACTAATATCTCTCCCAATCGTAATCATCTCTCACGTGCCCAAGTTGATGTGAAGACCCGAAACTTCCTCAAAATAGATAAGTAGTAACTTTAGTGGATAAACCTGACCCAGATCAGAATCACAGAAAATAATCGTATCATCAACAAATGGGAGATGGGAAATAGTAATAAAATTCGTACTCGGCTACCCAATTGCAAAACCATTGATTTACCCAGCCGCAACCAGTCGGGACATCATTTGAATAAAATCCTCCCTAAACAATATGAAAAGAAAATGGGATAATGTTTCTCCCTGTCGCAGATCGCATGAACTAGGAATGAAACTCACAGACACTCCATTAACTAGAATAGATAACCTGACCATAAAGATGCCTATCCTCATCCATCGGCACCACCTCTCACAAAACCCTATCCTCATCACTAAGTACAAAAGAAAATTCTAATTGACATGATCATATTACTTCTCGATGTCGGGCTTAGACGCAATCCCTTGCACTCCACTTCTCATCCTAGATTCCACTCATTCATTATCCACCAAAACTGTATCAAAAATTTACCTTCCACTAATGAAAGAATTTTAGGAATCAGAGATAAGAGGGTCAAGGACATTCCTGAGTCTAACCAACATCACTTTAGTGAGAAGCTTATAGACAGTTCTAATCAAACAAAAGGTTTGAAGTCCTTAATATCAATCGATCCACCCTTTTTGGAGTTCAAGGTAATAAACATCGCATTCAAACTCCTCAAAAATTAACCTCTATCATGAAATTCATTGAAGAAATATGTCACATCTCTCCTAGCCACGGGCTGACAATGTTGAAAAAATACCATGTGAAAGTCATCGAGACCAGGCGCCTTAACACCACACATCGAATTAAGGACATGTATCACTTCCTCCTTGGATAACTGACCCTCAATTCTTGCGTCCTCCTTTCCCAAAATATACCCCAACTCAGCTCGACAAGAGTAGGCCGCCTCTCCTCATCCTCCCAAAACAAATCCTCATAGAACTGTGTGATGGCTTCCTAATCTCTCTATCTTCTTCGAACCCCCTAGACCCCCACCTCGATTTTCCTAATCTAGTTACCACGCCGGTGAGAGTTAGCCACTTTGTGAAATAACATAATGTTCATATCACCCTCTCTTATCCACAAAGCCCTAGGTTTCTACCTCCGATTAATTTCTTCTTGAATAAGTATGTTCCCAATCTCCCCTTCCTCTCCTCCATGACTCTTATTTCCCCCTCAAAAATATTGAGCATACCTTCTTTCTCATCGAGCTGTCTGACCTCATCCATGAGCCTAGTAGTAGTTTCCCTCACATTTCCAAAAACCTTCATATTCCATTGTTTTAAATACTAATTGATAAGTCCCAACTTTTAGGCCAATCTTAAACTGGCATTACCCTCTATCTCATAACTTTACCACTAATACTTGACCAAGTCCACAAAATTTTCTTGCTGAAGGAACATATTCTCAAATCTGAATGGAATACTACCTTCTCTCTATCCCCCACACTCTAACAAGATTAGACTGTGATTTGATGTAACCCTAGGCATGCAATACTGAATTACCCAAAGAAAATGTTCCTCCCACCCCTGAGAAACAAGAAAGAGATTCAACTGAGATAAGGTCGGTCTGAACGTAACGCTAAACCATGTGTACAAGTCGCCTTCTAGTGGTAAGTCCATCAACTCCACCTTGCCAGTCTAATTCAAAAAGTCCCTCATATACCTATTATTTTTACCCTCTCCTCTTGTCTCCAATGAAAAATGCACTATGTTAAGGTCCCCCCGTACACGTAGGAACATCCCACACCATACTAACTCCTGCTAACTCCTCCTATAATTCCCATTTACTAGAATATATTTCCGGCCCATAAATCCTCAAGAAAATCTATAAATCCTCAAGGAAAATTTAAGTCATCTCTAAAAGCAAGATAATATCAAAAATATTTTGCAACCAAATAATTCCTAGCAAAAAGTAACTTTTTGAGATGAATTATTAGAACCCTAGCTAAAAATAAGGGTGACAAATTTTTCGCTATATTTTGGTTTTCGAAGATACCTATTGTAAGAAAATTATTTACAAAATATCATAACTTTTGAATTTAAATAAAGTCATTTACGATAAAAAAAAATTATACTCATTTAGTACACACACACACACACACAATCGTATCCTTCCACCCTCATCTCCCACTATTCCCTATTTCCCTCATTCAAACAATTCCTTTAACCCCAAGATGCACACCACCCAATGATGCCCCTCCACCTTAGAAACTCCATCCACCTCAGTGCCCCCTCCATCATTCTCTCTCTAGCTCCACACTTTTCAGTCTGCTGAGAATCACCGACAGTCCCCTCCTAGCCTCAATGTTGAATCAGAGCTGAAGTAATCACTACTTATTCAATAATGTTTTTTTTTTATTTTATATCAATCTACTTAGCTTTAAAAGTTGATAACTGTTAATGGACTTACACAAGCAATGGCAATTTATCAAGAAATCAAGAATTAGATACTATTCTCTATTAACTCCGTTCGTTATATATCGTTATGGATGTTCTCTTACTTTTTATTCATTGTGCACTATTTTATTTTTCATTGTATATTCTATGTTTTTTGATGAAATAAAATATTTAAATTCAAAGGGTGATTGTAAAAAATTTATTGGCAAAATAATTTATTTTAAAAGTAAATATTATATACTAAAGAAGGGCTTTATTTAAAATTGATTCTTTGTTATATGTGAATACATGGTAAATCTTTTGTATCTTTGTGACTCTATTATAATACATTGATTAAGGCTTTTGATTTTTGTTTTTTCTTTTGTATGTTTTTTTAAGTATATAATGGTTCAATGATGGAATGATATACATGTGCTTATCAAAACGAATTGAAAAAGAAATGGGTTATCTTGTGTTTGATTCCAAGTTTTATAGTCATATTTTCCCACTCCCTAATTCCTGATAGCAAATCGTTACTATTAACATTTGCAATGTGTAAAAATTCGAAATAAAAAAAATGAATTGACTAATAAAAGTTTTAAGATGTATGATAAATAAACTACCTATAAATTAAATAAATAAACATTGTTCTTGATATATAATTGAGAATTCTAAATTTTAAAAGAAACAATATTACAACAAATAGTTTATAAACTTGCAGAAAGCTACATTTTGAGTTAGTTGAATACGATAACTATACCTTGTTAAAGTTTTTTAAAGTAAAACACCGCCAGTAAGACACTAGAAAAAATATTTTTGCCTACTCCTATTGTGTTTTATTACTTTGTAGCAGATATTAATTTATACGAACTTCACTTTAGTTCAAATGTTATGCTTTGAGGATTGAAAAAATTGTGCTAAATTTTTAGATTTGGGGATTTAAATTTTGTTACGTTTTGTAGTCCATTATTATTATTATATCCTTTCCGCCATTTCTTAATACATTACTTGAATACAATTATATTATACACATTATATATATATATATATATATATATATATATATATATATATATATATATATATATATATATATATATATATATATATATCTGTGTGTGTGTGTTGACAAACAAGAAGCATAATAGAAAATTAAACCACAATTATTTATTAATATTTTAGTATGGTATTTCATTTTCTTATGTCATTAGAATTTGTATCTTAATTTTATCCCATTTTTGTTTGTATATTGGGTTCATACATTGTTCTCTTGTTTAGTTACCTTATTATAATATTTCATAATATATGGCTGCTTTTATAAACATAGTTACTAGGATCACTACATCCCCTCCGTGACACGCTAGGAAAATATAGTTATGAGTATCATTACATCTCTTGTCATAACGCGATTTGGGGTCACGCGATCCTAAATATGACGTGTTCCTAAATATGGTATAGTTGTGGATATTGTTCTTGTTGTTGAGATGATTTTAATGTTAAAACATCTTGACTTTCAAGGGTAAAGAAAGGAAGCTTTGCCAAAATTTTCTAAGAAATAACCATTGATTTAAAACTTTGAGCACGATGATATGAGTTCAATGAACTTTAAAGACGTTGAATTGCATTATGATGTTATTTATGTTGAAATTGGTGGAAGGAAATATTTGATGGCATAGGTGTGGATATTGTTGTTGTTGACTAGATTTTAATGTAAAAACGGGTTTAGTTTCAAGAAAACACAAAGGAAGCGTTGTCGAAATTTTCTAAAGATAACTAGTATTTTGAAAATGCTTAACGTGATGATATTAGTCATGGGAAGTTGCAAAACGTTGAATTGCATTAAGTTTATTTGTGTTGAAATCGGTGGAAGGGAATCTTCGATGGTATAGTTGTGGCTATTATTTTTGTTGAGTAAATTTTAATGCTAAAATATGTTGACTATTAAGAATAAACAAAGGAAACTTTCCCTATAAGAAATACTAGCTTTTACAACGATTTTTTTTAGCACGGAAGTCAATTCCATTGCTAAAAATATACTATTAGTAAGGAAAATTAAAAACGATCTCTAAATGTAAGATAATATCAAAAACATTTTTCAATGAAATAATTCTTTGCAAAAAGTCACTTTCAGGGAGGAATTTTATTAGAACCCTTGGAAAAAAACAAGGGCGGCATATTTTTCCACTAAATTTTTGTTTTCAAAAATATGTATTGCAAGGGAAAAAATCGTTTCAAAATAAGTTGGGATGTGTGTGTGTGTCAAAACTACGTAGTTTCAAGTAAAAAAGATTTACCCATTTAAAACACGCATACAACCCACCCCCGCTCATCTCTCACGATTGCCTCTTTCTCTAAATAAAAAAAAATGCCAAACACAAACCCTATCAAAAAACGGCCTCGACACCACTCCACTTAAGCAACCCCTCCACCCCAACGCCCCCCTCCACCCTTGTTTATCTTATCCAAAATTTCCCGACTCCCTCCAACCCGTGACCAATTTTTTGACCAACGACCATCCAGTAAGTTTCGTTTCCCCTTCTTTTCTTATTTGAACGTGCTAATTGCTTGGATGAATCTAATGTAAGCAAATGATTATATGATGTGTTGTTGTTTGTATTTATAAAGTACTAGTTCTTTTAATACGCTTTAAGTAGTTTTTGTGTTTATATATTTTTTAAGATTTTGTTTGTATTTCAAAATTTGCAAAAAATGACTTATAAACTATTTATTGAACTATATGTTTGGGTGTTTTATTCCAGAAATTTTTTGATAATTTTTATTTAGGGCTTGAAATTTATTTGTAACTATGACTTGAAATTGATGGGATATTCTATTTTGTCATTTCAGAAGCATCCATATACATTCAATTTATCATGAAATCAAGAATAATGTATTATTCTATATTAGCTTCGTTTTTTATATTTCATTAACTTGCCCTCTCACGTTTTTCCTTATGCATTGATCTATTTTTCATTGTATATTCTACGTTTTGTGTTGAAATAAAATTTTGACACCTAAAGGTTTATTGTTAAAATTTTGCTGGAACACTAATTTGTTTAAAAAGTAAAAATTGTATACTAAAGCAAGGTTTTGTTTAAAATATATTTTTATACGCGAATACATGTTATATCTTTTGTATATTTGTAACTCTGTTATGATACATTATTAAAGGATTTTGGTTCTTTTCTCTACATTTGTCTATTCAGTTTTATGTATTTAATGGTTCATAGATGGAATGTCATAATTGTGTTGATCAGAATGAATTGAAAAAGAAATATGTTCTCTTGTGTTCGATTCTTAGTTTCATAGTCATATACTCCTACTCCCTAAGTCCTTATAGAAAATTGTTACTATTAACATTTTCAATGTGTAAAAATGTTAAATAAAAAAAAATTAATTAACCAATAAAAACGTTAAGATGTATGACAAATACACTATATATAAATAAATAAATATGGTTCTTGATATTTAATTGAGAATTTTAAATTTTAAAACAAATAAAATTTTCACAAATAGTTTATATATTTACATGTGTCTTAAAATTGGTTAACGCGATGATATGAAAGATTTAATAATGATAAGGTTGTCCTTTTAAGTTAATATATACTTATTATAAGATATATTATTTTTCTTGGTATAATAAAATGCTTGAATTATAGAAAAGGTAGGAGGATTCAAATGCGGCTTCAATTTGTGAAAAAATTATTTAAAAATAGGTCGGGGTATGTGAAGGGTGTTGTACTGGCCCCTAACCTCTGAAATCATTGTACGCACAAAATTTTTATATCGATAATAAAAAGATGGAAACAGAGATCATAGATTTAAAATTCCTTGTCCTAGGTCTTGTATTAGAGCTGCCAAGCATGAAAAAGACCTTACAATTAGAGAAAAATGCGCCTGATGAAGAATCTTCACCCACTTGTATTCACTTGCATGATGATAAGGGGTGATTTTATTGTTTCATTTTTAATATGAGAAAAACTAATTAAACTCATTTTAGGTCTTGTGAATCCTTGTTGATTTTTGTTGGTTTTTGAAATTTAATATGATGTTGTGAACAATATCCAACATATGTTTTGGATATAATATAACATCTTTAAATTATGAATATTTTCTTAAATCTTGCATTTAGTTTATGTTCTATAAAAATTACTATTCAAAATAAGGAATTTAAAAATGTCTAATATACCGAAAATACTTTTGGTATAAAAAATATACTTTTTTATGAATAAATTGAAACCAAAAATAACTTTTAGCAAGGAAATATATTAATCATTAAAAAAATTCACAGTAAATTCAATAATTTTAGTGAGAAAACAGAAGATGCTAAATTGCATTGGCAAATTATTTTGTTATCTATTTCAACCAAAAAATAACTTCTTATGAGGGATTCTAATAGCCTCAAAATATCTTTTGTAATATAATTTAAAAATAGTTTGCAATAAAATAATTGTTACAAAAGCACTATTATTAAGGAAACCCTATTTTCTCTTCAACCAAAACTATCTTATTTTGTAACAAAGAAGCATGTTACAAAACACTTTCAGCAATATCAAAATAACCTTCAACAAGGGACTTTAATTGTCTCTAAATATCTTTTGCAATGAATTATTAGTATATTTTTCAATGAAATATTTATCGCAAAAGAATTTTTGTCAGAAAAATTTCATTACAATATATGTTTAGCAACAATTAGAAGATTTCACTGTAAAATATCTATAACAAGTTGAGTAATGCAATGAAATTTTCAAGGACATTATTTCATTGGTAAGGGGATTTAGCAACGAATTAGTATCTTTCGCAACAATTTATTTTACTTACTAAAGACCATTGTTCATGTAGTGACTTATTAAATCTGAAATTTTTACTACAAATTGACGGTAGTTCTGCAAAACAAGTTTTGTAAAAAGATGTTAAAAATATTGTTTTTGCGTAAATCTTTGCTACATGGTAGGCAGATTTATTTCCCTTTGATTTTGATATCTAACATATTAAAGGTTAAAATAATCATATCCCAATTTTTTAACCCAATTTTTTTTTGCAAAACTAACATATGGCCCTTTTGGGGGTCATAGATAAGGTCGTGAGAAATCCCATGAGAGACCTTGCAAAGCTTTATTGATCAATAAATATCAATATCCATATCTACAAGATTATCAAAAATTTCTTCACCTTAGTGGACGGAAAAAGGAGAAATGAAGTTCTCTAACTCCTAGAAAATCTATAACTGCTAAGGACGTTTTACAATTTGGAGACCCTAATTCATTCCTGACACAAGGACTTTTGAATTGGTGTTAGTCCTGAATAAAGAGGATTAAAATATAATGGTTAAACCTTGGGAAATTAAGTCCCTTTAATTCGACACACATAATTATGTTGTGTGTGAGGGTAAATATAGTTCATCCCATGAGGCTATTCTTATTAAGATTGAACCTGCCATTATTACCCATACTAATAAAAATTGTAAAAACTTAAAATTTTCAATTGCTGATGGCAAGGATATTTAAAAAAAGTTTTTTTTTATCATTTAGAGAACGGGAAATCCACCTATTAAAATTTAACAATTTGATTTCTCAAATAGGATCCTATCATTATTCGGATTATATTGAAGCATGGTCTAAAACCTTTTATTAGCATAAGTTTGACCATAAACACACATGTTTTCTCAAACTATGTCCTCAGTCAATTAAGGTTGAATATCTTGGTTTGGTATTTCAATAGTGGGACAAATTTGGTCCCAATTTTGATTTCTTCTTGAATTTATTTTAGTGAATTTTTTTTTCCTTGGAAACAATTTCATCCAAATCTAAAAGGAAAAAATCACGTTCCTATGGATTTGGAAATGAGATTTAAAATGTGGAGTGAATCAATTAATGGAACCTATTTTGGAAGGATTTTTTCCTACAGATGGTGGATTGGTATTAAGAATATTGAAACCATTTCTTCAATAAAGGAGAGTTATATGACTGAACAGGAAGAATCTCCTCCAGCATCTGAGAAAATGTCTCTTTGTGCAAATCCATTCATGATTTGAAATTGCTGATTAAAGAGCTATTTTCTTATTTCTCTGAGCAAATTTTGTTATAGAAAGTGATGGATCATATGCAAAGACATTTCACCAAGGTTTTTTCACTGATATTTTTCCATCTCTGTCTTATGAGATTAATGTTATTACTTTACCATCGGATGATGATGCATCTATGTCATCAGTTAAGAATTTAGAAAAATCTTTCTTTTGCTTTGCTGGTAAATCCCAAAAATCTTGAAAAAGATTTTGGTGATATCTACAATACTAAAATCCCTATTAAGCCTACCACGAACCTTTTCTTTGCATCTGTAAAACCTGCATTTCCAAAAGGGATATTAATATAAAAATTTCCTATCTTAAGAATAATTGAGATTTGTATTAAAAAATATGTGGGGCCAAAATAAATGGCAAATAGATTCAACAAAGAAAAATTTAATTATTCGATGCAATTATTTTACGGACAATAAAGTCAAGTTAACTCTAAGAGACAAATTAACTTTTCATACACACTAAAGTGGTAGGTACCATGCCCTTTGCTTTTGAATGAATTTATTACAATTTAAATAATATCTCAATCATTGTTTTAGCACAACATATTTCACCCGCTCCCTCTCTTTCTTGTATAAGTTCTCCCTTCACTCTAGTTTGTTTATGTTTTTCAAGAATTTGAAAACGTTTTGTAATATATATATTTCTCTTTTCTTTTAATATAAGCATGTTTTATTTCCATATTGATCCTCTCATTCTAGTATTAAAGGCACGATGGCTTAAACTGTGTGTTAATACTTAAATAGTAAAAATTATGGTATAATTATCATACCAGAATAGTATATTACTATTTTCGACATGAATAATAATTACTCTTAACAATAAAATTTATATTTTAATGAATGACTATGAAGATAATTGAAAGTAAATTATTGATATGGTATGTCAGAGTGTCCCGTACGGTCTGTAGCCATGTAGTCAAGATGGCATTATAGGCTTTTTTTTCCTGATAAATCATTGATCGATGTGTATCACTATTTATTCTTAACTTACTTTATTATATTTCATTAAATTTTAAGATTTATTCATCATATTCTCTTTGAATATATCATAACCAATCTTTTACTATTCAACATATTAACATTTGTATTATGGAATTAAACACCATAGATTACCAAAATGCTAATAAATCAATTAAGAACTTTGATAAAGTTGAATTTTAAGTGCTATACCCATCTAGTCCCAAAGGTGAAGAAGATCCAAATGGAAAAGGAACTAAAAAATGTGCTCGGCCCAACTCCAAAATAAGGTTGTCTCAGTAGTAATATGCTCGGCTAATTTGATTAATAGCCGTTGTCTCCATTTAAATAGGGCTCAACACACCATACATTCCTATAGGCGCTTTCATACAAGACGTACCCTATTAATCATGTGAGATTATAACAACGTATATGTGGCAAATTGATTATCCACAGACTTATCAATAAGGCAAACCTGTGATACAAGGCACCTTGATTTATTATTATGATAAACATGTATCTTTAGATGTAACTGCCCGACTTATAAGGGAAATACACCTGTCCTCCTGTACATATCTGTAATTATCTACAAATAGGGTAATAACCCACGATAGGAGGAGACCTCCCTTGATATCTTCTCAAACTGCGAGTTGTATTAGTACTCTTAATTGTGACCTTGTGAGCAAGTGCAATAATAAAATAACAACACCGTGGAAATAGGTTTCCTTAAAGGACCGAACCACGTAAAATCATTGTGTTTTCTCCGTCTCTCATCCCTATTCTCTATTATCATTATTTCACTCTTGATCTTACTAATTACTTGTTGTCTCCATTTTCGGATACCAACAAATTGATGTCGCCTGTGGGAAATTCGTAATAAGCCATTATGATTCCTACCTAAATCCATTTACTCAAATAATTAGCTAAAACAATATAGAATGACGGATAATCTCAATAGAAGTCGCATGGCAGAAGTTCAGAGTCCGCTTACCCCTATCGAGACGAGTGACCTACACACCATACTAATAATCCTAGATAAAGGGAAAGAATCGATATAGGAAAGTGTCAGGCAGTTGACACACACACTCCGAATAAGACTGGTGCAACCCAATCCGAATAGTGTGTCCCCTGAACCCATGGTATTAAGGAGCGACAAAATTCGACTTCCCCTAGCACCTCACAAGGAGAGGCATCAATAATACCATAGGTAGGCGATGGAGAATCACAATAGGCTATACTTGGGATCCTATGGAAACAATAGTTCCTCCTAATGAATCAGGTCGCAATGGTATTGGACAAATTGCCCCAATGCTCCCTCCTCCATTCGGTCGCCCAGTCATTTTGATGACCAATTATAATCAGAGGAACATCCCAGAGTGCTTGATAGATTAGGAAGGGTCTTAGTGTTTGATTAGCTAAGCCCACATTACAACTGCTGGAAAGCAATCGCAACCTCGCATGACTACTTCAGAAGGGGTGGATCAAGCAGGTCCACCCTAAAGGCTCTTGTCGCTCTGCCCGAGCATCGGTTAGATCCGAGCACACTTCCCATGAATAAAGCATGATCGAAAGCCGAGGATGAGTAGAAAAGGTAGTTGAAGGTGATAACTAGCCATATAAAGGCTCCATATAATGCTTAGAAGAGTCTGGGAGCGATGGCCAAGTCGAAGAACCCCATTTAGATGGATTTCACAAAAAGATCTCCCTTTGTCTCCTCTGTCGTGGAGTACCCCACTCCACCGAAATTCAAGCTACCAATTATCATGCCAAAATACGATGGGAAGACAGATCCTATTTTGCATATATAAAAAATACCAAACCATTGTGGACATTTATTCCATCCTAGATGAAATGAAGTGTCGAGCATTCTCCATCACCATAACTGGACAACCCAAATCTGGTACAACAGTATACCTAGGGGGAGATAAAAAAAATTAGCAGTTGGGCGACCAGTTTGTTAGTAATTTCTACTTTGGTGATAAACTAGGGAAATAAGCGGCCCATCTACTCGGCATTCATGAGAGGGTAGATGAGATCACCCAGAATTATATTACTCGGTTCAACACCGAGAAGTTAGAAGTGGTGGATTACAATGTGGAAACCGCTATTATGGCTCTGATAAGTGGATTGTAACCAAGAAAGATGTTCTGGGTGTTAGCCAAGGATCTGCCCAAAACCATGACTGAACTGCTGGCCAAAGCAGAAAAAATTATGAATTCAAAAAAGGCGATGGCAGCCAAAGAATCTGACATTTCAAATCCATCGGCTGGTAAGGACAACGACAAACAGGAGCAAAAGGATAAAAAGGATGACAAACCAAGGAAGTACGACAAGTACATGCCCCTCACAGTTGGCATACACTGCATCCTAGAGGAAAACTAGGAGAGAAAAGTCTCCCCATGGCCGAGAAAACGAAAATTCTAGCAAATAAGATGGATTGAAGCAAGTATTTCGAATCCCACAAGGAACCCAACCACAATACAGACCATAGTATATCTTTAAAGAATGAGATCGAAGGCTTAATCAAGAGTGGCAAGTCATCTAAGTACGTGGATTAAAGTGGCCAATCAAATCCTGAAGAAAGCAAGGTTAGGAGACAATTAAAATCACCTTGTCAGAGGACGGTCGGCAAGAAAAGGGTGAGAGACGAAGACTCGGATGACGACCCAGATTCCCCTAAAAAACCCAAAGAACCTATATATGACGTCGACATGATAACATTTGACTTTCATTTCACCGTCAGAGGTGGATCCAGTGGAGGAGAAGACCCCACATAAATGAAGGCTTATCTAAATGAGGCCCAAGCCAGCGAGCATATATAGGTAAACCTGACAATAGGTTCGGATAAATGACACCACAAGGTAAAAAAGGATAAATTAATCATTGAATTCTCAAAAGACGACCTGTCTGGGGTATTGTACCCCCATTATAATCCTCTGGTCTTCAGGTCGGGTGGCCAGGTTCCTAGAGGAAAACGTAAGCTTTGTAGATGTGATGTTCTATAGTTTTTATAAGAAGTTCAAGCTCCAAGACATAGATTTAACACAATATCATCAGCCTATGATCGAGTTTGGAAAAGGAAAGGTGTACCCTCTAGGGATGGTGGAGATGGAAGTCATGGTCGGCACTTGGTCGATCAGTCGAACGGGGAAAATATGCTTCTTTATCCTCGATAAGAACCTACTTTTAACCTACAATGTGATCTTTGGTAGGATCATCTTAAAAAAGTTCTAAGTCGTCCTATCTACTATACAATAGTGTTTGAAATTTTCAACCCCCTTCGGAGTAGGTGTTGTCAAAGGTAATCAAAAGGTAGCGCATGAATGCTACTTCATTTCAACCGACTAGGAAGAACAGAAGAAGTTGAGAACCACCTATCACATTGAAACTATCGATCCCCAAGATGAAACAAAATTGGTCAATGGGTAGCCCATTAAAGAAATTGAAATAATCCCACTTGACGCCGATCATATGGAACAAACAGTTAAAAATTGATCGTCTTTAGATCCACTTTTAAAGCAAGGACTCATTAACTTCCTACAGCAACGCAAGGTTCTCGTGGAGCCACGAAGAAATTCTTGGAATAGATTCTGACTTCATTCGCCACAAATTGAATGTGATGGAAGGGGCCAACCCAGTCAAGAAAAAATGAATGGTTTTTTTTACTCAGAAGAACCTCGATGTTTAGGAAAAAGTCCCAAAAATGCAGAAAGCCAACTTCATCGATGAATTTAGGTATCCAGAGTGGTTGGCTAATATGGTCATGGTATGCTAGAAAAATGATAAATGGAGGATGTTCATCGATTTTATTGACCTGAATAAGGAATGCCCAAAAGATTATTTCCCACTACTATGGATTATCCAGCTGGTCGATGCCACTGCAGGGAATGAACTCCTCAGTTTTATGGACGCTTACCCCGATTACAACCATCTTAGGATGAAGCCCATCCCGAGAAAATACGTCCTTTATAACCCAAAGAAGTACCTACTGTTATAATGTTATGCTGTTTGGTCTTAAAAATGCAGGAGCCACCTACCAGAGGCTAGTAAACAAGGTTTTGAAGTTCAAATTGGGATTAACATGGAGGTTTATGTGGATGATATTCTTACTAAGAGAAAGATGTTCACCCACCACACTAAAGTCCTCGGGAAGACCTTTGACAAATTGAAGAAGTACCAGATGAAGTTGAATCATGCCAAGTGCATATTCAGGGTAAATGAAGGCATGATCCTGGGTTTATTGTCAACTATCGGGTTATTGAAGATAATCTCGACAAGATCTAGGTTATGCTCAATATGAAGCCTTCCACGGCGATGAAGTATGTGCAAAGGCTAATAGGTCGACTGGCTGCATTGAGCAGGCTCATCTCTAAAGCCACTGATAAGTTATTTCCTTTATTTAAGGTGTTCTAAAATTTATTGGAATGGAACGAAGATGGAAAAAATGCATTCTTAGAACTAAAGCGTTACATGGGCTCCCCACCTCTCTTATCCCAACTAGTTGTTGGTAAAAAACTCTATTAATATCTCGCAATATCCGAATAAGTTGTTAGTTTAATGCTGTTAAGGCCGATGGAAGGGGTCTAGAAACCAGTTTATTATACCCGAAGAGCGTACTAGGGGACTGAGGTTAGATACCCCTGAATGGAGAAATTGGCATTAACATTAAGATAAGCTTACAAAGGATGAAGCCATACTTCCAAGCCCACAATATTGTGATCTACATAGATCTGGCTTTTCGACAAGCCCTATATAAACAAAAAAAATATAGTCGAATCATGTCTTGGGAGGTTGAACTGGGTGCATACGATATATAGTATGAACCAAGGACTGCTATAAAAGGGAAGGTGTTGGCAGACTTCATTGTCGAGTTCACCTATGAGGAAAAAACTTCTGAGCAAACTCCCCTATGAGAGCGCTCAGTTCACAGCAGTGAATAATCATAACTGGAGGAAACCATAGATGCTAGTAGCACCGAGAAGACTCCTAAGGGAGAGATCCCCCTAAAAGAAGCAAAGGGACAGTGTGATGAGTCCCATCATAAACTTTTCAGGTTGAGCAAAATGAAAGAATAAAATTTTGACCAAGGGAGCGCTATATGGAAGTTGTATCTTGATGGGTCGTCTTGTTTGATAAGAAGTGGCATAAGAATTATCATCGCCATGCTTGATGAGACAGACATAGAATATGCGCTGCTTTTTTAGTTTGAAGCCTTTTATAAGGAAGAGAGTACGAGGCCCTAATTATCAGAGTAATTTTCACTTCATCCATGGGAGCTGACCACATTTCAGCACATAACGACTCCCTGCTAGTTGTCAACGAGATATTAGGGGTCTACAAATATTGGGAGGAGTCTATGGAAAAATACTTATCCATTGTACAACAAAGGTTGGAAGGATTCATGGAGGTGAAGATAGTAAGAATCCCAAGATTGGAGAACGTTCGAGCAGACGCCCTGGCTATAGTGGCCTCAGCGACGAGGACATATTTAAGAAGAACGATACCAATTGACGTGCTTGTGCATAGGAGCATAGAGGAAGATCCTCACAAAGTAATGGAGGTAAATCTAGGGTCTTCCTAGATGGACTCGATACGAGCATACATTAAAGATTACAAGCTCCCTACATATCCAAACGAGGCCAGAAAGATGCGCTATAAAGTAGCCCAGTATGTTATCTAAGTAGGAGTACTATACAGGTGAGGGTACACCTTCTCTATATTAAAATTTGTTCACCCAATGGAAGTCAACAAGATTATTGACGAAGTGCATGAAAGGTGTTATGAAGCCGATTCTGTCAAAAGGTTGTTAGTCAAACGTATAGCGACCCAATGATATTATTGGCCGACCATGAAGACTGACTGTGTAGATTAAGCGAAGAAATATGATAAGTGCCAGAGGTTTGCAAATATCCATAATTCCCCTAGATCCCCATTAACTCCTATTATATCTCCATGGTCATTCTCTATGCAAGGAATAGATCTGGTCAGCCCGTTGCTAAGGATGAAAGTACGGTACAAGTACCTCATGGTGGCAGTAGACTACTTCACGAAGTGGGTGGATGCCAAACCCTTAGTGGAGATGTATTATGAATGGGTATTCTAGCTCATCTGGAAAATGATCATATGATACTATGGTGTGCCCTTCGCATTCATCACATACCACGGCATGCAGTTTGATAACCAATATTTTGAAGACTACTGCACTAGGACCAACATCCGAGAACTACACTCCGCACTTAGTAAACCACAATGCAATGGCCAAATGGAGGTCACCAAAAGGACCGTCTTAGACAGGATCAAGAAAAGACTTTATGACGCAAAGGGTAATTGGATCAACAAACTCATTAGTGTACTTTGGGCGTACATGACCACTCCACGAACAGCTACCGTAGAAACCCTGTATATGATCGCCTTTCGCACATAATCGATTGTCCCAACTGAAATAGGTCTACCCATTCGCAGGGTCCTTAATTTTAGTCCCCAAAATAGTGAATTGTCAAGAAAAATAGACCTTTATCTATTGGAACAAGTCATGGAGAATGTGGCATTGTGCGTGGCCGCTTACCAGCAAAGGGTTTAACGCTACTACAACCATCGAGTGAAATCGAGCATCTTGAAGGAGGGGGACTACATCCTTAACAAAGTAATATAGGAGAATAATAAGCTCGAGCCCAACTGTCATGGGCCTTAGTGGGTAACTAGCATCATTAGGCCGGGGACTTGCCGTATTGAAACTTTGGAGGGAAAAAAATTCAAGAACCCATGGAATTCAGAGCATCTTAGGAAATATTATCAGTAGTTTCTTAGTCATTTCATTTATGTATATCGCACTGTTGCTATTAATAAAATGATGTTTTCATATCTCATTTCATTGATTTCTTTTTGGCATGAGAAACAGTGAACATGTCTAAATTTCACTGCCAAAAATAACAGCATCAAAACAAAAATACCTGATCAGACTTTACGACCCCATAGGTCGCGAGCAGTTCGACTTGTATAAACTTGTTCTCACTAGTTTACCAAACCCTTGAACGACCTCACAGGTGGTGAATGAGGTGGTCATCCACATCTTCTGTATGACCTCACAGGTCGCTAACAAGTTGGTTGGCTAAAAGTGTAAGGACATAATTTTATAAATGTTCGGGGTAAAATCTAGGAATTTTCTGTTTTTTCCTAGATCACAGTTTGAATGTCTGATACCGCTACTTTCGGCATGTAAACTCGATCATCCTCACTGGCTTTTATCCGAATTCAATGCATCCATTATCTACACGTGCATCATGCTACATGCGACGTGCTGCTCAGCTCATTCCCACTACTCCACTACGCTTTATCGGTAAAATGGTTTATTGGAGCTTTAACGTTTGCATTAATATTTGGGAAATTTTTTAGAAAATTATTTTTTTGAAGTCTGGATTAATTTTTATCAAAAGCAGATTTTTTTTCTAAGTGTAGAAGCGAAGTTCCTTGAACGACGAGCTCGCTCAAACGACTTTGACTGTCATTCGCGCGAGTTAGGCATGTCGCGCGATCTCGTTCGAATGACATATGTTCTTCGTTCGAGCGACATGGCTATCTCATTCGAATGAGCCACTGCCTCGATTTTCATATTAATACCTGTACACCTTCTACACGATTTTCAAGTCTTTCTGCAATCTCAAAATTCTATGAAAACATTCCAGAATAAGACATCATCTATTTTAAGGTTTTCTAAACCTTTTTTATTCACAAAACCATTCCCATATATGTATGTGAATCTTTAAACCTTCAAGAATATCATTTACTCATCTGGAGTAATTTGTGAGGAAGTCGTTCTCTTCTTCATTGCTACCCTACTGGAAAGGGATACTTCCAACCGACAACATCAGAACCGACACCTAAGGGTATTTCTGTGTCATATATTTTCATTATAATCCGTGTAAGCCATTTTCTTACAAAATTATAGTGAAAATAAAAGGTTTTACCCCTTTGGGGGATTTTTTCTCATTTGTGTGTGTTTGAATGTTCTTTCTTGATTGTTATCATCATCAATCACACCTAGATGCATGTTTAGGACTTAATTGACAAAAACTGAGTTTAATTAAATAACTTACTTATTTGAATGCAAGCGCAGTCCTCTCAAATTGGTATCAGAGCCAATTACACAACTTTACCGTGTAATTTTCCGCAATTTTTTTTTAAGATATCAATTTTCTGAAAAATTGATTTTTGAAAACGAGTGTATTCATAATGGAGAAGTTATATAATAAAATGCCATTTTTGATTGGACAAACTATTCATACTAGAAAGCCCGCATGAGATCTGTATTAAAAGTCATTGATGAATATGTCTGGATTTTGGTTAAAAGAGGGTGGACACTTCCCTCCGTCACTCTTGACAACGTGACCAATTTAAAACCTATTACTACATGGACTGAAAAATAATTTAAATGGTCATCTTTTAATTTTAAGGATTTAAGTGCTATTTCTGGGTCTGTCACACCTGATGAGTTCAAACGCATAATGACGTGCACCACATCAAAAGAGGCATGATATGTTTTGCAACTTACCCATGAAGGAACTAATACTGTGAAATAGTCTAAACTGCAAAATTTAACAACTCAATTTGAAACAATCACCATGCTTGAATCTGAATATTTTGATGAATTTTATTCTAAACTGTCTGACATTGTAAACACTAGCTTTAATCTTGGTGAACACATTCTTAATGCTAGAGTTGTTAAAAATATTCTTAGATCATTGCCTAAGCATTTTATCCCTAAAGTCACTGTGTTAAATTCTATGGGCAATTTAAAAACACTTAAATTGGAAGAACTTGTAGGAGACTTGCAAACGTATGAAATTGATATGTTTCCTAAATCTGTCAAGTCTAAAGATAAGGGAATTCCACTTAATGCCCAGGAGAGAGAGAGTGAGGGGTCGACAAGAAAGAGGGGATAGTCATCTAGAAAAAGAGAGACAGATACGTCATATTCTGAGTGTGATTTTGACTTAGATGATTTGGCCCTATTTGCTAAAAATTTTAAGATAATTCTCAAATTCAAGAAAAATGGTAATTTTAAAGATAAAAAGAAGTTTGAGTAAAATAAGTTTGAAAAGAAAAATGAAAAAGATTTAAAGATCCTCCTAAGAAAGAAAGTGAGAGATGCTTTGAGTACGAAGGTAGGGGTCATATAGCTTTTGAGTGTGATACTAGGCTGAATAGAGAAAAGAGCAAAGCTATCCTTATTTCTACCCTTAGTGACAACAGTGAGGTTGAGTCGGTGGATTCTGGAGACGAGTCATCGCATGAGTGTAACTTCACCGCATTCATGGCTAGTCATGTGAGTTCTTCTAGTGCTCCTCACGACGATGAGGCTAATGCTTCATAGGGACACCTCAACAGTGAGATCGATGTGAGTGAGGGGGAGGATGAGGAAAGTGAGAGAGAGAGTGATCTTCAATGCGCCTACGCCGAGCTCTATTCTGAGTCATTTAAAACTATAAAGCGTAACAAAGCGTTAGTTCTTAGGATCACTGCTTTAGAGGAAGGTTTAAAAAAATAAGAGAGAGAGAGAGAGAGAGTCCTCCACCTGCACTACCTTAAGAGAGAGAGAGTCTTCTTGTTTTGAGAAAGAGAGTTTGTTTAGAGAAACATAGAGTTATTTTGAGAAAGAGAGAGGGGACTTGACTAAACAAGTGGATAGTATTATGAGTGAGCTACATTCCTCCGTGGAGACTCGAAAGAAACTTGAAGACCTTATAGCCCAGCTTACTCATGATCTAGAGAGAGCATGAGAAGTCAAGGTACAAATCGAGGATAGATATGGGAAGATGGAAAAGATGCTCCTTGTCCCCGCTTTAGGTTTTGGTGATAGGCTGGGAATAGGTTATGATGGTTCTTCCACATCCTAAATTGTGCTTGGAGCAATTCCTGAGTTTACTACGACTCCTTATGGCCATCGTCAAAATCATCGAAGGAGAGTTTGATCAAGAAAAACAAATGAAGGTCCGCCTATGACTGTGTTCTTTTGTACATATTGCAAAAGAAAAGGCCACCTCATGGAGTTTTGCCATAGTATAGGCCGGACACGACGTACTACTGCTCCATCACAACATACTGATTATTTTACCAGTCTGAGAGAGCGAGCTGAGTTTTTAGCTGCCACATCACAGAGTTTGATGGAGGAATTCCGACGAATATCTTTGCTGTCAGTAAATGCTTCTCACATTCTGACTAAAACCAACAACAACAAAGGTAAACAAAAGGTCACCACTTCTTTGGTACCTAAGAAAGGTAAAAAGGCCTTTGTTGTTCATGTCGCTCTCAAAGCGCATAATACCTCACTGTGGTATTTTGATAGTGGGTGCTCCAGACATATGACAGGTGATGTCTCATTTTTTAATTATCGTGAGGAGTATAAGGATGGTATAGTCACCTTTGGAGATGGGAGAAAGTCTAGCATTGTAGGGCGTGGTACTGTAGAGTTACCAGGATTTCCTAAGCTAGAGAATGTTTTGTACGTCAAAGGTTTCAAAGAAAACCTTCTCAGCATTAGCCAGCTGTGTGACGCTGACTTTTTTGTAAAGTTTCACCGGGACACTTATAATGTATATAATCAAGACAGAAAACTTTTAGTGCGAGGGGTGATGAAAAAGGATAATTTCTATGGGACTGAGCCCATGTCCTCACTTGTCTGCAATAACGCCACTATCACTCCTATGAATCTGTGGCACCAACGTCTAGGTCACATGAACGTTAGAGATTTAACTCATTTAGTTAAAAAGGACCTAGTACATGTCTTACCATCACTTGGAAATCCAACTTCGACGGTTTGTGGACCCTGTCAGCTGGGAAAACAAATTCGTAGCCCCCATAGGAAGTTGCATTCAATTACCACCTCTCGTGTACTTGAGCTTATTCACATGGATCTTATGGGTCCTAGTCGTACTGAGAGTCTGGGTGGTAAGAGGTATATCCTCATGATGTTGGATGATTTCTTCAGATACTCGATTGTCGATTTTCTGAGGGAGAAATCCGATGCTGTGGATTTTTTAACGACCAAGTTCCGTGTCCTACAAAATCAACATGAAGTCACTATTAACAGAATACGTAGTGACAACGGCACTGAATTTAAGGAAGCAAAGGTAGATCTTTACTGTGATAGCATTGGGATCAAACATGAGTTTTCTGCTGTGAAGACTCCTCGGTAAAATGGGATTATTGAGAGAAAGAATAGGACGATCCAGGAAATTTCTAAATCTATGCTTCTAGGTCGTAAGGTTTCTAGGAGATTTTGGGCATAGGCAATGTCTACTGCATGCCACACGGTGAATAGGGTTTACCTGTGTCCACACACAGTTAAGACGCCCTATGAATTGTGTACTGGCAAGAAACCCAACCTTGCATATTATCGTGTTTTGGGGAGTAAATGCTACATCCTACGGGATAGAGAGCAGTTAGGAAAGTTTGACTCTCTAAGCAACGAGGGAATATTGTTAGGCTATTCATCGAATAGTAGAGCGTACCATGTTTTTAACCTGAAGAACTCTAAGGTTATAGAGTCAATAAACATCCTCGTGCAAGATGACAAACCTTCGACATTTATTGATTCTAGCCTTCAGTATAAGGATGAGGATGTTTCTAGTAGTAATTTACTTGTACCTCACCCACACTTTGTGGACCCTACTCCTGTGTTAGGGGACACACCTGCATGGGTGCAAGAGTCATGACCCTTCTGCCATTGTTGGTGATCCCACTCTAGGGGTTAAGACTCATGCTCAGCTAGAGAACGTTGTTAGATATTTTTACTACACGTCCAAATTCGAGCCCAAGAATCACAAAGAAGCACTCAAAGATGAACACTGGATATCTGCTATGCAGGATGAGTTGCTTCAATTTAAAAAGAATAATGTCTGGGAACTTGTCCCCCGACCTAGTGAGACTAACGTGATAGGTACCAAATGGATTTTCAAGAATAAAATGGATGAAAATGGTACCATAATCAGAAATAAGTCTAGGTTGGTCGCTCAAGGCTACACATAGATAGAAGGTGTAGAATTTGGGGAGATATTTTCTCCTGTTGCGAGGCTTGAGTCCTTCCGTTTACTACTCTCCATCGCATGTCATCTACGCTTCAAGTTATATCAGATGGATGTCAAGAGTGCCTTTCTGAATTGCATTCTACATGAGGAGGTTTATGTGAAACAACCTAAAGGGTTTGAAGACCCTAAGCACTCGGAGCACATCTAGTATTTGAGGAAAGCCTTGTATGGTTTGAAGCAAGCACCCCGTGCTTGGTACGAGAGGCTTACTTCCTATATCTTAGCCCGTGGCTTCAAGAGAGGGGGAGTTGATATGACGTTATTCGTTAGGAGAGATGACGGTGCTATTTTGATTGCCCAGGTCTATATGGACGACATAGTATTTGGATCCACGTGCTCCCAACATGCTCATCACTTTGAGGAGGAGATGAAAAGTGAGTTTGAGATGAGCATAGTTGGTGAGCTTACTTTCTTCCTTGGTCTTCAGGTTCGTCAGCTAGAGGATGGGATGTTCATCTCCCAATCCAAGTATGCTAGAGACCTAGTGAAGAAATTTGGTTTAGACTCTGCTAAGCATGCACGTACACCTATGAGTAACACTACCAAGCTTAGTAAGGACATTTCAGGCAAGGACATAGAGCAAACCTTGTATCAGAGTATGATAGGTATTATTCTCTACTTGACTGCCAGTCGTCCCAACATAGCCTTTAGTGTTGGAGTCTGTGCACGATATCAGGCGTCCTCGAAAGAGTCACACTTACTTTCTTTAAAATGTATTATCAAATACGTGAGTGGGACTCTCGCATACGGTATTTGGTATTCCTTTGATACCGATGACCGATTGTACGCCTATTCGGATGCCGATTGGGCCGGGAATGTAGATGTTTGTAGGAGCACTTCTGGTGGGTGTTTCTATTTTGGTTATGTTCTTGTCTCCTGGCTAAGCAAGAAGTAAAATTCCATCTCTTTGTCCACCGCGGAAGCTGAGTACATCGCCGCCGGGAGTTGTTGCACGCACTTTTTGTGGATGAAGCAAATATTGGAGGATTATGGGATATCACAGGATGCCATGACTATTTCCTGTGATAATACGAGTGCGATACACATATCATGCAATCCAGTCCAACATTCACGCACAAAGCACATCAGGATACGCGAGCACTTTATACGTCAGTTAGTTGATGAGAAAGTCGTATCCCTGAGTTTCATACCCACCGACCGTTAGTTAGTCGATATTTTCACGAAACCTTTAGATGCCCTTAGATTTGAGAGTCTTAGGAAGTCTTTGGGGATTTGCACAGTTGACTGAGGGGTTGGTCTGTGTCTAGGATAGGATGCTTTTTCATGTTCATATCATATGCTTCATATTGCTAGTTTGTTTTATATACATTATTGCTTTGTTGTACATATATTTATTTTTATTTTTTTGAAATAATCCAAAAAGATTTTCTTTTATAAATTTTTTAGAAAAGCTCAAAAAGATTTTTGTATTTTATTTGCACCTTTTATGGATGAGCATTTAAGGTAGCCGAGTCACAATTTCATTCCATTTATCCATGTGACTGTTTGATACAGATTTGAGACGCTACATCATTTCATTCATGTGCTTTACATTGATTGGAGTCTTTGAGATGTGATTAGTGATATCTTTCTACATGTTTCACTCTTATCTCCTTTATTGCACACATGCACGACTATATTTTATTATTGTACTTGTCTATCACATATTGGCTTGAGTGTTTCCATCTCAATTTTGTCTATACAACTAACAATATTCAATAAAACTTGACAAGATTGGAATGGATGTAATAACCGTTTGGTGAGAGTGTGTGTTTATTTGACAACGAGGAAGGGCTGCAAAAGGTTCATTTAGCCTTTGTGATTCTAAGCCACTGTTAAAAAGGACCTAAAAAATTAAGAAATTTTATTTTCCGAGGTCCAAAGAGGTTAAAAAAGCCCCAAAAAAATTAAAGGCAATAAAAAGTAATATATGCCATCTATGGGAAATTAGGTTTCACCATCAATTATCCAAAGTTTGAGAATTTAGAATGCCTCTATTCAAAATATATGTCTGAGGGAGTTTGGTTGGAGAATATAAACAGGTTTGCACTTCCTTGAAAGTCCTGAAAAAGCATGAAATAGTTTTGGACATTTTGGTGTGGAAATCACTTTGAGCTTTGATTTGTTGATTTTATTGAGTCAATGTCTCATATTACCACTTTTTTACACCAAAGGAAGATTTTGAGTTCATTCGTTAGGAGTATCCGATATTCATCGTGCACATATGTCATGTTTGTATGCATTGATTTTCCTATCGAATTTTATCACACCCCTACATTTACGCTATCATCGACTTGGTTATTTTTGTGTTCTTTCATGGTGTGATTCTTTGTTGTATATTATGTGTGAAAAATTTTGAAAAATACAAAAATATCAGTTTATTCTCGTATATCATTCTCCATGTGCATTCATTTATGCTTCTCATATCTGTCTATTTGGGGACATCATAAAAAGGGGGAGAATTGTTTTGGTGTTGGTGTTTGGTTGAATTATGAATAATTTTCTCATCAATTTTTGCATATTATTATATTTCAAACTGTTGCTTATCACGGGTATTTGATTTTTCTCATGTGTGTAGGTACAACATTGCTCATTAATTGATTACACACCCTGATGAGAAAATCTTTGGAAGTTTATGAAGAGCTGAAGATTTGGAAGACATGTCATTTAGTATTCTCAGTTTGAGGGTTTAATGGGGATATTATCTTGTATGTCATTTGATTGAATAATTCAGATTTTTTATGTATGTACCGGCATAGACATAAGGAAATAATTTTATAAATATTCGGGGTAGAATGTAGAAATTTTCTTCTCCTAGATCACAATTTGTATGTCTGATATCTCTACTTTCAGCACGTCAACTCAATCATACTCAATGGCCTTTATCCAAATTCAATGCATCCATTATCTACACGTGCATCATGCTACATGCGACGTGCTGCTCAGCTCATTCCCACTACTCCACTATGCTTTATCGATAAAATGGTTTATTGGAGCTTTAATGTTTGCATTAATATTTGGTAAATTTTTTAGAAAATTATTTTTTTGAAGTCTGGATTAATTTTTATCAAATGCATAATTTTTTTCTAAGTGTAGAAGCGAAGTGCCTTGAACGACGAGCTCGCTCAAATGACTTTGACTGTCGTTCGCGCGAGATAGGCATGTCGCGCGATCTCCTTCGAACGACATATGTCCTTTGTTCGAGCGACATGGCTATCTCGTTTGAACGAGACACCGCCTCAATTTTCGTATAAATACTTGTACGCCTTCTACACGATTTTCAAGTCTTTGTGCAATCTCAAAATTCTGCGATAACAGTCCAGAATAAGACTTCATCTGTTTAAGGTTTTCTAAACCTTTTTTATTCATAAAACCATACCCATATATGTGTGTGAATCTTTAAACCTTCAAGAAGATCATTTACTCATCTGGAGTAATTTGTGAGGAAGTCGTTCTCTTTTTCATTGATGCCCTACTGGAAAGGGATAGTTCTAGTCGACGAGATCAGAACCCACACCCGAGGGTATTTTTATGTCACATATTTTCATTGTAATTCGTGTAGGCCGTTTTCTTACAAAATTATAGTTAAAATAAAAGGGTTTGCCCCTCTGGGGGATTTTTCCTCATTTGTGTGTGTTTGAATGTTCTTGCTTGATTTTTATCATCATCAATCACACCTAGATGCATGTTTAGGACTTAATTGACATAAACTGAGTTTAATTAAATAACTTTCTTATTTGAATGCAAGCACACTCCTCTAAAAATGGTTGTACGACCTCATAGGTCATGAACAGTTAAACTTGTATAAATTTGTTCTCTAAAGTTTACCAAGGCCTTGTACAACCTCATAGGTCGAGAACGATGTGCTCAGATACATCCATTGTACGACCTCACATGTAGTGAATAAGGTGGTTCGCTAAACGGACGTACAACCTCATAGTTCTCAAACAATTATACTTGTACAAATTTATTATCATAGGTGTTCAACATAAACGCTCTGTAATACCTCACAGGTTGTGAACAGAAAGGCACCAAATATTATTTTCAACAAAGCAAGAAGATCATAAACGTCTTAATATGAACAACATTTAACACCTCATCCATTTACCCTGTATCAAGTTGTAGAGGTTATGAAACAGGTCTTAGGGGCTTTCTGTTATACCCATCTAGTCCCAATGATGAACAAGCTCCAAGTGGCAAAGGAATTAATAAATGTGCTTGGCCCAACTCCAAAATTAGGTCGTCTCAGCAGTAATATGCTCGGCCAACTTGATTAATAGTTGTTGTATCCATGTAAATAAGGTTGGACACACCATATGTTCCTATTGGCGCTTACACACAAGACGTCATGTGAGATTATAGCAACATATGATTATCGACACACTTATCATTAAGGCTAGTCTGTGATCTAATGCGCCTTGATTTATTATTATGATAAACATGTATCTTTAGGTATAAATGCCCGACTTATAATGGTAATCCATATATCCTCATGTACATATCTATAATTATCTATAAATAGGGCAATAACCCACGATAGGAGGGGACCTCCGCTAATATCTTCTCAAGCTGCGAGTTGTATCAGTTGCCTTAATTATAACCTTATCAACAAGTGCAATAATAAACTAGCAACACCATTGATGCAGGTTTCCTTAAAGGACCGAACCACGTAACATGATTGTGTTTTCTCTATCTCTCATCCCCATTCTCTATCATTATTATTCCTCTCTTTATCGTTTTACTTATTATTTGTTGTCTCCGTTTTTGGAAATCAACATGAAGTTAAAAAATTTTAAATAAAAGGACAATTCCTAAAGTCCAACCTAATACCATAAACCATACTAATTGGTATAATTTTCTAGAAAATTGGCTATTACAACTATGGAAGAGATAATAATTCTTGATAAGAAAGATAAATCTATCACGATTTTTAAACAAGAAGATATTAAAGACCATATTAAAGATAAAAATTATATTTTTATCCACATGGTTTTAAAACAAATTTAGTTTAAACCCTTAACTCTTTCACGTACGAATGCTTTCCTTCATGCTACATTTAGTGATAGTAGGTGTAGTAATTTTAAACAATATCTAATGGGAGCAAATGAAACTAGTTTGTGTAATGGACCGGTTTACTTTGATGTTCCCCCAACCTTACTTTATCGTTATCAGACATGCATATTTTCAAGTCTACAAGCCTTAGAGTCATGATTAAAGGTTATCATTACCTTCTTGGATCTAAAATTACTGGTATTATTTATAAAATTTAGAATAAAGTCATGAATACTATGACACCCAATGATTTAATCCTTTAAAAAATACTATGTTAATTGAGACACATCTTATAGATTACAATGTTCCTACACCTAGGTATATTACATTTGAAGATATAGACTTCTCGAAAAATTGGCGAAATAAAAATGCCATTCCTCCTCAATGTCGTCAAAATGAAGATATTAGAGAAATTATTTAAGATAAAGATGGTGACGTTTTCTTAAATTTTAGAAAATATAATTGGGTTCAATTTTTAAGATATCATAAAAATCCTTATGTCACATTTCTTCGATCAATTTCATGAAATTCTGTTTGTGAGGAAGATATTTCTCAAAATAATTGGTATCGTGATTATGTACATCTCCAAGGTATATTCACTATCGATAGTCATGTACCCCATGGAGTATATTAGAAAATATAACAAATATTAGAGATTCACCAATGCTATTAGAAATTATGTTTGGTCTCACTTGTAGAAATTCATAATTTTAAATCTTCCTATAAAAATGACAAAATTAGTAAAATTATTTACTCCGATGATAAGCATACCACTGTCTATCAAGAACATGGGAGAAATTATTATCCTCGTAGTACTAATCAAGATATGCTTTTTGACAAAAGCTTTTGGAAAGATCAAAGTATTTTCAATGGTAAATCTATCTATGAATGGAAAATTGTTGGAATGACTGATTATCAAATATACAAACTTTTTCATAAAATGATTATGTATTCTACAACATGTACATAAATCGAAAAATGATTCTGATACAAACATTTCTCATATGATTACTACTTGTTTTAAAATCACTATAAAAGGATGGTGGGAGAATATCCTAACCTTAAATTAATAATTAGAAATTACTGGTGGTAAAAAAATTATGTAAATGAAGATACTCATCAAGATATTACACAATCGGATGCGATTTACACTTTATTCCTTGATATTGTCAACCATCTCTGGAATCTCATCAGGAAACGAATAAATAATTATTACAAAATCTTTGGTGTCCTACTTTATTCCATTTTAAATGGGATAAGAATGTATTTTTATCTAGTGTTATGCAAAGAGGTGATGATATCTTTGATCACTTGAAAGTTAAATTCATTAATGGCCTTCCTACCTTTTTTTTCTAGAAAATGTTTGTAAAAAACTTAGAGATAATAATATTGGTATATTTATTCATTACAATAAATTTATTTATGTCCCGTTATATAGTGTTGTTATTCAAGAAGGTTTCTATTTGTAATGATCTTAAACTACAATAGTAGCTTAAAAGGCAGAATTTATCCACTAAACAAGAGTTAGGAGAATATTGTGATCAAATTGCTTATATTATTCCTATTTCTTTCCTTAAATCCAAGAAATCGAAGGATAATCACGAATCTAGAAGAAAAACTTCCTAAAGAAGAAAGAAAAAAAAACTTCCTAAAGAAAATTATTCTAAACCTTCCAAAAAGACTTTAGAAGAAAAAACTCAAATAGCATCAAATAGATCTGAGGTAAAATGCTATAAATATGGAAACAATGGACATTTTGCCAATAGAGCTAAAACTCGAGAAAAGTTAAAGAATATTCATATTAATTAAGGATTAAAAAACTAGATAAGTAAATTAGTACATAATTATATCTGAAGACAAAGATGACGATAAAAATCACAAAAGTTCTTCTAATGATTCATGTGTTTACAATAAAGAAATCATCAATGGAATTAGTTTTAGAATAAGTGTAATATTTTGCAAGCTATTTTACAAATGAATGGATTAAGCATTAATGTTGCTACTAGTGAACCACAATTTATGATTGATGTCATAAATCAAGTAACTGATCTAGATGTTAAACTCAAGTTAAATGAAACTTGCTATTTAAATTCTCAAAAAAGAAAATCAAGCAATTTTTCACATCCCTCTCCAACATTATAGTTTCATAGAATTTTATTAACAAATTAGAGAAAAAAAATAATCATCTAAACCTGTTAATTTAACGGATTTAAAACATGATATACATACTATTAAAATTGAATGAAGACAATTAAAAATCCACCCGCATAATATGCAGACTGAGGTTAATGATTTGAAAATTAAAATACATTCTTTTAAACTCGACACTGAATATTTTAGTCATATTAATCTTGTCCACACACAAAAATGATATATTTCTATTAACTTTGTCATTAAAAATGAATATATTTTGACTAATATTACTGCTTTAGTAGATAGCTATAAGTGTAAGTTTTATAATTGATCATTTTTATTTTTATTTTATTTTGGTGTATCTCGTTACCTAAACATTGCACCTACATGACTTCTCTGGATTCGAAAACATAGTTGAGGACATTTGGAAGATTGGAGAATCATACGTCTCAACAACCTTAGAAGGAGTAATGGATTCATTTCGTAAAATTTTTACTTTATCTTTTAGGTGTTTTAGAATTTTTAAGGAGGTTATTTTACAAAAGAGGTTTTGAATTTTTTAAAATGAATTTATTTTGAAAAATCACCGCCTCGTTAGAACAAACGGTTCTTCTCGTTTGAACAAAATTGGCAACATCATCGAACGAGATTGGAAGGATCATTCGAACGAGATCCATTTATCTTCGAATGAACCAATTTTGGGTGTCCACTGGAATTTCGTTCGAAATCCTGTTTGATACGTGTTCAAACGAAAACAGACATGTCGTTCGAACGAGGTATCTTTTTGTTCGAACGACCAAGTGAGATTTGTTTTAATTAATTTTAATCCAAATATTTCATGCTTATCCTTTTATAACAAACCTTCTTATAAATAGGATGCTAGGGATTATACATAAAAAGAACTCTTTTTACAATTTAAAAACACATTTTTTGAGTTCTCTTTGTGATCAAATACCTTTATAATCATTCCAAACCCCTTGGAATCATAAAGATCACTTTACCAAGTCAAGAAGAAAGTTTCTAGCATTAAAACCCTTGTGGAGATAAATCTCTACTACTAAACTGTGAACCCGAGGCCTTGCTGCTGAAGAAGAAAGGGATGATTGTGGACACCGAGGGTAGACCAATACTTGTGGACGGCTCTGGATCGAGTCGTATTTTCTTGATGGTTTGAATACTATGTGCATATCAATTAGTTTGTATAAGTTTTGTAAATCGATTGTCTGTCAAATCATTCGACAATGCTAAATATATGGTTCCCCTTTTTAGTGATTTATTTTTCATTTGTGTAATTGTTTGCATGCTTAGTTTGTGCATTAAAATTGAAACACAAGTCATATATATGCACATATAATTTAGTCAAAGATAAAGTTGGGTAAAAATTGGATTTATATGTGGCAATATATTAAACAAATCCATCCATTGAATCCCTTGCATTCTCAAAGTGATATCAGAGAAGGTTTCACTAATTTACAGTGTAATCCTTTTTACAAAAAAAAATTGATAAGAATTTTTTTTTAAAAGTATCATTAAAAAGTTTGGATTTAATAGATAATCTTTACTATATGATGCCTATTTTTTATGGTTCAAACTATGTCTACTGGAAAAAAAGAATGAGGTCCACTTTAAAATCTATAGATGAATGTATTTGGCTTGTGTGTGAAAGAGGGTGGACACACCCACTGTAAGAGTTGATAATGTCACAAGTCCAAAATATGTTTTTTCATCAACAAATGATGATTTTAAATGGAGCAATTACATCTCGCGTGGTGTCAGTGCTATCTTTGGAGCCGTCACCCCTGAAGAGTTTCGTCGTATTATGATGTGCACAATGTCTGAAGAACCATGGGATACCTTCTATCTCACTCACGAAGGAACCAATGTTGGAAAGTCGTTCAAGCTTCAAAATCTCACCACACAATTTGAAACTACCACTATGCTTGAGTCTGAATCTTTTAATAAGTTTTTTGCACATCTGTCTGATATACTAAACTTGTAGAGGGGGCTTGAAGGTAATCTTAAGATTAGGGACGAACCCCTAATTAGCAACAATGCTTGAGATTAAGTAACCGAGGCAGCTCAAGCGGGACAACTCAGCGAGGCAGCCTGGCGCGGTAGCTCATATTTTAGTTTGTTGTATTAAGTCATATTGTATTTTCATTATTGATGACTGTAAGTTATAACAATTGTAATGGCATAACGATAATAATAAATCAGTCTCTATGAGGTCAAACGGTACTTATGAGAGACCAGGCTTGGCAGGGCCTGGGAGAGCTTTCATCCTCTATCGAATGACCTCACCGTGGGAACTTTAGAGGGACTTAGTTTGGAGGATTGAGAAGTAAGGCACCGTTGGGGCTTGTCCCGACCATCTTAGATACATCTGGTAAAAAACACCAAAGGACCCTGACCGTGGAACCTCAGGCAGAGTAGCTTGGAGTTCCATCAGGCGATGAGTTGAGAACCACACAACCCTCTACTTAATGTCACATCTACTGTAGGTGATGTCACTAGCCAAGTAAACAATGTCAGACATGCACTTGAGTAAACCACTGTGGTATTTGGGGCGGTCAGGCAGTTGGTGAGCCACCCCTGCGACAACAGCGCCCTGACACACAGTGATTAGGCAAAAGGCATGTCTTGACATTTAATGTTTATGACGTAGGAGACAACTAGTGCAGCAAGTATTTAATGGTGTGACATAAAGCGTGAGGGATGTCTTTCATAACCTTTAATGACTGAGTTACCTCGGGGATGGTGTGAAGGGCTATTTAAGGACCCCAACCACCCCTAAGGGAAAAGAGATCTTTTGTGAGAACTCAGGAGTTATTGTTAGAGATACACATCAGAGAAAGAGAGCTATTGTAAACCAGAAAGTCTTTTATCCACTCACCATTGTTATTTATTACAGAGCTTTTAATACTTGACAGAGATTGATGAGGGTGTATGGTGTGTTTTATACCTGCCTACCAAGGTGTATCTAGGGTGCTTAATTCTCTCTCCCTCTAGCTATGTTACTTCTAAGTTTCATTAATACTTCCTGAGTTATACACCAGAGATTTGCGAGTTTAAACTGAATTCATCTTCATTGGATCTGTGTTTGCATGCCCTATCATTAATCCAAGGTCTTAGGATAATTAACTTGTCATTACCATACTCAAAAGTGCTTACGCCTCCATTTATAATCTAAAGTACCCTCCTATATTTGGCGACTCTGCTGGGGAGGCATTCTCCTGGATAAGGAATATGGCGCAAGACAATGCTACTCGAAGACTCAACTTTGATGATATCCATCTTAATGAAGAACAGTCCGCGAGAGAGTTGGAGGCCTTAAGAGATGGGGATCCTCGGGTAGAAATAACTCCGGGTCCAATGGCGTCTGGCATACCAGGGATGGCACAACCTTCCATGAGCGCAGGTTTGGGACCCGTCCAAATTTTGCTCCTCATGAGCAAGTTTTATGAGTTCTTGCGAACCCCTGTAGCTTCAACTATGCTGGGAGGTTTGGAGGCTAATACCTTCATAATGCCAGGAGTAGCTCTAACGGCCCCACCAGGTGCAAGTCTTGCTATAACGATCCCAGCAATCATACCCTCCGTCGTGAATCCGACAGTGGGGACCTTGGGAGTATCGATGGCACCAACAGTAACGATGGCTCCAGCTGTAACGAGCGTTTCGCCTGTGACCCCATTGTTGTTGCCTTGTCGCCCATGGAAGAAATGAGAAGGGAGATGCAAAAAGAGATGCTGAAGTTCATGCAGGCTTCCTCGCAGGCTGTGGGCGTGGTGGCTTCGGTCTACGATGACTTCCGAACACCTTACCCTCAGGAATATAACGACGAGCCATACCCAAAAGACTATATTCCCCATATCTTTAAAAAATACACAGGAAAAGGCGAGAACCCGAAGGAGCATATTAAGCATTCCGTTCAACACTTAGGAGCACATTGCAATGATAAGAAGCTTAGGTTGAGGGAGTTTTCCAAATCCCTAACCGACAAGGCATACACCTAGTACTCCCATTTGACTCCTAACAGCGTTTCTACGTGGGAGGAGATGCATGTATTGTTTGTCCAAAAGTTCTTCTTAGCAGAAGATGAGTTCACCTTGACCCAACTCGATAGGGAGAGGCAGAGACCGAGAGAAGAGGTGGTGGCCTATATTCGAAGGTTCAGGGAAAGGTACCTCGATGTAAGAGAATAAGCTAAGGAATCCAAGCTGTTGCAGATTTTTACTGAGGGACTACTCCCTGAGTATATTTTCCACCTAATCAACGAGACGCGCGAGGGAACATTTTTAGCATTCCTAAAATCTGCAAGAAACATCTCTCTGGTGGTACGACCCATCCCGGTGGTGACTCCCATGATGTTCAGGCAGTCGATACAACCCGCGGGGGGAAGGTCTCATCCCCCACGGGTAGGATACATCGAGAGGGAAAATGGGGGCAAGGCACCAAAGAAGGACAACAAGAGAAAGTTTGGAAAGGACAGAGAAGACCCGCCACCGCTTCCTTATACGATAGAGGAGGCAGTGAGCTGTTATAACGCAATGGTCCAAGGTGGAATGGTTTATGAACCAAAAGGCGTTCCGGCAGAAGAACCTGATGCTACGACGGGGGCTGATCCCAAATACTTCCAGGTTCATCGAAAGATCCAACATCCAACGGAGAGCTGCTTCACACTGCGAAGAATCATCGACAAGTACTTGAAGGCGGGGACTTTGCAAATTCCCCCGCAGAACATTAACAACAACCCACTTCCAGCACACGGAGCCAATTTGGTGATGGCCTATGATAAAGAGGCAGAAGGAGAAGGAGGAAGGTTAATGATGAAGCATGAGGAGTTCGATGAAGCTCTGGAACATTGCACCAGGGGAATGGCTAGCGTAGTTTTAGCCTACGATGAAGCAAGCGCTAAAGATGTGGAAGACGTATATAGCATTGAAGGCGAGGAAGCAGACCCAATCACATAATATAGTGCAGTTTCAAAATCCCCAAAGTTCACTTGGTTCTTCGATCAAGTGGGGATCCCGAAAGAGAGAAGAATGGAGATAACTCAGGTAATTTTGGACATCGCAAGAATAAATGCATTCCCTTCGCTAAGGTGGAGGGGACCCATGGCTAGGCTGGTGAAGAAGTTTCTGTCAAAAGTAACTTTTAGCGACGCAGATAGAGATGTAAGGTTCCCCCATAATAGGCCTCTATATGTAAGCGCTAGTGTCAACGGGGTTAGCTTTGCAAGGACTCTTATGGATGGGGTTGCTTCCATCAATATTATGCCGATCAACTCCTTCCACGCGGCTAACATTTCGGAAGAAAGGTTGGTTCCCATGCCCTTGGTAATCTTGGGCTATGACAATCAATCTTCCAAATCCATCGGGTATGTAAATGTTGGGATAGTGATGGGAAATCTGAGTTCCCATATCAAATTCCATGTAATAGAAAGTGTAACTTCCTATCATTTACTAATAGGGAGAGTGTGGATGCACAACCAAGGGTTAGTTCCTTCAACTTACCATCAATGCGCCAAGGCGAATATCAAGGGAATAAAAGTGACCATTAGGGCTACGAAAAGGCCATTCGCTATCGAAGAAGCGCACTTAGTGGATGCAGCCTTTTATACATAGCTCGAAGAAGACGTGCGGGTTCTGACAAGGATAATGGAGGGAGCATGGGCTCCCTCGATTAGAGAAAGAATGGGGCCTTTGAACGAGAAGAGTAAAGGGGGTGCAAGTGGCGAAGGGGAGAGTACCGAAGAAACCCATCAGGTGATCCCTTGACCCCAAAATATCTTGAAGTAACTCAAACACAGGATGAGGCCTAGAGCCGACCCGGTGGAGCATAAGGTCCAACGAAAGAGCATGTTGAGTCGCTTCTCAGGGGAAAGAATTGTTGAGGCTTCCAGAGAAAAGAAGAGGAAGGCCGTGGCAATAGCTACCAGCAGGCAATGCAAGAAAATCATCACTGAAGAGGGAAAAGTGGTGTATCGCTTATAACGGTGTGAACGGGAGGCCGAAGAGACTAAAGGTGAGGTTAACTCGGTATATGAGTGTTTCTAGGTGGATCGACGGGAGCAGTGTATGGTGATAGACAACTCCAGTATACATGAGTTTGTAGAAGATATCGCTGAAGAACCAGACTACATGGCAGATCAACCAAAACCCCAGGCGCAAGAGTTGGAGCAGCTAAACTTGGCAAGAGAAGGGGAAGACCCAAGGCCTATCTTTATCTCAAAAGATCTTAGTAAGGAGAAATGAGAAGCCTTGGTTGGGCTGATTCGGGAATTCATAGATGTCTTTGCTTGGAAGTACACTGAAATGGAGGGGCTGGATGAGGAGGTGAGCTGCCACAAACTGAACGTGATGCCTTTAGCTATTCTGGTGAAGCAGGCAACGAGGACTTAAAAACCTGAACTAGACTTGAAGATTAAGGAGGAGGTCCAATGTTTGTTGATAGAAGGATTTATCAAACCAATACAACATCCCCTTTGGCTATCCAGCATTGTGCCAGTGGGGAAGAAGGACAAGAACCAAATAAGGATCTGTGTAGACTTCAGAGACTTGAATAGGGCTTTCCCCAAGGATGAGTTTCCCCTGCCCTCCATTGACAGTTTGATATATGCAACGGCTAGTCATGAGATGTATAGCTTCATGGATGGATACGTGGGGTACAACCAGATCAAGATGGACCCCATCGACGCAGAGAAAATGGCGTTCAGAACCCCGTTGGGCAACTTCATGTACAAGGTGATGCCGTTTGGACTCAAGAACGGTGGAGCTACTTACCAGAGGACAATGATGACCATTTGTCATGACTTCTTCCATAAATTTTTAGAGTTCTACGTGGATGACCTGGTCATCAAATCAAAGAAGGAGGAGTCCCATCTGAATGATTTAAGGAATGTGTTTTTTTGGTGCAGGAGGTATAAATTGAGGATGAACCCGTTGAAGTGTGTCTTCGGGGTAACGAGTGGGAAGTTTCTAGGCTTCGTGGTTGATCGACAAGGGGTGCAGATGGACCAGGATAAACAGCGGACAATCTTAGAGATTCCATGTCCAAGAACGGCAAAGGAGCTGAAGAGTTTTCTCGATAAAGTCTCCTACCTTAGGAGATTTGTGCCTGGATTGGCCGAAATAACACTCCCACTGATGCAGCTATTAAGAAAGAACACGAAATTCAGGTGGGATGAGGTTCACCAGGAGTCTCTTATTGGGCTGAAGAAACTTCTCGTTTCACCATAAATTATGGTTCCTCCCCAGGCAGGAGTACCGTTACAGCTATACCTTATATCCACCACGAGGTCCGTTGGAGCTCTACTAGCACAAGAAGTGGATGGGTAAGAACGGTCGGTTTACTACCTCAGTAAGATCATCTAGGGGCCAGAAGTCAGATACAATAGCTTAGAAAGGCATTGTTTGGCCTTAGTATTTATAGCGCAAAAACTTAGGCATTATATTTTGTCTTTTACAATTCATATTGTAACTAGATGTGACCCCATTAAGTACTTGCTTTCAAGAACCATACTGATTGGCAGGGCAGCTAGATGGTTCCTTATCCTCTCTGAATATGACTTAAAGTGCATGGTCCCTCGCACAATTAAAAGCCAGGCGTACGATGATCTGTTGGCCATCATCCCTTCAGGAACCTTCGAGCCACCCAAGGAAGACGTTCCAGGAGATGATTTGCATGCTAATTATCTGGACACAACTGAGGAGGAATGGACAATGCAGTTCGATGGATCTTCGGAGAAAAAGAAGGGAGGAGCGGGGGTTATTCTTTCAAGGGGAATGGAGGAGATTTTCCTTTCATACAAACTGGATTTCCCTTGTTCTAATAACGAAGCAGAGTACGAAGCGTTGGTACTAGGGCTGCTGGAGGCTCTTCGAAGGGGAATTCGTTCACTCTGCATTAAGGGTGACTCAAACTTAGTAATTCAGCAAGTAAACAGAGAATATGCATTGAAGCACATGAGCCTGGAACCATACAAAACAATCATTCAGAGGCTTCTCAACCAGTTCCATCGGACCAAGATCAGAACACATCCCAGAATGATGAACCGTCATCCAGACGCCTATGCCACTATCGCCCTGAAAATGATCATGAGAAACAATAAGACTATCATTGTGATCCAATAAAGGACAGCTCCATCGGTAGTACAGTCAATATTACCGATGGAGGAAGACGCGGACTTAAGGGGAGAGATTGGGAAGCAGCTAGAGTCGGGTGAAGGAGCTTTGGGAGTAAAAGAGTTAGCCCAATACTTTACGAACCAGGGAAATCTTTACTACAGAAATGCTGGGGGATGGTTGTCAAGATGTATCAGCCCGGAGAAAGCAGAGCGAATGTTAAAGAAAATGCATGAGGAGCACTGCGAAACGATTGAGATACCTCTGTATAGGAGAATCCAAAGAGAGGGGTATTTCTGGCCCAGAATTAGGGGTGGCCATAGGCCCGAGGCCCGCCAAGCCCGCCCAACCCGCCCAATAAAAAAATAGGGCTTGGGTAAGGTAAATAGGCCCGCAAAGCAGGCTTGGCAAAATTTTATAGGCCCGATTTTTTTTCGGGCGGGCTTGGGCATGAGTTCTTAAGCCCGATGAGGCCCGGCCCGGCCCGAGGCCCGAAATATATATATATATATATATATATATATATATATGGGGGGGGGGGGACTTCTATAAATATAAAAACGTATACCAAGTCTTTTCATGTAAAGTGAGAAACTTTATATATGGACTTTGTAATATATGGAGTTTAAAACAGATTTTTAATTAAAAAAATTGGTCTTTAAATAAAAAAATAGGTATTTTAATTTTTAAAAAAAATCTTTTAATTAACATAATAGGGCCCGATCGGGCGGGCCTGGGTAAAGAGCTTTCAAATTTGGGCGAGCTTGGGATTACATAATAAGGCCCGATCTAGGCCCGAGCGGGCTTGGGATAACACTTAATTTTTCAAGCCCGGCCCGAGCCCGACCGGGCCTGCCCAGGCCCGGCCCACGGCCACCCCTACCCAGAATGAAGGAAGATACGACAGAACTACAACGGAAGTGCGATAAGTGTCAGCTATTTTTTGAGGAAGCTGAGTGCCATTCCATCGAAACTCAAATGGACTGGAGGCAGCCCTATATCGACTTCATTCAGGATGGAGTTGTCCCAACAGAGAAAATGGATGCGATGGGCCTGAGGCGAAGGGCCTCAAGGTTCTATGTTCAGGAGGGACAGCTTTATCGAAGGGGGTACTTCAACAGGCCATTGCGTTGCATCACGAAGCAAGAAGCAGCTGAGGTCCTTAGGCATGCGCATGATCCAGCCCACATAGGAGGAGCCAAGTTATATGATCAGCTGATGACAATGGGGTATTATTGGCTAACAATGGAGAAAGACTCTGCTGAGTTCGTTCAAAAATGCAAAGCTTGCCAACTTCATGGAAATATGATCCATGCCCCATCGGTAGACTTACACTCTCTATCAACACCATATCCATTTCATACTTGGGCGTTCGACCTAGTGGGGGCAATACGCCCCTCTTCGAGAGGCAAGATATGGATACTGGTTGCAACAGAGTGTTTTACAAAATGGGCCGAGGCGATACCACTAAGTAGAGCAACGGTTGGGGTGGTGAGCAAATTCATCAGAAAATACACCATTTTCCGTTTTGGGATCCCAAAGGTTATTCTTTCAGATAATGGGACCCCCTTCGTCAATTCCGAAGTAACAATGCTCACGGACAAATACTCCATTGTTCATCATACTTCAACGGTGGCATACCCTAAGGGAAATGGTCAGGCTGAAGCAACGAACAAAACCTTGGTTAATATTTTGGCCAATATGATGGAGGACTTTCCAGGCGCATGGGATGACAAGATACTAGTTGTTTTGTGGGCCTATCGAACAACCAAGCAGAAACCCATGGGATACACGCCGTTCTCTCTTGTTTATGGGGCTGAGGCAATCCTTCCAGTGGAGTTAGAAGTTCCCTCTGCTCGATATGCCTTGCGAAGTATCATGCTCCCTCAAAGTAGACATGTGCAGCTGGAAGCATAGAGATAATTCGATGCAACACTTTCAGATGTATACGAAGCAACTTTCAAGGGCATATGATAACTTGGTGAGACCAAGGAAGTTTGTGGAGGGAGACCTCATATTGAAAGCGGTAGTGAAGCACATCAGGGGGCTTCCTCTACCTAAGTTTACAGCTAACTGGGAAGGACCTTTCATTGTGAGAGCAGCTCATGATTCAGGTTATTGTTTAATTTCAAAGTTAGAAGAAGATAGGCCATTTAAGATTAACAATAAATGGCTGAAGGTTTATCATGTGTAAACAATCAAGTATGAACCACTGTTATAGCTGGTTGTTGTTATCGATATATATACAAGTTTTAGTTATGACTTGAACACAATAAAAGACGTGGCAGGAATGTAGAAATTTATAACATACAAAAACAGGCACAACGCATGGAAGAATTGAAAAATATATATATACATTCTTCATTTATGAACAATGGAGTATTACAAAAAAAAAATTGGGAACTATCGCCCAAGAACTACATAGATAGAAACAAAGGGAGGATATGGATACAAGAAGCATTTTGCCTAAAAGAAACGATAAATCTGAGTAAGAGAAAAAATCTCCAGGAAGGCCCTAAGAAGCTGCTGTGAAAGACTGTTGAGCATTAATAGAAACCTCCAGCCTCGTTTGCACTTGTGTACGTTCGATGAGGAGTCTCTCGCATTTCAGTTTGACTAGACACAAAGCTTCTTCGGCATCCTTCACCTCTTGATCCACTGCTTCCAAAAGGGGTGATAACGCGACCAATCTAGCTTCCTCAGCTCGTTGGTTCTCCTGATGCTTTCGTAACACTTCCCTCTGGCCGATCAGTTGCTGGTTCTTTAAGGTCTTCAAATGTGTTATAAGCCAGTTAAAACGGAAACCATCACGCCCCAGCTCCCTCAGAAAACCTTGAAATTGGTTAAGGATGGATCTGGTAATGCTGGTAGTAGGAGTACTGGAAATTTCTGCAACAATGATCGCCATGCCTTGAAGTCTGTGACTCATCACGTGAATATTGGAACGTAGACAATCCGGTGTGAAGTTCTCAGGGTGATGATTCACCAGTTGTTCGATCACCAAACGGTGGTTGACAGGCATTTGAGGGGACTGCCGAAGCACCATTAGGCAGAAACTGTGAGGAGCCAGGTCAGGAAGGGGGAGTTCGCACCCAGATTCGCTCTCTGCTACAGCACCAGTCGTGGAACCTTGATCATCATGATCGGAGTTTTCCGACGCAACAGGTTCCCGATGAGGTGAGCCCAAAGGCGAAAGAACTGGAGGAGAATCTTCATGAGCAACCTGAGAAGAGATAGAAGTCATAATAAGTTTATGGAAAAAAATCTTAACAAGCATTTTCGTTGTTAAGTCACCGTTATAAGGTGGAGTTTATCAAAAATCTTAACAAGCGTTTCGTTGTTAAGTCACCGTTATAAGGTGGAGTTAATCAAAAATCTTAACAAGCATTTTCGTTATTAAGTCACCGTTATAAGGTGGAGTTTGTTAAAAATCTTAACAAGCGTTTTCGTTGTTAAGTCACCGTTATAAGGTGGAGTTTGTGAAAAATCTTAACAAGCGTTTTCGTTGTTAATTCACCGTTATAAGGTGGAGTTTATGAAAAATCTTAACAAGCATTTTTGTGATTAAGTCACCGTTATAAGGTGGAGTTTATGAAAAATCTTAACAATACTTAACGAAAAATACCTCAGTCACTGCAGGGGCAAGAACGGGAGCCAGTGTGGCAGCCGTAGGGACAGGAAACGTTGGGGGCGAGATCATTGCCTCAGAAGCCATAACGGGGTCCCTGGTCGCAGAAGCCTCAATGCTTGGCAAAACTCCCTCACCTACATAAGGCACTAGGGCCAGCATAGCGGGTTCGTCGAGAGAATATGACGGGCTCCCAAACAAAGACCCAACACGAAGGGGTGCAGAAGCACCACTATGTTGGATAGAAGCACCAACCTGGGCCTTGACTGCAGGAGGACCACCAAGATAAATAGGTAGAACAGAATCAGGAGAAAACTGTGACATGAAAGCAAGTGTTAGAAAAGAGAAATAAGCACAGAAAATATGAAGAAATATCTCTACAACTACTTACCTAGGTTATGGTGCTAAAGAGGGGAATGGCAGTCAGAGGTTTCATCAGCATCGTTGGAAGAAGAACACTTGCTAACAACGAGGATATTTCAACCTAAGGCACCTAAAATATCTCAGGGTTCAGCAAGTCAAATAAGAAAAGGGCTGGGACCGAAAAGACACTATAACAAATAAACTGAAGAGGAAATTGTACCTCGGGCTCACTTTCCTCAACAAGAACAATGGGAAGAGAAACCTCAGGTGGGACAAGTAAATTAGAGGGGGATGAGAGTGTTGTCTCGGGTTGCGTTAACTCTGGTGGCGAAGGGGCACCCACAGGCTCAACAGCAACACCTCCCTCAGCAACTTCCCTCGCATGTTGGGAGGCTGAACGTCGAAAATAGGTAAGTCCCATCATGGGGGAACGGGGAGGAGTCACATCGGAACGAGAAATAGCGAAACATCCCCCCACGAAAGGGCTCACGGGAGGACTAGGGGGGTCTGGTCTTTCCATTTTAATCCCCTGCACCACAGTTGTCAAGAAAAAAATAAGAAAATACAGTCTTCCTTAAGCAAAGAGGGGAATGAGTAAATCAAGCATACATACCACAGATTTAGAAGGGGAACGAGAAGATGAGACCACAGGCGAAGAAGGAGGAGTGGCAACAATGGAGGGGGCAGGAGTGAGATGCACCTCAGGAATTTGGTGTACCTCAGGAGTCTGCTTCCTCTGGGGCTTGGTACCCAGAGTCTTCCTCCTTGACCCCGTTGTACCAGTGACGACCTCTCGAGGAACCCTAGAGCTCTTTCTCCTTCTATCCGCTGTCTCTGTAGGATTAACCACCACCGTGGGAAAATCAACGGAAGGAGGAACAATGAAAACGTGTCATTTATACTCAGCATTTATTCGATTTATTTCTGCTTGGGCTTCCCTCCTTAGGCGCTCAGCCATTTCAGTAGACATGGGAGGTGGAACGGAGGCTATGGGAAAGGATGCCATGGGAGTCTGGGGCTTCTAGGACTTAGACTTTTATGTCCCACTCTTGGCCATTTTTCCCTTCTTGGCAAGTGGTTGAGAAGGCCCCTCGCCGATAGTAGCTTCAGTTGAAGGGGCAGCCTTCTTCGGAGCTGCAGGAGTTTTGGGTTTAGGCGTTGCAACTGGGACCATAGGACAAAGTGGGGGAAGCTCGGTGGGAGGTGCTTTGGGGGTTGAACTTAGAGGTAATTCCATCCCAAGTACAGAGTTTCCTTTTAGCCCCAACTCTAAAGCAGAAAATGAGGAAACGAGAGGATACACAGGATCTCCCTCAACAAACTCAACAATTACAGCCAATTGTTTCGGCCAGTACTTTGTAGCAAATAGAGGGGTCACATCCCCATGCCTAGTAATATTGGGAATGGTGACTCACCCAGATATGGTTGAACATATCCCCCACGCAGTGGTTGAAGAAAACAGAGAACACGCCTCGTTAAAGGAGACCTTGGGTTTTGACAATTGAAACACTGGACGTGGCGCCCCTGGTCAAACCCAAACTGGCGTCTGCATCGGTTGGGATTATAGTGCTCACTAGTATATCCCCACTCAGTGTAAGAAGGAAGATATCCTGGGGAGAACAGAAGGACCACGGCGAGTGAAGGATCCTCAATATCGGGGGTAGGGGCCTGTACCACTCTGGCTTCATGATGAAAAAATTCACAAGTGTGAAAGAACACTTCCTCCTGATAAGGCCTCATGACAAAGTTCACAAAATGGTCAATTATAGATATTAACTCCTTTCGGCTTTGTCTCCTGTGATAAATAAAGGACCGTGGAGACAGAATTATTTCCCCCAAAGAAGGACTGTTGGATTTAGCCGCTACGGCAGGAAAGCGAAAGTAAAGGAAGATGGTTAGAAGAACGCTGTTGGCAAAATTGGCCAAGTTATAACAGCCGAGAGAGCGTTCCATGTCGAACAAAGTTCTATCCAGCCAGGTGTAGAGGGATCCCAAGGCAATTGCAGCCAGTGGAAGTTTTATGCCTCGGGCCAAACGAAGGGACAGGTTGATAAGGTCCCTTCGGGGCTGGTCATTGGGTTTGACCCTCAAAAGGAAACGGGAGAGAATTATAATAATATAGGCAGGAAGTTCCAACGGTGTACCTTGACCTGGAGCATTTGTTGAGAAACTGCCTTCACTAGAACCTTGAAGAAATAATTGATCAAGGGAGAGAAAGTATCTTTGTTGGAAGAGCCGATGTAGCTTCATCATATACGATCCAACTCCAAACGATCTGCAGTCTCTTGAGAATCAAGAGCCTTATCGGTATAGGGCTCATGTCCTGTTGCATCGAGGCCCAAGATCTCGTACACGTCTTCCAGAGTTATGGTGAACTCGCCCCACGCAGCGATGAACGTGTGAGTAGTAACGTTCCATCGAGAGACTAGGATAGGAAGAGCAGCATTATTCTTCGATAGTGAACTCACCAAACCATTTAGCCCATTGCAACCCAATCTTGGTGAGAATATTAGCATAAGAACTTTGCATATGAGAGTTCCAGGCAGTAAAGTGGGCAGGAGAGCCCCCTGGCGCTTCAAAGTCAACATGGGACCATGGGAAGTCCCCTTGCTCCAAGCGAAATCGTAGAGTCCCCTCTGGAGGAAGAAAGCCCCACTCAGAAGAATCCTCGTCTTCATCACCCAACAGTATGGCATCAAACTTGGAAGAAAAATGCACAGTCTCGCAGGCAACAGCAAAGTCATCACCCTCCCCAAAAATAGGAGAGCGACGATAAAACCTCAGTTGTTCCTGGCGAGCAACATCCAGGGTGGAGGCAGCAGTGGTGGTGGAAGACGGAGCACTAGAAGCAGAGATAGTAGGGTTTCTTGAGGTTGCCATGGAAAACGGTGATGAAGACAGTAGAAAAGCTTTAAGCAAGAGCAGTTTGAAGAACGAGAGGAGAAGACCACGACCATAGGAAGCGGTTTAAGGGATAAGAAGGGAAGAAGGAAAACAGGAGCTTAGCAACAATGGAGTTATTGCAGGGTTTTCTCTCTCTCTAAAAATGGAAGTCTGAATAAAATAGTAACAGAGTAAGGAAAAAAAGAAAGAGAGGGTTGAAGCGCTTTGGATATGGCCATTTGAAAATTTCGAGTTTGACGTTTAGATTTCCCCACCCTCGCACGTGCATGGCCGCCTGTAATCATTTCACATGAACACGTGGCACTTCAGGAAGTACTTTGGCAGTTGAAAAGACAGCGCCACGTCATTAATGAAGGGACACATAGAGAACAGGAAGCGTTGCCTTCTCCAATAAGTTCCAGTTTTGGCGCCATATCCATTGAATTTCTAAACGAAGACCATCATACGTGTCCAACGCTTATCGTACACAACGAAGTACCACGGGGGATAATTTCATTTACTAGGAGTCCAAACGAGTATTTGAAAAGATTACTAGGCCTTTCGGAAGAATTTCACATATTAAAACTATAATGGTTGAAGACCGCCACGAGGAAAAAGCGACGATGTCCCCTCGCCCCAGCCCCAATGAGAATGGTGCTTCGGCTTTGATAAGGCTCATTGGATTGAGAAGTTTTCATGCAGGCATTTCTTGTTCCCACAACAAATCCCTCCACGAGGGGGCAGATTAGGGATAAACCCCTAATTAGCAACACTGCTTGAGATTAAGCAACCGAGGCAGCTCAAGCGAGACAACTCAGCGAGGCATCCTGGCGCGGTAGCTCATATTTTAGTTTATTATATTAAGTCATATTGTATTTTCATTATTAATGACTGTAAGCTATAACAATTGTAATGGCATAACGATAATAATAAATCAGTCTGTGTGAGGTCAAACGGTACTTACGAGAGACCAGGCTTGGCAGGGCCTGGGAGAGCTTTCATGCTCTATCGAATGACCTCACCGTGGGAACTTTAGAGGGACTTGGTTTGGAGGATTGAGAAGTAAGGCACCGTTGGGGCTTGTCCCGACCATCTTAGATACATCTGGTAAAAAAACACCGAAGGACCCTGATCGTGGAACCTCGAGCAGAGTAGCTTAGAGTTCCATCAGGCGATGAGTTGAGAACCAAACAACCCTCTACTTAATGTCACATCTACTGTAGGTGATGTCACTAGCCAAGTAAACAATGTCAGACATGCACTTGAGTAAACCACTGTGGTATTTGAGGCTGTCAGGCAGTTGGTGAGCCACCCCTGCGACAACAGCGCCCTGACACACAGTGATTAGGCAAAAGGCATGTATTGACATTTAATGTTTATGACGTAGGAGACAGCTAGTGCACTAGGTATTTAATGTTGTGACATAAAGCGTGAGGGATGTCTTTCATAACCTTTAATGACTGAGTTGCCTAGGGGATGGTGTGAAGGGCTATTTAAGGACCCCAACCACCCCTGAGGGAAAATAGATCTTTTGTGAGAACTCTGGAGTTATTGCTAGAGATACACATCAGAGAAAGAGAGTTATTGTAAACCAGAGAGTTTTTTATCCACTCACCATTTTTATTTATTACAGAACTTTTAATACTTGACAGAGATTTATGAGGGTGTATGGTGTGTTTTCTACCTGCCTACCAAGGTGTATCTAGGGTGCTTACTTCTCTCTCCCTCTAGCTAAGTTACTTCTAAGTTTTATTACTACTTCCTGAGTTATACACGAGAGATTTACGAGTTTAAACTGAATTCATCTTCATTGAATCTGTGTTTGCATGCCCTATCATTAATCCAAGGTCTTGGGCTAATTAACTTGTCATTACCATACTCAAAAGGGGTTACGCCTCCATTTATAATCTAAATTACCCTCCTACAAAACTCAAGTTTGAATTTGGGCGAGTAAATCCCTTAGACGCGTGTATTTAAGAAAATTTTGAGATCTTTTCCGACCCTTTTTATTCTTAAGGTTACTATGCTTAATTCATAAGGGATACTAGATACTCTTATGTTAGAATAACTATAGGAAACCTTCAAATGTATGAGATATATATGTTTTCCAAAATAGTTGAACCTAATGAAATAGGGATTGATTTGAAAACTCCAACTAAAAAAAAGGAGAAAGAAAAATTTTATGATTCTCGGTCTGAGTTTGACTTTAAGTTGGAAGACTTAGCCCTTTTTGCAAAAAAAATCTTTAAATTGCTCAAATTTTACAAAGAAAATTCTTCCAAAGAAACAAATTTTGAGAAAAAGAATAATGGGAAGGAGGGAAAGAGTGGTTGTGAAAATGATGAAGAGATAAGATGCTGTGAATTTGAAGGCAAGGGAGAAGAGGCACATGAGTGTCCCACTAAGCTAAAGAGATAGGGCAAGAAAGTTGCACATACGGGCACTCTTAACAATAGTGACGTTGTTCGGTGAATTCCGGGGGTGAATCAACACATGAACAAAACTTATGTGCGTTCATGGAAAGTCATGTTAGCACTTTTAGTTTGTCTCTCACTAATGAGTATATATATATAAACATGAAATCCTCATCAATGTTTCGAACCATTCTGAAGAAAGTGAGAGTGACGAAGAGAATTTGAGTGGGGGAGAATGTGGACTCCAAAAAGCTTTTAGTGATCTTTACATCGAGACTTTAAAAATAAAAGAGCTTAGTAAAAATTTGTCTCTTAGGGTGGTAAATTTGGTGATGGAGGTGAAAGTCGTGAGAGAGTGTGAGGCATCGGTGAGTCAACTCGAGAAGGTGAAAATTTTATTGTATCAGAAGTTGATTGTTATCGCTAGGGAGAAGACCGATTTGACCAACACTGCGTCTAGTTTTATGAGAGATGTTCAATCTTTATTGGAGACTCACGAGAAGCTTGAAGCCCGTGCATACCAACTCGTGAACAAACTTGAACATGCCAAAGAGGTCAAGGTCAGTTTAGAGAACACATCTAGGAAGGCTGGAAAGAGTCTCCTCGGTCCTGCGCTAGGTAATGTTGACAGAAAAGGAATAGGTTATGACGGTGCATCCACTTTCAAATCCATACCCGAGCCAATTTCTGAGTAGGTGATGTATCCTTATGGTCCTTAATATAACCCGCCAAGGTGACCTAACCTGCCAAAGAGAGTCCTAGGTGTTTTGAGCAAGGTGGACTTAATCCCATTTATGTTGGTTTCCATTGCAAACAAAGAGGTCATCTTAGAGGGTTATGTTTTAAGCTGGGGAGAGTTTATCATATGCATGTTGTCCGGTATGTCCCACACGAGTTCCTACACTTGATCCCGCACTCACTACCACACGTGCTAATCCACATGCTCCCGCACATCACGATAGAGATTTTGAGATTTTTTTAGAGCAAGTACAGTATTTAGTCAAGGCTTCACAATGTTTTTTGAAAGAATTTCAAAGGAAGTCTTCTCCTTTTAAGAACTTATGTCGGCCTAATGATTGAGGTTGAGACTTGTTTCTAAAATAGGGTTCTTGTCATGTACATATCTTATATTTCTATTGTTATATTTTATTATTATTGTATTGTATGGTTTTCCTTTTGATATATTTTGAAAATGTCCAAAATAGAAATATTTTTGTATGTTCTTCTCATAAATTTTTTAAAAATACAAAAAGATTTTTATTTTTCAAGAAAAAGAAGAAAAGTGAAAAATATTTTATTTTTGATAAAATTTCTGAAAAAGATAAAGAGTTTTGTTTTTCCCTTTATTAACGTATATAAATGAACATTTCATATTTTCGGATCAACCCTTTATTCCATCCATACACATGAATTTTTCCTAGTGCTTTCAGACATGACTTTGTTTCAATAAAGTGATTAATAATGTATGGATTCATTACGTTGGTCTTTGATGATTTTTTTTACATGTTTGACTCCTTGTCACCTTTATTGAACACGTACACGAGCTTTATGAACATTTTGCTTACTTGTCATTTATCGAATATGATGCTCTTATCTCAATTCTGCTTAATAATGAACCAAATGTAAAAATAGATAAGTTGTGCATGTAAGAACTATTGCCTGGATTTCATTTATATTCCAAATAATATTCTTATATGTTAAGAAATGGAAAGGGTCTACTAAAGATCAAAATGTTCTTGGCGTTAAAAGTTGCCATCTGCATAAAAATACTAAAAAGATTAGAGGCACATAAAAACAGAAGTGCTATACCAATTTTGTTTAAATTCATTTATGCTTCACTACTTATGAGCACTGTAATTTCTTCAAAATATTTGAGAGTTTATTCTTATATATGAGACCTTTTGAGGGAATTAAAATCGAAGATCAATGGATTTGCACAACGGACTTTCTTAAAAAATATTACATAGTTTGGCAGTATTGGTGTGAGAATAATTTAAGTTCCTGACATTTTGATTAAGTAGAGTCAATTTCAGTTGAGTTCACTATTTTTACACCTAATGTAGACTTCGATCTATTTCAGTAGAAGTGTTTCAAAACTTCGTGCACCTATGTTATGAATGTTTATATTGATTAACCTATGGAAAATATTGGCACAATTTCATTCCACATTCACGATTCAGATATTTTAGTGTTATTCCATAATGTGTTGTATTTGTACATTTTATAATTTATATTTAAAAAATGTGGAAAATGTTCAAAAAATAGGTTATGGAGAATATTTGTCTTTTCAGATTTTCATTACATGTGTGTTATCTAAATATCTTTGTGATGATATCTTATTTCTTGATGTGATGCTTATATTTCATGACTAGTTTCTACTCCTTTGTCTATTACAAACAAAAGGGGGAGAATAAATTGAGGGGAGAGTTTTATAATTCTGTTAGAACTCGTATGCATCGTGGTATTTTGTTTGTCTCATGTGTATAGGATGTTCCGCCTAGATGATGATCTTTTGGACCTGCACAATATGAAGACAAAGCTAGGCAAATGGAAGATCCATTGCATTTGAAGACTTACACAAAAATTACATTATTTCTTAATTTAGGATGGTACTTATTGTTTTAGTCTTTAGGATATAATTTTACATCAATTTGTGTTTTGTATCGAAATAGCCAAAGGGGGAGATTTTTAAGAGCAAGTTTCATAATTACTCATTTTTGTTTCTATTTTATTTTAGAGTATCTCGTTACACAAACACTGCACCTACATGACTTCTCTGGATTCTAAGACAAAGTTGAAGACATTTGAAAGATTGGAGAATCATACGTCTCCACGACCTTAGAAGAAGATAGGGATTCATTTGGTAAAATTTTTACTTTATCATTTTAGGGGTTTCAAATTTTTTAAAGAGTTTATTTTTTTAAAAAGGTTTTGAATTTTTAAAAATATTTTTTTGAAAAATCACCACCTCGTTAGAATGAAATGTCCTTTTCATTCGAACGAGATCCCTGTATCTTCGAACAAACCATTTTTGGGCATTCGATGGAATCTTGTTGAAAGTCCCGTTTGACACCTATTCTAACAAAAACAAGAATGTTGTTCGGATGAAGTACCCCTTTGTTTGAATGGCTGGGCGGGAATTCATTTTTTAATTAGTTCTAATCCAAATCTTTTATGCTTATTCTTTTATAACAAACCTTATTAAATAGGATGCACGGTATTAAACTTAAAAATAACTCTTTACGCCATCTAAGAATACCTTTTTTAGTTCTCTTTGTGATCAAACACCTCTATAATCATTCCAAACCCCGTGGAATCATAAAGATCACTTTACCAAGTCAAGAAGAAGGTTATTAGCATTGAAACCTTTAAGGAGAAAAATCTCTACTACTGAACTGTGAACTTGAAGGCTTCATTGCAGAAGAAGAAAAGGTTGATAGGTGGATACTAAGGGTATACCGCTACCTATGAAAAACTCTAAATCGAGTCCTATTTTATTGAAGGTTTTGAAGGCTCTACACATCTCACTTAGTTTTTTAAGTTTTGTAAGTCGATTGTCTATCAAATAATATGGTTTTGCCCTTTTTAGGTGTAAGGACATAGTCCATCACAATTAAATATGTTGTATACCGCTACAACCGTCGAAGATGTTCAAGATTAAATACGCAATGAGAAGGTCCAAAAATCAAGTTTCATGAACAATCAAACCTCCGCGAAATGAATTTGGTAAAGTTGTGTATTTAATTTTTTAATAATTCACTTAGGATATTGGGATATTTTTTACAAAATATTTCGAAGTGTTGGAGCGGAGCTTTAAATATTTTCGTCAAAAAAATATATTTTTTGGAATGTTTGAGCTAGTGCATTTATTGAAAGGATAAACAAGAAAAAAAATCCCCTTTAACACATGCACGCACGTAGCTAGTTGATTTTGAGGGCTGAATTAATTTTGTTCATAAATTGACTCTAATTAAATAAGTTTGCGAGTGGAATTTGCAGATCTATTCGAATCTTTATCACACATAGGGCTTTATAAATTTGTATCAGAGCAGGTTTCACTAATTTATTGTTAATTCCTATTTTTCGCAAAATTGTACGATATTGATTTTGATGAAAAAATCATATTTTTAAAATTGTCGCAATGTTTCCAAGTGAAAACTTATTTAATCGGTTGCCAATTTTTGACCGATCTAATTATGCTTACTAGAGACACCAAATGAAATCTCATTTAAAAGCAATCGATGAAAGAGTTTGGGTCATTTTTGAAAGAGGTTGTAATCTTCCCACTGTCACCGCGTATAATGTCACGAATTTAAAACCTGTGTCAGGCTGGACTGAGGAAGAGTTTAGGTGGAGCACTTACAATTCACGAGGGCTTAGTGAAATTTTTGGACACGTCACCCCTGATGAGTTCCGATGTATTATGACGTGCACCACGTCTAATGAAGCGTGGGATATTTTGCAACTCACCCACGAGAGAACTAACGCTATCAAAGAGTCTAAAATTCAAATTTTGACCACTAAATTTGAAACGATCACTATGTTAGAGACTGAGTGTTTTGAAGATTTTATGGACGTCTGTCTGATATTGTCAACACTACTTTTAATCTTGGTGAACCTATACCTGATGCACGAGTGGTTAAATAGATTTAATGATTGCTACCTAAAAATTTTATCACGAAAGTAACTGTTTTGAACACCTTGGGTAATTTGAGTAGTCTGAAATTAGAAGAGTTGGTAGGAGACCTCCAGACGTAAAAAATTGACATGTTACCCGACACTGTCAAACCTAAGTATAGAGGGATAGCGCTTGAAGCCCAAACTAGGAAGGGAAAGGAAGTGTCCACGAGTGATAGGAAAAAGAAAGTGAGTTTTTATGAGTCCGAGTCTGAGGATGAGTCTGATTTTGACATGGCCCTTTTTGCAAAGAATTTTAAAAAGTTTCTCCAATTTTCGAAACAAATTCTTCCAATAAAAAATTTTCAGAGAAAAATAAAAAGAACGACAAGGTCAAAGAAAGTGCTGAGAAAGATAAAGAGGGTGAAGAAAATTTTGAAATTTTGAAATGTTTTGAGTGTGAGGGGAGAGGGCATAAGTCGTTTGACTGTACCACTAAATTTAGGAGAGAGGGTAAGAACATTGATATGCCAATAACCCTGAGTGATAGTGAGGAAGATGTGAAAGATTCTGAGGATGAATCTTCACAAGGAAAGTTTATTGCCTTTTTAGCTAGTCACGAGAGCACACCCACTTTTTCCCACAACGATGAGGACACTTGTGCACATGAGACCCCTGAGGAGGATTTGAGTGTTTATATCGAGTGTAAGAGCAAGTGTGAAAGTGGAGATGAAATTGAGCTCCGGATTGCTTTTAGAGAATTGTACGCCGAGACCTTAATGACTAAGAAATTGAATAAGGAGTTAGGTCTTAAGTGAGAGATTTGAAGAAAGATTTAGAGAGTTTGAAAGGTTTTGAAGCTATGGTGAGTCAACTTGAGAAGGTGAAGATTAGTTTGAGTGAGAAGTTGATCGTCGTGAATAGGGAAAATAGTGAACTTATAGCTCGCGTGTCACAATTAGAGGTTTTTTCTAGCATATGATGATTTACATGATGACACATTTGCCTATTGCTAGTATGTATCATTTTGTATTCATCTTTTTCATTTTGATATATTATTTTTAATTTTGCTACTGTTTTAGCACTTTTTGGATCTATTTTCCCATTACAAGAATGGTTTTCACGAAAAAAAATTCACTGGACAAAACAGCATGACATTCTGGGTAAATAGTGAAAATTTGATTTTTTTTTTCGTTCAAACGAGAGGAGTTTTTGTTCGAGCTACTTCTGATGTCGCGTGAAGCTTCTTCTCGCGAGAAGCCTTATCGTTCAAACGACATGGCGCTTCGTTCGAGCAACCCCTGGAGATTTTCTATTTGCAGTCCTCTGGTTCATCTTGGTATATTATTTGGTACTACTAGGTTGATTCTGAATAGTGTTTGAAAAATACAAAAAGATTTTCACTTTTTTTGATAAAATGTTTGAAAAATCCAAAAAGAGTTTCGTATTTTGTTTACATCGTATATGAATGGACACTTAGGATGACTGAATCACAATTTCATTCCATATCCATGTGACCATTTGATAGTGTCTTAAGACAATATGTTGTTTCGTTCATGTGATTTATAAAAAATTTAGTCTTTGAGATGATATATAGTGTTGCTACCTATATGTTTAACTCATTTGTCCTTTATTGCATATATGGACGAATTTGTTTGACTTTTTTGCATGTCTATCATATGTTGGTTGAGTGTTACCATCTCAATTTTGTTTATACAACAAACCAAATGCGATAAAACTTGACAAGAAAGTAGTGCATATTATAAACCGTTCGTGAGTTTGAGTGATTTATTTTGAAAAGCGTAAAAGGTATGTGAAAGATATTTCATTTTTTCCTTTGCGATAAATCCACCGTTTAAATGGACCTAAAAAAGTGAGGAATTGAAAATTATCCGGGGTCCAATGAGGTTTAAAAGAGCCCAAAAAAAATTAAAAGGCAATAAAAAGAAATATATGCCAAAAATGGGCCAATAGATTTTAGTAAGAAAAATAAAAAGAATTATCTTTTAATGAGGGAGTTTGGATGGAATTTAAAACGGTTTGCACGTCCTTTAAAGTAATGAAAAACATTACATAATTTTGGGCATTATTGGTGTGGAAATCATTTATACTTTGATTTGTTCATATGATTAAGATGATGTCATCTAAATTCAATAATTTCACACCTAAGGACTATTTTGATGTTCATTTGCTAGGAGTATACTTATGCATCATGCACACATGTCATGATTGAGTCAATTTTCCTATCGAATTTGCTCGCACCCATTCATTCCGTTTCCATGATTTGGTTGTCTTAGTGTAAATTCATGGTCTGTGTTTTTTGTAACATCATTTTTTGCATTTTTGTATGAAAAATCTGAAAAAGTAAAAAATAGTTTGTTTGCCTTGTTTATCGTGACACACTGATTTAATTTATTTGGTTTATTCTTTTCCTTGTCTATTTCGGACAAATAAAAAGGGGAAGAACGAATTATGATTTTATGGGGAAGTTTAAGTATGGGGGAGAACTGATTATGCTTTCATAATTATGCTTATATCATTTCAAATTCGATACGCCATGAGGTATTTGCTTTGTCTCATGTGTGTAGGTACACTTGAAGATCATTATGTTGCACACCTTGATGAGAAAATCTTGAAGTTTTGAAGATTTGATTGTTGAAGAAAAGTTTGAAGACTTGACAGTATATTATTCCAATTTTGAGTTTATGGGAGGGCAAATTTGTGTAGGTCATTTTTGAGATTGATAATTCGGGTGTTTTTATTTTGTACCGGCATAGACATAGGGGGATATTTTTAAGGGCATAGTCCGTCACAATTGAGTATGTCGTATACCGCTACAACAGGTGAAGATGTTCAAGATTATATACGCAATGAGATGGTCCGAAAATCAAGCTTCATCAACAATCAAACCTCCGCAAAATGAATTTGGTAAAGTTGAGTTTTTAATTTCTTAATAATTTACTTAGGATATTGGGATATTTTTTACAAAATATTTTCTAAGTGTTGGAGCGGAGCTTTAAATGTTTTCGTCAAAAACATATTTTTTGGAGTGTTTGAGGTGGTGCATTTACCGAAAGGATAAATGAGAAAAAAAATATTTTTTATTAATCTCGTTCGAATGACAGCGTACATCGTTTAAACGACACTGCATGTCGCGCGATACTTCAAACGACACCGTGTCTCGCTCGAGCGACATCGTGTCTCGCTCGAACGACCCACAACCTTTATTTTTCCATAAAGGGTCTTTTCAACTCTGTTTTCCATAAGAAGTCTGTACGTTTTTCATTCTGCAAAATAGTGCAAAATCAACAGAACCTTTTGGCTTATTCTTTTATAGTTTAATCTCTTTTGTTTTTAATTCACAAATGTCCCAATTATTCATGTGAATTGTTTTGGAGTTTAAGAACACCTCTTAACTAGTTCTCATACTTTTGTGGAGAGGATATTTAAATCATATGGATGCGTATCATTATGGTTTGATGTGTGTGGATCTTTGTTGAGATAGGATTGCGGCTCTTATGGATTGTTGCACGTAATTCATTACTGACGATGCCGACCGACGCCTGCGGGTATTCATGCATCAAATTAACTGTATTTTATTATAACCGTGTAAGTTGCAATTTACAGTTTTCCCTGAGGGGATTTTTCCTGAACTTTGAATTGCATATTTTATTTATGTTAGTTTGACACATGCATGTACGTAGCTAGTTGATTTTTTTTTATATAAGTAAATGGTTTGATAAAATAAACCCGCTTAAGGGGCAGAACCCCGTATACAAGAGGCATACAAATCAAATAAGCACAGGGACGAAACCCAAAACAGACAACACAAGCCACTAAAACTCCTCCAAAAACTCGAGGAAGAGAGATAATAATGAATCATATCTTCCCTTAAACCAAGTAAGAAGAAGACTCAGAAAAAAGTATCGAACCCGAGAAGTATTAAGATCTACTCCCTCGAAGCATCTCATGTTCCTCTCCTTCCAGATGGTCCAAAAAAAAATGAGGAACCATCCTCCAGAGCAATCGCGAGTCAGTCCAACCCCTAGGCCTCCTCCAAGCTTCCATCACCTCACACACCATACGAGGCATAACCCAAACAATCTAGCATAAAGAGAAAAATAAATCCCAGGGTCCCTTAGTGATCTGACAGTGAAGAAGAAGGTGATTGGACGTCTCCTCCTCCTTCCTACATAACCAACATCTACTAGCCATCCTCTTACCTCTGTACTGAAGCCCCTTAATAGTCAAGATGGCATGCCTGGCAGTGATCCACACAAAGAAGCAGACATTGGGAGGCGCACGACACTTCCAAATTTCCTTCCATGGAAAAGAAGCACCCCCACGACCCCTCAATACATTATAATAACTCTTGATTGAAAACAGGCCATCCCGAGAGCATAACCACATCAACCTATCTTCCCCCAATGACGGAGTCGGTGCCAATCTCAGCCAGTCAAAGAACTCCCCCACCTCCTCCAAGTCCCAATCCCAGATTTCCCTCCTAAACTTCGAATCCCACTCCCCCGATCCCCAACCCCCCACATAATTTAATCAAAGATAAAATTTGGTAAAAATTGGAATTATGTGTGACAACTTATTATACAAATCAATCCATTGAATCCCTTGCATTCTTAATAGTGGTACAGACATGAACTGCTTAAAAAAGGATTGGTTCTTGTTCAATACATTGAGAAAACCATTTAAAATCTATTTAATGATAGTGGACACAATATGCATATTTAATAAAAGCTCACCAAAGATTATATTTGTAATAATGGTATATGCTTGCCCAATACCTTTTTACTAATAAGTAATTCGACAAAATAGGTCATTTTAGGTACTTCATTTTTATCTCTTCTTATGGCAATGAATAAAATTGATTTTAATGGAATTTATGCCACTATAAAATATCAAAACAGTATTTTTAAATTTATAACAAAATCATAAATTAAGAAAATTAATTATTTAAATAATATATCATTCTCCAAGAAAATCAATTAAAGTTTTAATAAAAGAAAATATCATTTTTATTTATAATATAAAAATTGTGCAAAAAATTAATGTTATTAAAAATCAGTCAATAACTTAAGTATGTAGTGATATTCCAAATGATTTTTGGAATAAAAAAACATATTGTTTCTCTTTCTTAAGAAACAAATTTGAATGAAAAATCCATACCAACTAAAGATGGACCCAATCAAATGAAGACTGAATTTCTTGAACAACGTAGAAATACAAGGTCAAAATTAATGGTTTAGTATTGTATGCACCAAAAATAAAACTCTTCCAAACTAATGTCGCGTTCCTTGGTCATAATATTGGTAAAGGGAAAGTTGTTCCTATTCATAGAAGTATTTAAGTTTCTTCCAAATTCCCTAATGAGTTAAAGTAGAAATGTAAACTCCAAAGATTCCTTGAAAGTTTCAAATATATTGGAGATTATTATAAAGGTTATGCACAAGATTCTACAATCTTGTATGCTAGGTTAAAGAAAAATCCTTCTACCTAGACTACAGAACACACTAAAGCAGTTAGAAAAGTAAAACTTAAAGACAAAAATTATCTTGACTTTCTATTACTAATACACCTTATTAAAATATTACTGAATAAATTATTCAAAAAATGGAAAAATGATTAGAAAAATTATTCTCGTTTGTCAATTTATAAAATAAGGCAAGTGCACGATCTATTATAGAATAGCAAGTGCAAGTATGGGTCGTACCCACAGATATGTGTCAATTTTATCATTGAAAATAATTATGACTATCCAACTAGACGAAATGGTTTTAGATAGGAGATGACATATAAAACTAAGCTAACACAAATAAAAAGTGCAAATGCAAAAGATATAATCAAGCGTGAGAGAAAAATAGGATGTAGGATCCATTTATCACATTTAATTAATAGTATGCAATAATTTAAATTCGCCGTTCCCTATTTTATTACTCTCGTCATGCTTAGTTCGAAAAATAAAATGTTTAAGTTCACAATCAAATTTAACGTCTCTAATTTAAAACGGATAAAATCCCGATTCCCTTAAAAAGTTTACTTTTGAAATTCAAAGTATAATCTTTAAGCATAGATATCAATTAACATAATAAAGGTATAACCCATAAAAAAGTACTCACACTCAAAAATTAAAATAAATAAATAAATAAAGTCGAAGGTTTAAAACACACTCTCATATCGTTTTAAATGAATAAATAATTTTTAATTCTATTAAAAAAATTGGCAAATAGGGATGAATTTAAACTACACACTATTTTATTTAAAGATAATAAACTTCACCTAGTTCTTACAAAGAAATTAAGCTAGCATCGTTGAAGACAAAATTAAAGTGCAAGAATGAATACTAATTTTCATTAATATATCAATATACAAAATAATAGTGTCTTAAAAATGATGTTGATAAGTTTTTTCTGATACAAGAACAATTCTTGGCCCTAAAAAATATAAAATCTCAGACAACTAATAATTGTCTCTAAAAGCTATCTAAATTTTTTTTTGTAAAATAATTAATTCAATGGTCTTAATTATAAGCTTACGAGTGAGGTATTTGATTTGGGTTAAAACACCATTTTATTGGTTGTATTTAGGTTGATAATTATCCCCAAAAAATCACTAAAAGTATATTCACGTTTTTGGGCATTAATACAAAGTGGACTCTTTTTATACCAATCTAGTAAGGATTTTTGTCAAAATCTGGGTCTGGTAGCTGCTGAATTTTTATTAAAAAAATAAGGGTCAAGGGGAATTGAACCCCTATACACTTAAGGCCCTTCGCGGGTGCATGACTACTGAGCCAAGAAACATTTTAAAAATGTTGTTGCATCCAATTATCTTTAAACTCTTCATCAAGCTGAATTTCATATATTCTCATTTTGAACCTCATAACTTTATAACTTTACCAAATGACCTCAGATCTTCAACAAACTTCATGGATACATGTAAAAATATAAAGTAACTTATATTATTAAAAATTCAGGGCCTTAAAGTTTTGGAAATGAGCAATTTATCCTTAATAGCATTTTAGACCCTGAATTTCATTACTTCTTCATTTTAACTCCGAGTTTAACCAAATTTTCGAGAAAACTTTATATTTCCTAGATAAACTTTTAAAAAAACTTTTTGTCCCTTAAACTTTTTGAAAATATAGTTTTACCGCCTAGAGTTACTAAATTTTATTTTTAACTCAAATTTTCTTGAAACTTGTATTTTTATTTTTATTTACGAAAATGACTCTAAAAGCTCCTTATTTATAATACAATAGGCTTAACAATGCCTATATTTTAGCATAAATAATATAAAACAATGCACTTGTAAAATATTCCCAAACCTAAACTTTGCTAGCCCTGGAGAAAAACTAAAAAATTTAAAATCTAACTCATTTTCATATGAATCGGTATTGCATTTAACATGTACAATAAAACGTTAAACCCTTAGATTACACTATTGGATAATTTTTGTCTCGTGAAGATTTGTAGTGAATATACCCGTAAATTAAAAAGACTTGACTCAATATAAAAGATACAAAATTAATATAACCAAGTCTGAATGCAAACTTCAAAAATATAATAGAACTTCATTTCTCAATTTTAACTTATCGTGTGTGCGGTTAGCCAATATAACCGTCCATTTCAAAAGATTTGTTCGTTACTTTACTTATCTGAAGGTTCGTTATGAGTTTAAAATCTCATGGGATGCACTCACAATCAAATAGTCAAAAATGATTTATTTTTCTCAGTATATGTGAATATAAGAGTAAATTTAGATGAGCAAATTTCACATATATATAATGACAAATGGATTTTTTTTTCTTTTCAAATGGATGAATATGATCTCATGAACAAAAAATCGACTACTTTTAAGGACATTGAATCACATCATAGATCCTATTCATCTTCTCTCACCACTATAAGTAAATTTTCTTGAGATCGATGAGGACTTTCTTTGGTTATACAGTAGGCTCAAGTTTTGGCTAGAAAGTGTGGCTTGTGAAGTTCAAATTTTTTAAGAATATAGAGATTTTTTGGTATTATGACTTTTAGGCCCTTTTTCTAACCTCCATTTTCCTTTCTCATTTAAAACTCGTATTTTGTTTCATTTTATCATTCTTTCTTTATTTCTTCCCCTTTTGAAATCTTTTATTTTCACACATCATTCTTGCCAACTTTATTTTCTTTTCGGCGTTTTTCCTACCATAATTTTCTCCAAGTATTCTCAAAAAAATAGTTATGACTTTTTTATAGGATTTAAACTCCCAGCTGGAGTTGGGTAGGATAATAGATTTTTAAAAAAATGTTATATTATTTTTAGTTCAAATGGTCTTGCAACGGAATAATGTAAAAATGATGGAGTTAGTCTTGATTTTGGGCTTTCAAACGATGGTCTAATCTCATTTCTCAAATTTCGTTAAGTTAATTTGTGTCTTAAGATGACTTACTAAGATTTTCAGTGCTTAAGATTCATATTTTGACTTTTACTTCTAGTAATTAGACAAAACAAAAATAATTTAGATCATCAACGAATCAATCAGTGAAAAAAAGTTTGAGCTATTTTAACTCGAACTGAGTTAAATCTCTAAAAATGATGAATGTCACAATATCTCATAGGGTTCACATCTCCACATTTATCCATTAGGCATATTAACTTTTGCCTCAATATCCATTTTCGATCAAATTATATATCTAATGTGTAAAAAAATTCATAAGTTGAGAGATCCATGAATTAATTCAATTTTAAGAAACCATTTCAAAACTTAATTATATTGGAAATCTCTTTGAATTTCTGAAAATTTTCTGATTTATTTATTTCATTTAAAAAAAATAATATCCTTATCAACAACCTAAATTTTACACTGTCTTCAATGTATGCTCCAAATAAAATTATGGACAAAGAAAATAAAGTGCAGAAGTAAAAGGGCGATATTATCCATAATCTTCATTTTGTGTTAATAACTTCTAAACAATCTCACATTACTTTCATCATAAATCAAAAGTCTCAACAATTGGGAGTCAACCCAATCGACAGAGTATACACATGAAATCACATAATTAATGCATTAAGTGAAATTATAGTGATGCGCAGTTACATCATAGAGTACATGGTCAGACCCAGACATACTCTCATAATGAAATCTCAAATGATGTTTTATGCCTATGTCTCCCACAAAATAGAAACTGGATAAATTTGGCTTTAAGTTAGATGAAACTCTATTCACATTCGCAACCTCGTCGTAACAATTAGATGACAAACATGACGGACGTGGTGGGAAAAAATATTTCGACATAATAAAACATGCGCCAACAGGAAAAAAATGCTCGAATGATTTTTTCAGCCATCTTGCCACTGATAGATAAAACCTCATGTGTCATCATACTCTCAAAAGACTCGATTTCACATTCATAGAGAAGGATTACATCTATCTTATCATCCAAGTCACTATTATCTAAATGACAAAATGAGTCCAACAATGATAGGAGTTCAACAATGATAGTATCGTCAATCGAAAGACTCCTAGCTTGAGATAAATTATATGGCTAAGCACGTAGATGGGCTGTGTTACTATCCCGTGGGGAAGTGGCATCCTTTACTTCTTGAACAAACTTGACTTCATTCCCTCCTTCATCAGATTATAACCTCTTTAAATTAAACACATTCAAACCCATGTTCATGTTCCAAAATAAGAGGTTCGCTTACCCCTTCGAACATTGAATAACAATATCAGAAGTAACCAAAAAGGGTCGACTAAGGATAATCATGACTTGTGTGGATGAGTTTAGTACTTCTTCTATTTCTAAGACCACAAAGTCTATCGAGAAGACAAACTCACCTACTTTAGTCAACACATCCTTTATAACACCTCTAGGTGCCTAAGTGAATCGGTCGAATAAGGACAAGTTCATCTTAGTGGGCTTTAACTCCTCCAAACCTATCTTTTCATAAACAGTGTACGGAAGAAGGTTCATATGCTTGCTCCTAAGTCTAAGAGATCTTTATTGAAGGGGTGATCCTCTATCTTGATATAAATGTTCAGAGTCTCAATATCCTTATACTTGACGGTAGTTTTATAAGAAATAATCAAGCTAGATTGACTGGCGAGAAAACATTCATGGGAACGTTGGTGTTTCTTTTGAAGGTATAAAGGTCCTTTAAAAATTTAGCGTAGGACTGGACTTGTTAAATAACGTTAAGCAGTGGGATATTGAATTGTACTTGCTTGAACACTTCAAACATTTTATCAACTTTCTCCTTCTTCTTTTGTGGCACCAAATATTGGGGAAATAGAGATTTTTGGACATAAGTCTCTATAGATGGCTCGAAAGATGATGGTGGAGAGGGAGTTAGATTCATGGATGGATCTTACCTCTTCATACGTTTCTCGTATTCACTCTTGATGGGTGGTGAGACAATATTTTTTATTTCCTTATCGAACCTCATATTGATGATGGCTTTGAAATCATCTTGGGTTTATGATGAATCGTTTATTGACCTTTAGGCATGCTCCCTTTAGGATTAGGCTCAGGTTAACTCATGAATGTTCCTTTGTTCTTCTCACTCAACTTTTTCACTAGTTGGCTCACTTGAACCTCTAGTTTGGCTATCGATTGAGTGTTTATATGCAAGCTCTGTTGGGTGGATTGAAGGACAATTTGAGTCTATTGCTAAAATTAGAGGGTACTTTGAGGAAGAAAATTCAGAGTATCCTCTAAAGCTTGGATCTTTTACGATGAAGGATACGATGGTACATGGGCATTATTTTATAAACCTGGTGGTGAGTTACTTGAAGACTTATCAACACCTCCCTAGTACTAACCTTTAGACCATGAAATATTGGGGTGGTATCATCACCTTGGTTAATACACATTGGAATACAGGTCTTACTTCGGTCTACTTTGGTAGTGGAAATTCACTTGCTTAGATAAAACTTTATTTGCCGGTAGAGTGGGGCAATTTTCAACCAAATGACCATCACAAGGGAGTCACATTGGTGTAGTTACGTGTTGGATATCTACAGGTGAGAAATGGGTTCCCTCTTTACTCATCTCTAAATATTCTAAATGTCGGGACAAGATGGCCATTTTGGAATATAAATATAAACTTTGCTCAACATAGTGAGAGATACCCTCATCGGACACAGTGGACCGAGTTTTTCTATTCGGTGCCCATCACCGCGAAATCTTTTCTACGACTTCTAGGAATACGCAGGCATCGACCTCATTTTTCCTAGTGAAACCACTATTACATATTGACTTGAGCATGGCTCGAGTATTAAAATCAATCCCCTCATAAAAAATTTGGACTTGGCGAGCCAATTCAATCCTATGATTTGGACATTGTCGTAGTAAGTCCTTGAACCTCTCCAGATATACCCACAAGGATTCTCCCTATCTTTTGCTAAATGTGTTGATGGTGTGACGTATAAAAATCGTCCTTTGGTTAGGAATAATTCCGGTAAGGACGCGACACTCATTTGGTTCCACGTGGTGGAAAATTCAGGTTCTAGGGAGTTAAACCAATTCTTCGCCTCATCTTCTAAAGAAAATGGGAAAAATTTATGTTTAACAATCTCATCGGGGAGTTTTCGTTACTTAATCATTTCACAAATTTCTTCAAATTCCCACACATGGAGGTAGGGGTCCTCTTTTTTATTACCCCAAAAAATGGGCAACAATTAGATTCTTATAGAATGGAATTGGATATTATTTGCATTATATTATGCTCGGGTAGATGATGCATGAAAGTTGAATAGACCTATTAGGATGAAGGTAATCCTTATCAGGGGCTAACTCATCTCCCATCTTGATGAATATTGAAGATCTACCTATAAAAGTGTCGGCAATACTAGACTTCACACCAGACAGAAGATCGGTATGATCTTGAATCTAATTTCACATATGCTATGCTCATTCGAATTTCTCTCTTTTTTCTTTTCTTTTTATCTTTTTTTATATTTTCTAAGGGAAAAAAAGCAAACACTTTAACTCAAAACCCCATAATCCCTAGCAAACACAAAGCAAATTGAATTATCTAATATAAGTGAGGGGAATTTCAATTTTAAAATCTAGTTTTCCAGAAATTAATCAATGACAACGGAGGTCTCCGAATTAGTCTTCCTAATTAGAAAAATCCTACTCTTTGACAAGGGATAATTTAAAATACAACCAACTACGTTAATTGCCTCAAATCCTGATTTCCCTCGAGGTTGGTTGTCGGTACAAAAATTCATTAAAAATTACCAATCCTAGATGAGGTAAAACGGGATCGATTTGATAACTTTCCGTCGAAGTAGCTTTTAATTCGAGCCTTCTTAAGAGGTTTTCTATGAGCTATGTGATACACTAAGTCCAACATCTACTTGATTTTAAATTAAATGTGATGGCTCGGGATATGCAAATGCTTTGTTAATCAGTGATTTTTTTGGACCAAGGAAGGGTGATGAAATCTCCACTTTATCTTTCACATGGGTTTTGCCCTTAAGTTTATTTATGCAATGTACTAATAAATAACATAGGAACACACAAATATGTACCTCTGGCGTGGACTTTTTACGGTCTCTTCTTTATGTCAGGTCGAAGTTTAAGTTGACGTCGATCGAGAGAAAACATCACCTGCATTTCAGTCATCCATTGAGAGTTCCTTCTGATTGTAGTAAGATTGCACGATCATTCTTCACTTACGGTCACCGTTGCACATGTTTTCTGAATTTTTTCTTCAGTTTTGCCTCCTTTTTATTTTTATTTTTTTTAATGTGCCCGTGAAAAAAGCACAAAAAAGCTATACTAAGCATAAAGTGTGACACAAAAAAAGAATAAAAATAAAAATAACATGACATATGGTCTAGTAGTGTATGTAACACAAATAAAAATAACAAAGCACACTTATAAAATTAATTTTTACATAATTTTTTCTATTTTATATCCCGAAAATAGAAAAAATAGTAGTAGAAATAAAAATTATTTTTAAAAAATCTGGTTTTATAGTTAGTTTTTAGAGACTGCTTACTAAAATATGATTCTTGAAATTTCTATAAAAAATATTTTTTTTGAATTTTATATATTTTTTTGACAAACTAGTGCTAAAGCTACTATTTACTAAAAAAAAGCGTACGTTTGGTTATTTCAACTAACTAAGAAAATAGAAAATATTAGCTACTGATTTTTTTTTGCGGTTCCTAAATTTTTTATTATAATTTTTTTTATAAAGACAAGTAAACAAACTAGCCTAAAAGTCAGAACTTCTTATAAAAAAATGAGCAAATCCATGACAACGGCGCCAAAAACTTATTTGTCAATTTATAGAATATCACAAGTGGACAAGCTTTTATAGAATATAGAGTGTAAGTACAGGTCGTATCCACATAGATTTATCATTTTTTTTTCATTAACAATAATTTTGCCTGCCCATCTAGACTTAATAGGTTTAGAGAGGAGATAAAATATTAAATTAAGCTAACACAAATAAAAAGTGCAAATGCAAAAATTTAATCAAGTGTGAGAGAAAACTAGGACGTTGGATCCATTTATCATATTTAATTTATATTATGCAATAATTTAAATTCATCGTTCCCGATTTTATTAATCAAATTAAAACGACTCTCATCATGTTTAATTTGGTAAATAAAACGTTTAAGTTCATAACCAAATTTAACGTCTCAAATTTTAGAAGGATAAAATCCTATTCCCTTACAATTTTTACTTTGAAATTTCAAAGTATAATATTTAAGCATGAGATATCAACTAATTTAATAAAAGTATAAATCATTAAAAAGTACTCAGACTCAAAAAAAAATTCAAACAAAGTCGAAGATTTACAACACGCTCTCATGTCATTTTAAATGAATACCTATTTTTTAAAATGTAAGAAGGTACTTTAGATTATAGATGGAGGCATAACCCTTATTCGAGTATGGTAATGATAAGCTAATTGGCCAAAGCTTAGGATTAATGATAGGACACACAAACACAAACCCAATGAAGATAAACTCCGTTTAAACTCACAAATCTCTCGTGTATAACTCAAAAAGTAGTAATGAACTTAGAAGTAACTTAGCTAGAGGGAGAGAGAGGTAAGCACCCTAGATACACCTTGGTAGGCAGGTAGAAACACACCAAACACCCTCAAGAATCTTTGTCAAGTATTAAAAGCTTCGTAATAAATAACAATGGTGAGTGAGTAAACCCTCTGGTTTGCAATAACTCTCTCTGATGTGTATTCTCTCTAGCAATAATTCCAGAACTCTCAAAAGATCTCTCTCTCCCTCAAAGGTGGTTGGGGTCCTTAAATAGCCCCCCACACCACCCCCGAGGCAACTCAGTCATTAAAGACTATGAAAGACATCCCTCATACTTTATGTCACAACATTAAATGCTTGATGCTCTAGTTGTCTCCACGTCATAAACATTAAATGCCCAGAGATGCCTTTTGCCTAACCACTGTGTGTCAGGGGGCTGTTGTCACAGAGGTGGCTCACCAACTGCCTGACAGCCCCAAATACCACGGTGGTTTACTCAAGTGCACGTTTGATATTATTTAGCTGTCTAGTGACATCACCTACAGTAGATTTGACATTAAGTATAGGGTTGTTTGGTTCACAACTCAACGCCCGATGGAACTCCAAGCTACTCCGCCCGAGGTTCCACGATCAGGGTCCTTCGGTGTTTTACCAGGTGTATCTAAGATGGTCAGGACAAGCCCCAACGGTGCCTCACTTCTTAATACTCCAAACCAAGTCCCTTTAAGGTTCTCATGGCAAGGTCATTCGATAGAGCATGAAATCTCTCCCAGGCCCTACCAAGCCTGGTCTCTCGCGAGTACCGTTTGACCTCACACTAAAACTCATTATTATTCTCGTTACATCATTACAATCGTTATATCTTACAGTTAATATAAATAAAGATATAATATGACTAACACAACAAGATAAAGTATGAGTTGCCACGCCAAGCTGCCTCGCTTAGTTACCACGCTAGAGCTGCCTAGGTTGTTTAATCTCAAACACTATTGCCAATTAGGGAATTATCCCTAATCTCAGGATTACCTTCAATCCCCTTCTACATTTGCCCCTTCGTGGAGAGATTTTTTGGAACAAGAAATGTCTACACGAAACTTCTCAATCCGATGAACCCTCTTTGCGTGAAAAATTCTGGCCTCCTCTATTCGTTAGAACTGCAGTGTTATAATCTCCTGAAAAAAGTAAAATTCTCCCCGATGTGCCTGAGCTGAAGTGCCATGACTTATTGGGGCTTGGGCGAAGGGACATCGCCACGTTTTCCTCATGCTGGGCCTCAATCGTTCTAGTTTTATTATTTGAAATTCTCCTGAAAGGCCTACTAACCTTCTCAAATACTCGTTTGGACTCTTGGTAAGTGAAATTCTCCCTTGTAATGCTTCGCTATGTTCGAAAAAGAAAAAAAAATCTCCCCGATGTAACTGACTCATAAATTAAACAACGTTTGAACTTGTGGGGAGGGGACATCGTAGCTTTTTTGAATCGTTGGGACATCTTTTCCGTTGGGAGTTATTGGATATGTCTGTTAAAAATTTTGGCGCCAAAACTAAAACTTGGTGAAGAAGGCAACCCTTTTTATTCCCCAGACGTCACTTTGTATTCGACATAACACTGTCTTTTCAGTTGTCGAGACCCTTCCCGATGTGCCACGTGTTCATTTGAAATGATTATAGGCGTCCCTTACACGTGCGATGGTTGGAAATTCCAACCGTCGTCTTCATCTTCTTTATCGTATTCAAGATCCCCGTCTCCTTTAGAAAGAGAAACTATGTGCGAACTCTGTGTGACCTCCATTGTTGCCTTCTTCTTTACTCAGTCTCCTCCTCCTCTCATCTTTTGCATCACCACCTGCGATTGTGCCCCTACCTATTCATTTCTAACTCTTCTTTTACCAGACCTTTTCGTGCTTCGGTTATCTGTAATGGCCTCTTCAAGCAACCCTGCCACCAGTGCTCCTCCTACCGCCCCCGTTGTCACCGCCCCCTCTGCTGCCTCATTGACCGGTGCTCGTCAAGAACAGTTGCATTTATACCACCGGTCCCCCATTTTTGGCGAAGGTGATGACTTTGCTGGGTTTTATAAGAGTTGAATTTTTAACACCAAGTATGATGCTATGACGCTTGGTGATGAAGATGAAAATTCTGATTGTAGAGGGGGCTTGAAGCTCAGCGTGGCAACTCAAGCGTGACATCTTGGTGAGGCAGCTCAGCGAGGCAGCTTGGGGAGGCAGCTCAGCGTGGCAACTCAAGCGTGACATCTTGGTGAGGCAGCTCAGCGAGGCAGCTTGGGGAGGCAGCTCAGCGTGGCAACTCAAGCGTGACATCTTGGTGAGGCAACTCAAGCGTGACATCTTGGTGAGGCAGCTCAGCGTGGCAACTCAAGCGTGACATCTGGGTGAGGCAGCTCAGCGAGGCAGCTTGGGGAGGCAGCTCAGCGTGGCAACTCATACTTCAGCTTGTTGTGTTAATCATATTGTACCTTTGGTTACATTCACTGTAAAGCTGTAACGGTTGTAATGACATAACGATAATAATAATGCAGTTTGGGTGAGGTCAAACGGTACTCACGAGAGACCAGGCATGGCAGGACCTGGGAGGGCTTTCATGCCCTATCGAATGACCTCACCATGGGAACTTTAGAGGGACTTGGTTTGGAGGATTTAGAAGTAAGGCACCGTTGGGGCTTGTCCTGACCATCTTAGATACACCTGGTAAAACACCGAAGGACCCTGACCGTGGAACCTCAAGCGGAGCAGCTTGGAGTTCCATCGGGCATTGAGTTATGGACCAAACGACCCTCTACTTAATGTCACATCTACTGTGGGTGATGTCATTAGCCATCTAAACAATGTCAGACATACACTTGAGTAAACCACCGTGGTATTTGGGGCTGTCAGGCAGTTGGTGAGCCACCTCTGCGACAACAACCCCCTGACACACAGTGGTTAGGCAAAAGGCATGTCTTGGCATTTAATGTTTATGACGTGGAGACAACTAGTACATCAGGCATTTAATGTTGTGACATAAAGTATGAGGGATGTCTTTCATAGTCTTTAATGACTGAGTTGCCTCGGTGGTGGTGTGGGGGGGCTATTTAAGGACCCCAACCACCTTTGAGGAAGAGAGAGACTTTTGGAGAATTCAGAAGTTATTGCAAAACCAGAGAGCTTACTCACTCACCATTGTCATTTATTATAAAGCTTTTAATACTTGACAGAGATTCTTGAGGGTGTTTGGTGTGTTTCTACCTGCCTATCAGGGTGTATCTAGGGTGCTTACTTCTCCCTCCCTCTAGCTAAGCCACTTCTAAAAGTCCATTAGCATGACCTGAGTTATACACGAGAGATTTGAGAGTTTAAACTGAGTTCATCTTCATTGAGTTTGTGTGTGCATTTCCTATAATTAATCCAGGGTTTTGGCTAATTTAACTTGTGATCACCATACTCAATAGGGGTTATGCCTCCATATATATAATCTAAAGTACCCTCTTACATTTGGCGACTCCGCTGGGGAGGCATCCTTCTAAAGAAGGAGTATGGCGCAGGATAATGCTACTAGAAGACTCAATTTCGATAACATACAGCATAATGAAGAACAGGCTGCGAGGGAGCAGGAGGCCCTAAGAGATGGGGCTCCTCGAGTAGAGGTACCGCTGGCTCCAACAACGATAGGCGTCCCAGGGGCGGCACAACCTTCCACGAGCGCGGGGCTGGGACCGGCCCTGATGGCGCTCCTCATGAGCAAATTTTACGAGTTTTTTCAAACCCCAGTAGCTTCAACTATACTGGGAGGGTTGGAGACTAATGCCTTCGTAACACCAGGAGTGGCCCCAGGGGCCCCACCAGGGGCAGGCATTACGGGAGCGGTCCCAGCAAGTGTACCCTCTGTTGTGAATCCCACTGTGGGCGGCTCAGGGGTTTCAACGGCGCAACCGATAACGTTCGCTCCGGTTGCAACGAGCGCTCAACCGTCTGCTCCGTTGCAGGTGGCCCCAGTAGCCTCGACCTTGGAAGAGATGAGAAAAGAGATGCAGAAGGAGATGCTGAAGTTCATGCAGTCTTCCTCGCAGGCTGTGGGCGAGGTGGCAGCGGTCTACGACGACTTTCGGACACCCTACCCCCAGGAGTACAATGACGAACCCTACCTGAAGGACTATATTCCCCCTACCTTTGAAAAATACTCAGGGAAGGGCGGGAACCCGAAGGAACACATTAAGCGTTTCGTTGAGCACTTGGGGGCGCATTGCAATGACAAAAAGCTTAGGCTGAGGGAGTTTTCCAAATCCCTGACTGATAAAGCATACACTTGGTACTCTCACCTGCCGCCCAATAGTGTCTCCACATGGGAGGAGATGCATGTATTGTTCGTCCGAAAGTTCTTCTTGGCAGAGGATGAGTTCACCTTAACCCAACTCGGTAGGGAAAGGAAAAGGCCAGGGGAGGAGGTAGTGGCCTACATCCGAAGGTTTAGGGAAAGGTCCCTCGACGTGAGGGAAGAAGCTAAGGAGGCTAGGTTACTACAAATTTGTGCTGAGGGATTACTTCCTGAGTATATCTGTCACCTGATCAATGAGACACGCGAGGGAACATTTTCAGCATTCTTAAAGTCCGCAAGAAATATATCTTTGGTGGTGCGACCTAGCCCGGTAGTAGCTCCCGTGATGTTCAGACAGCCGATACAACCCATCGGGGGAAGGTCTCAGGCCCCACGGGTGGGATATGTTGAGAGAGAGGATGGGGGCAAGGCCCAGAGGAAGGACAACAAAAGAAAGTTTGGAAGGGATAGATAAGACCCGCCACCGTTGCCTTGTACGGTGGAGGAGGCTATGAGTTGCTATAACGCATTGGTACAAGGCGGAACGGTTTATGAACCGAAAGGCGTCCCGGAGGAAGAACCCGACGCCGCAACCAAGGCCAATCCTAAATATTGTCAGGTTCATCGAAAGGTCCAACATCCAACAGAAAGTTGTTTCACGCTGCGAAGAATCATCGATAAATACATGAGGGCAGGAACATTACAAATCCCCCCGCGGAACGTTAACAATAACCCACTCCCGGCGCATGGGGCCAATGTTGTAACGGCCTATGACAAGGAGGCAGAGCGGGAGGGGGGAGGGGCAACAATGGAGTTCGATAAAGCACTAGAGTATTGCACTAGGGGAATGGCTAACGTAGTTCTGGCGTATGATGAAGCAAGTGCTAGGGACGTAGAAGACGCCTATAGCGTTGAGGGCGAATAAACGGACCCAGTCATAGAATATAGCGCAGTTTCAAAATCCACAAAGTTCGCTTGGTTCTTCGATCAAGTGGGGATACCAAAGGAGAGCAGACTGGAAATAACCCGGGCGATCCTTGACATCGCGAAGAAGGACGCGGTTCCCTCGTTAAAATGGAGGGGACCCATGGCAAGGCTGGTGAAAAAGTTCCTATCAGAGGTGACCTTCAGCGATGCAGATAGAGCTGTAAGGTTCCCTCATAACAGGCCCTTGTATGTGACGGCCAGTATCAACGGGGTTAGTTTTGCAAGAACGCTTATGGATGGGGGTGCTTCCATCAACATTATGCCGATCAACTCCTTCCACGCAGCTAATATCCCAGAAGAAAGGTTGGTCCCCATGCCTTTGGTAATCTCAGGGTATGACAACCAATCTTCCAAATCCATTGGGTATGTGAATGTGGGAATTGTAATGGGAAATCTGAGTTCCCACATCAAGTTCCATGTAATAGAAAGCGCAACTTCCTATCATTTACTAATAGGAAGAGTGTGGATGCACAATCAAGGTTTAGTTCCTTCAACATATCATCAATGCGCCAAGGCGAATGTCAAAGGAACAGAAGTAACCATTAGGGCTACAAAAAGGCCTTTTGCTATCGAGGAAGCTCACTTCGTAGATGCGGCCTTTTATACGGAGTTGGAGGAGGATGCTCGAGTCCTAACAAGAAGAATGGAGGGGGCATGGGTTCCCTCGATCAGAGATAGAATGGGGCCTCTGAACGAGCAAATCAAAGAAGCCGCGAGTAACGAAGGGGTGAGGGCCGAAGAAACCCATCAGGTGATCCCTCGACCCCAAAGTACCACGAACCAGCTCAAAAACAAAGTAAAGCTTAGAGTGGATCCGGTGGAGCATGAGGTCCAACGGCAAAGCGTGCTGAGTCGCTTTTCAGGGGGAAGAATCGCTGAGGCTTCGAGAGAGAGGAAGAGGAAGGCCGTGGCGACAGTTACCAACAGGCAATGCAAGAAGGTGGTCACTGAAGAGGGGAAGGTGGTATACCGTTTATAGCGATGTGAGCGGGTGGCCAAAGAGACTGAGGATGAGGCTGACCCGTTATATGAGTGTTTTTTGGTGGATCAACAGGGACAGTGTATGGTGATAGACAACTCCAACATACAAGAGTTCGTGGAAGAGGTTGCCGAAGAACCAGACTACATGGAAAATCAACCAAGGCCCCAGGCACAAGAGTTGGAGCAGTTGAACCTGGCAGGAGAAGGGGAAGACCCAAGGCCCATCTTCATCGCGAAGGATCTCGGTAAGGAGAAACGAGAAGCCTTGGTTGGGCTAATCCGAGAGTTCATAGATGTCTTTGCATGGAAGTATACCGAAATGGAAGGGCTAGATGAGGAAGTGAGCTGCCACAAGCTAAACGTGATGCCTTCAGCCATCCCGGTGAAGCAGGCAACAAGGACTTATAAACCTGAGTTGGACTTGAAGATTAAGGAAGAGGTTCAGCGTTTGTTGGCAGCAGGATTCATCAAACCAATACAGCATCCCCTTTGGCTATCTAGCATTGTGCCAGTAGGGAAGAAGGACAAGAGTCAAATAAGGATCTATGTGGATTTTAGAGATTTGAACAGGGCTTGCCCCAAAGATGAGTTCCCTCTACCCTCCATTGATAGCTTGATAGATGCCACGACTGGGCATGAGATTTATAGCTTCATGGATGGGTACGTAGGGTACAACCAGATCAAGATGGACCCCGCAGACGCAGAGAAAACAGCATTTAGAACCCCGTTAGGCAATTTCATGTACAAGGTAATGCCGTTTGGACTTAAGAATGCGGGAGCCACTTATCAAAGAACAATGATGGCCATTTTTCACGATTTCTTCCATAAATTTGTAGAATTCTATGTGGATGATTTGGTCATCAAATCGAAGAAGGAGGAGTCCCACCTAAACGACTTAAAGAAGGTATTTACTCGATGTAGGAAGTATAAATTAAGGATGAACCCATTGAAGTGCGTCTTTGGAGTAACAAGCGGGAAGTTTCTAGGCTTTGTGGTTGATCGACAAGGGGTGCAGATGGACCAGGATAAACAACGCGCGATCTTAGAGATGTCGTGCCCAAGAACGGCGAAGGAGCTAAAACGTTTCCTCGGCAAAGTCTCCTACCTCAGAAGATTTGTAACGGGATTGGCCGAGGTAACACATCCATTGATGCAGCTGCTGCGAAAGAACACAAAGTTCAGGTGGGAAAAGGATCACCAGGAGTCTCTTGATGAGCTGAAGAAGCTGCTCGTTTCACCACAAATCATGGTTCCTCCACAGGCAGGAGTACCGTTGCAGCTGTACCTCACCTCCACTACAAGGTCCGTTGGAGCTTTGCTAGCACAAGAGATTGACGGGAAAGAACGGCCAGTGTATTACCTCAGCAGGATCATACATGGGCCAGAGATTAGGTATAGCAGCCTAGAAAGGCATTGTTTGGCCTTAGTCTTTGTAGCACAAAAACTTAGACATTATTTGATGTCTTTTATAATTCATATTGTAACTAGATGTGATCCTATTAAGTATTTGTTGGCTAGAACTATCTTGATCGGTAGGGCAGCTAGGTGGTTCCTTATTCTCTCCGAATATGATTTAAAGTGTGTGGTTCCTCGTGCTATCAAGAGCCAGGCGTATGCTGATCTGTTGGCAATCTTTCCATCAGGAACGTTTGAACCACCTAAAGAAAACATTCCGGGAGACGACTTACAAGCCAACTATCTGGATGCAACCAATGAGGAATGGACGATGCAGTTTGATGGGTCTTCGGCAGAGAAAAAAGGAGGGGCAGGGGTCATCCTTTCAAAAGGAACGGAGGAGATTTGCCTTTCCTACAAACTAGATTTCCCTTGCTCCAATAACGAAGCAGAATACGAAGCGTTGGTACTAGGGTTGCTGGAGGCTCTTCGAAGGGGAATTCGTTCACTCTGCATCAAGGGTGACTCGAACTTAGTAATTCAGCAAGTTAACGGGGAATATGCGTTGAAGCACATGAGTTTGGCGCCGTACAGAACGATCATTCAAAGGCTCCTCAGCCAGTTCCATCGGACCAAAATCAGAAGACATCCCAGAACGATGAACCGTCATCCAGACGCTTATGCCACTATTGCTCAAAAGATGGTCATGAGGAGCGATACGACTATCGTTACGATCCAATGAAGAACAGCTCCTTCGGTGGTGCAATCAATACTACCGATGGAGGAAGATGCGGATTGGAGAAGAGACATTAAGAAGCAACTGGAGTCTGGTGAGGGGGCGATGCGGCTAGGAGAGCTGGCCCAATATTTTACATGCCAGGGAAATCTCTATTTTAAAAATACAGGAGGATGGTTGTCAAGATGCGTCAGCCCCGAGGAGGCCGAGCAAATATTGAGGAAAACACATGAGGAGCATTGCGAGACGACTGAGATACCTCTATATAGGAGAATTCAAAGGGAGGGGTATTTCTGGCCTAGAATGAAGCAGGATGCGGCAGAGCTACACTGGAAATGCAACAAGTGTCAGCTATTCTTCGAAGCAGCTGAGTGCCATTTTATTGAAGCTCAAACGGACTGGAGGCAGCCCTACATCGACTTCATTCTGGAGGGGGTCGTCCCAACGAAGAAAATAGATGTAGTGGGTCTAAGGCGAAGGGCTCCAAGGTTCTACATCCAGGAGGGGTAGCTTTATCGAAAGGGGTACTTTAATAGGCCCTTGCGATGTGTCACAAGGGAAGAAGCAGTGGAGGTCCTCAAACAAGCGCATGATCCAGCACACATAGGAGGGGCTAAGTTGTATGATCAGTTGATGATGTTGGGGTATTATTGGCCAACGATGGAGAAAGACTCTGCTGAGTTCGTCCGAAAATGCAAAGCTTTCCAACTTCATGGAAATATGATCCATGCCCCATCGGTGGACTTACACTCTCTGTCAACACCCTATCCATTTCATACTTGGGCGTTTGACCTAGTGGGGGCAATACACCCTTCTTCTAGAGGCAAGATATGGATACTGGTAGAAACAGAGTGTTTTACAAAATGGGCCGAGGCAATACCACTCAAACGGGCAACGGATGGGGTTGTGAGCAACTTCATCAGAGAATACATCATTTGCCGTTTTGGGATCCCAAAAGTAATTCTCTTAGATAATGGGACCCCCTTCGTCAATTCTGAAGTAACAATGCTCACGGACAAATACTCCATTGTTCATCACACTTCAACGGTGGCATATCCAAAGGGAAATGGTCAGGACGAAGCAACTAACAAAACCCTGATTAATATTTTGGCCAAAATGATGGAAGACTTTCCAGGGGCGTGGGATGACAAGATACCAGCTATCTTGTGGGCCTATCGAACAACCAAGCGAAACCCCACAGGATACACGTCGTTCTCTCTTGTCTATGGGGCTGAGGCAATCCTCCCAGTAGAATTGGAAGTTCCCTCTGCTCGTTATGCCTTGAGAAGTAGCATGCTCCCTCATAGTAGGCATGTACAGCTGGAAGCGTTGGATGAACACAGAGATAACTCGATGCAACACTTTCAAATATATACGAAACAACTCTCCAGGGCATATGACAACTTGGTGAGACCAAGGAGGTTCGTGGAGGGAGATCTCGTTTTGAAAGCAGCGGTGAAACACATTAGGGGACTTCCTCTGCCAAAGTTCGCAGCCAATTGGGAGGGACCTTTCGTCGTGAAGGAAGCTCATGATTCAGGTTATTGCTTAATTTCTAAGTTGGAGGAAGATAAGCCATTCAAAATTAACAATAAATGGCTAAAAGTCTATCGTGTGTAAACAATTAAGTTTGTACCATCGATGTATCTAGTCTTTGACTATGAATATACAAGTTTTATTGATGACGTGAAGTATAGACATTGATATGAAAGCAGTCATAACTCAGAGATAAACTGGAAAATATACATTCTTTCATTCATTAAACAAGAGAGCATTACAAAAAAATTGGGAACTATTGCCCAAGAATTACATGAATGGACGAAGAAAGAAAATATATACGAAGTAACTACTCTAAAAGAAAAGATAAATCCAAGGAAGAGAAAAAATCTCTAGGCAGGCCCGAAGAAGCTGCTGTGAAAGACCTTGGGGCGTTAATGGAAACCTCCAGCCTCGTTTGAACTTGCGTACGTTCAATCAGGAGTCGCTCACACTTCAGTTTGGCCAGGCACAAAGCTTCTTCGGCATCCTTCACCTCTTGATCCACCGCTTCCAAAAGAGGTGCCAACGCGATCAACCTAGCCTCCTCGTCCTTCTGGTCCTCCTGGTGCTTTCGTAACACCTCCCTCTGGACGATCAGTTGCTGATTCTTCAAGGTCTTCAGATATGTTATAAGCCAGTCAAAGCGGAAACCATCACGTCCCAACTCCTTCAGAAAACCCAGATATCGGTTAAGAAGGGATCTGGTAACACTTGCAGTAGGGGTACCGGCAATTTCAGCAACAACGATCGCCATCCCTTGCAGTCTATGACTCATCACATGAATATTGGAGCGCAGGCAATCTGGTGTAAAGGTCTCAGGATGACGATTCACCAGTTGCTCGATCACCAAGCGATGGTTGACAGGAATTTGAGGAGACTGCCGAAGCACCATGAGGCAGAACGCATGAGGAGCCAGGTCGGGAAGAGGCAGCTCACACCCAGACTCGCTCTTGTCTGCAGCACTAGTTGTAGAACCTTGATCATCATGAATAGAATTTTTCGAAGCATCAGGTTCTTGGAAGGGCGAGCCTATAGGTGAGAAGACTGGGAGTGAATCCTCCCGAGCAACCTGAAAAGAAAACCAAAATAATAGAATTATGAAAAAAAACTTAACAAGTGTTTTCGTTGTTAAGTCACCGTTATAAGGTGGAGTTTATGAAAAAACTTAATAAGTGTTTTCGTTGTTAAGTCACCGTTATAAGGTGGAGTTTGTGAAGAAAACTTAACAAGTGTTTTCGTTGTTAAGTCACCGTTGTAAGGAGGAGATTGTGAAAAAAAACTTAACAAGTGTTTTCGTTGTTAAGTCACCGTTATAAGGTGGAGTTTGTGAAAAAAAAAACTTAACAAGTGTTTTCATTGTTAAGTCACCATTATAAGGTGGAGTGTACGAAAAAACTTAACAAGTGTTTTCGTTGTTTAGTCACCGTTATAAGGTGGAGTTTATGAAAAAAACTTAACAAGTGTTTTCGTTGTTAAGTCACCGTTATAAGGGGGAGCTTAAGAACAATCTTATGAAAAATCATAAATTATGGAAAATCTTAACAAAAGATAGCAAGGAAAATATACCTCAGTCACAACGGGAATATATGAGGCGGCCACAGGGACAGGAACCGTTGGGGGAGAGATTATTACCTCAGAAGCTGTAACGGGGTCCCTGGACGCAGAAGCCTCCACGCTTGGCAAAACTCTTGGCAAGACTCTATCACCCGTATAGGGCACAAGGGCCAGCACACGGGGTTCATCATGCAAAGATACTGAGCCCTCAAGCATAGCCACATCAGGACGGGGTGTAAACACACCAACCTGGGCCCTCACTACAGGAGTTGGTGCAAGATCAGGAGAAAACTGTGCATAAAGCCAAGTGTTAGAAAAAAATAATGGGCACAGAAAATATGAAGAAATAGCTCCACATGTTACTTACCTCAGTTATGGTGCTAAACAAAGGAATGCCAGTCGGGGGTCTCATCAGCATCGTTGGAAGAAGAATGCTCGCCAACAACGAGGACATTTCCACCTGGGGTACCCAAAACATATCACACTTCAGTAAACCAATTACGAAAAGAGTATGACCGAAAGGACTACAATAAATAAATTATAGATCACATCATACCTCGGGCTCACTCTCCTCAACAAGTACAATGGGCAGAGGAACCTCAGGTGAGGCCTGTAAAGCTGAAGGGACCAAAGGTGTTATCTCGGGATGTGCCACTTCGGGCAAGGTTACCACTTCAGGCGAGGAATCACTCGCATGATCAACATCATCACCTCCCACAATAACTTCCCTCGCACGTTGGCTGACTCCACGGCGAGAATACGTAAGCCCTGTCATGGGGGAACGGGGAGGAGTCACATCGGTATGAGCTGCACCGAAGCGTCCCCCCACAAAAGGGATCACGGGAGGGCTGGAAGGGTCTGGTCTTTCTACTTCAGCTCCCTGCACCACAATTGTCAAAGTATATGTATGAATAAAGATAGTCCTCCTTAAGCAAAAGGGCAATAATAACTAAGTCAGCCATACGTACCTCCGATTCAGAAGGAGAACGAGAAGACACAACCACGGGCGAAGTGGGAGGAGTGGCAGCAATTGAGGGGGCAGGGGTGGATTGCACCTCAGGGGTCAGATGTACTTCAGGAGTCCGTTTCTTCTGGGACTTGGTGGCCAGAGTCTTCTTCCTCGAGCTAGCTGCACCAATGCTAACCCCTTGAGGAACCCTGGAACTCTTCCTCTGTTTAGCCGTTGGCTCTGAAGGATCCACCACCATCGTGGGGAAAGCAACGGAGGAAGGGACAACGACTGCATGCCGTTGATACTCAGCATTTATTCGGTCCAGTTCTGCCTGGGCCTCCCTCCTCACACGCTCAGCCATCTCAACAGGCATGGGAGGAGGAACGGAGGCTATGGGAAGAGCTTCCACGGGAGTTTGGGGCTTCTGGGACTTCGACTTCGATTTAGATGTCCCACTCTTGGCCGTCCTTGCTTTTTTAGCAAGAGGTTGAGAAGCCCCCTCGTCGGTAGTAGCTGCAGCAGAGGGGGCAGCCTTCTTTGCAGCAGCAGTTTTGGACTTTGGCGTGGCAACTGGGACCATGGCACAAAGTGGGGGAAGCTCGTTGGGAGGTGCTTTGTGGGTTGAACTTAGAGGGAACTCTATCCCAAGCACAGAGTTGCCCTTTAGCCCCAACTCTAGGGCAGAAAATGAGCAAACAGGAGGGTACACCGGCTCTCGCTCGATGAACTTAGCAATTTCAGCTAGTTGTCTTGGCCAATATTTGGTGGCAAACAGAGGGGTCACATCCCCATGCCTAGTAATACTAGGAACGGTGACACTCCCAGCCATTGCTGAGGATATCCCCCACGCAGCAGTTGAAGAAAACAACGAACATGCCTCGCCAAAGGAGACTTTGGGGTTTGATGATTGGAAAACTGGACGTGGCACCCCCTGGTCAAACCCAAACTGACGGCTACATCGGTTGGGGTTATAATGCTCGCTCGAGTATCCCCACTTGGTGTAGGAGGGCAGATATCTAGGAGAAAGAAGAAGAACTACGGCCAGCGAGGGGTCCTCAATGTCAGGAGAGGGATCCCATATCATTCTGGCATCAAGATGAAAAAACTTACAAGTATGGAAAAAGGCCTCTTCTTGATAAGGCCTCATAACAAAGCTCTCAAAATGGTCAATCACTGAAATCAACTCCTTTCGGCTTTGCCTCTTATGGTAAATGAAGGACCGAGGAGGCAGAATCGATTCAGCCGAAGGAGGTCTGTTGGGCTTGGCCGCTACGGCAGGAAAGCGGAAGTAAAGAAAGCTAGTCAGAAGCACACTATTGGCAAAATTGGCCAAGTTATAACGACCAATGGAGCGTTCCATGTCGAATAAAGTCTTGTCCAACCAGGTGTACAAGGATCCCAAGGCAATTGCAGCCAGGGGAAGCTTTATGCCTCGAGCTAAGCGAAGGGACAGGTTGATAAGGTCCCTTCGGGGCTGGTCGTTGGGCTTGCCCGTCAAAAAGAAGCGGGAAAGAATCACAAGGATGTAGGCGGGAAGTTCCAACGGTGTACCTTGACCAGGGGCATCTGCTGAAGAACTGCCTTCACCAGAACCCTTGAAGAAATAACTAATCAAGGGAGAAAAAGTAGCTTTGTTGGATGAGCCAATGCAGCTTCGGCATATACGATACAACTCCAAACGATCGGCAGTCTCTTGGGTATCAAGGGCCTCATCGGTGTAGGGCTCATAACCTGTTGCATCGAGGCCCAAAAGCTCGCACACGTCCTCCAGGGTGATGGTGAACTCGCCCCACGCAGCGATGAACGTATGAGTAGTCACGTTCCATCGAGAGATCAAGACAGGAAGGGCAGCATTGTTCTTTGAGATAGTAAACTCACCAAACCATTTAGCCCGTTGCAGCCCAATCTTGGTGAGGATATCAGCATAGGAACTCTGCATATGAGAGTTCCAGGCAGCAAAGTGGGCGGGGGATCCCCCGGGTGCTTCAAAATCAATGTGGGACCATGGAAAGTCCCCTCGCTCTAAGCGAAATCTCAGAGTTCCTTCTGGGGGCAAAAATCCCCACTTAGACACCTCTTCGTCTTCATCACCCAGCAAGAGGGCGTCAAACTTGGAGGAAAAGCAGACAGCCTTACAGGCAACAGCAAAGCCATCACCCTCCCCAAAAATGGGAGAGCGACGGTAAAATCTCAGCTGTTCTTGGCGAGCAGCACCCAGGGCGGAGGCAGGAGTGGTGGTGGCAGACGGAGCACTGGTGGCGGAAATGGTGGGGTTGCTTGAAGACGCCATGACAAACAGTGAAGCTGTAACAAAGAAAGCTTCAAGAGAAAAGGGATTGAAAGCAACAATGGAGATGGACGATCACAAGTAGTGTTATAGCTCTTTGCAACAATGGCGTATCTCTCTCTCTCTCTCTTTATAAGAAAACAAGCGATAGGCTGAGGAAAAAAGATAAATAACGAAGTAAGGAAATAAGTGAAGAAGAAGGAAGAAGTAGAAACAGACCCCTCAGGCCCACGTGTTTAAGGTTCAAAGTATTTTGAAAATGGCTGTTGAGACATTCGAGTTTGGCGTTTAGATTTTCCCACCCTCGCACGTGCACGACCGCCTGTAATCATTTCACAAGAACACGTGGCACTTCGGGAAGTGCTGTGACAGTTGAAAAGACAGCGCACGTCATTAATGAAATGACGCATAGAGAACAGGAAGCGTTGCCTTCTTCAGCAAGCTTGAGTTTTTGGCGCCAATCTTTTTGTCAGACTTATCTAACAAGGCCCCAACGAAGAAGATGTTCTAACGATTACACAAAGAAAAATTCATCAAGTTGAGTCATTTCGTGCAGACATTTCTTGTCCCAACAAATCTCTCCACGAGGGGGCAAATGTAGAGGGGGCTTGAAGCTCAGCGTGGCAACTCAAGCGTGACATCTTGGTGAGGCAGCTCAGCGAGGCAGCTTGGGGAGGCAGCTCAGCGTGGCAACTCAAGCGTGACATCTTGGTGAGGCAACTCAAGCGTGACATCTTGGTGAGGCAGCTCAGCGTGGCAACTCAAGCGTGACATCTGGGTGAGGCAGCTCAGCGAGGCAGCTTGGGGAGGCAGCTCAGCGTGGCAACTCATACTTCAGCTTGTTGTGTTAATCATATTGTACCTTTGGTTACATTCACTGTAAAGCTGTAACGGTTGTAATGACATAACGATAATAATAATGCAGTTTGGGTGAGGTCAAACGGTACTCACGAGAGACCAGGCATGGCAGGACCTGGGAGGGCTTTCATGCCCTATCGAATGACCTCACCATGGGAACTTTAGAGGGACTTGGTTTGGAGGATTTAGAAGTAAGGCACCGTTGGGGCTTGTCCTGACCATCTTAGATACACCTGGTAAAACACCGAAGGACCCTGACCGTGGAACCTCAAGCGGAGCAGCTTGGAGTTCCATCGGGCATTGAGTTATGGACCAAACGACCCTCTACTTAATGTCACATCTACTGTGGGTGATGTCATTAGCCATCTAAACAATGTCAGACATACACTTGAGTAAACCACCGTGGTATTTGGGGCTGTCAGGCAGTTGGTGAGCCACCTCTGCGACAACAACCCCCTGACACACAGTGGTTAGGCAAAAGGCATGTCTTGGCATTTAATGTTTATGGCGTGGAGACAACTAGTACATCAGGCATTTAATGTTGTGACATAAAGTATGAGGGATTTCTTTCATAGTCTTTAATGACTGAATTGCCTCGGTGGTGGTGTGGGGGGGCTATTTAAGGACCCCAACCACCTTTGAGGAAGAGAGAGACTTTTGGAGAATTCAGAAGTTATTGCAAAACCAGAGAGCTTACTCACTCACCATTGTCATTTATTATAAAGCTTTTAATACTTGACAGAGATTCTTGAGGGTGTTTGGTGTGTTTCTACCTACCTATCAGGGTGTATCTAGGGTGCTTACTTCTCCCTCCCTCTAGCTAAGCCACTTCTAAAAGTCCATTAGCATGACCTGAGTTATACACGAGAGATTTGAGAGTTTAAACTGAGTTCATCTTCATTGAGTTTGTGTGTGCATTTCCTATAATTAATCCAGGGTTTTGGCTAATTTAACTTGTGATCACCATACTCAATAGGGGTTACGCCTCCATATATATAATCTAAAGTACCCTCTTACACTGATGAATGGGGCTTTCTACCTCCCGAGGGGACTCTCAGATTTTGTTTTGAGCGAGGAGACTTCTCATGGTCCCACATCGATTTTAAAAGTCCTAGGGGATCTCCTGCTCACTTTGTTGTTTGGAACTCTTATGTGCAGAGTTCCCACGCTGAAACCCTCGCTAAGTTTGGGCTACATCGAGCCAAGTGGTTTGGTGAGTTCACCCTCTCTAAGAATAACACTGCTCTTCCCATTTTGGTGTCTCGCTGGAATGTTACCACCCACACGTTTATCACTGCGTGGGGGGAATTTATAATAACGTTGGAGGACATGTGCGAGCTCTTAGGACTTGAGGCAACAGGTCATGGTCCCTATTTCGATGAAGCCCTAGATGCACAAGAGGCTGCCGACCATTTGGAGTTGGACCGTATATGCCAAAGATGCATTGGTGATCCAAACAAGGCCACGTTCACTCCCCTTATCAACTATTTCTTTAAAGACCCTTCGGACGGAAGTTCCTCCGAGGCCGCCCCTGGACAAGGTACATCGTTAGATCTTCCTGCGTATATCCTTGTCATTCTTTCTCGCTTTTTTTAACGGGGAAGCCCAATGACCAGCCCCGAAGGAACCTCATCAACCTATCTCTTCTATTGGCCCGGGGTATCAATCTCCCTCTGGCTGCAATCGCCTTGGGGTCACTCTACACATGGCTTGATAGGGTACTTTTTGACATGGAGCGATCTCTGGGTCATTACAACCTAGCCAATTTTGCCAACTGAATTCTCCTTACGAGTTTCCTTTATGTGCGCTTCCCGGCTGTAGCTGCCAAGACTAACCGTCCTCCCTCGGGGGAAATAATCCTTCCCCCTCGCTCATTTATTTACCATAATAGGCAGAGCCGAAAGGAGCTTACCTCCTTTATTGACGACTTTTCAAGGTTTGTAATGAGGCCCTATGAAGAGGATATTTTTCTCTATACTTGTGATTTTTTTAAGCATGGGGCAAGAGTGGTATAACCAACCACCGTAGACCTCATTACCGAAGACCCCTCCCTAGTCATTGTGCTTCTATTTTCGCCAGGATACCTGCCCTCATACACCGAGTGGGGATACACCAGCGAATATTTCAATACCAATCGATGTAGCCGTCAATTTGGATTTGATTAAGGGGCCCCTCGCCCGGTGTTTTAGTTATCTAACCCCAAGGTATCTTTTGGCAAGGCATGTTCTCTATTCTCCTCGACGTTTGCGTGGGAAAGTGAGTTATACATTGTCTGGGCGAGTCACCATCCCCAGTATCACTAGGCAAGGGGACGTGACCCCTCTATTTTCCACAAAGTATTGGCCGAGGCAACTGGCTCAGATTGCTGAATTCATCGAGGGTGATCCCGTGTATCCCCCAGTTCTTTTGTTTTCTACCATGGAGCTGGGCCTGAAGGGAAATTTCATTCTCGGGGTTGAGTTCCCTCTGAGCTAGACCCCCAAAGAACCTCCCACGAAGCTTCCTCCATACTTCCCCATGATCCCTTTTGCCATGCCCAAACCAAAGGCCGTTGCGACCCCCAAACCATCTGTCCCCACGGCTGAAGCTTCCACGAGAGAAGGGCCTTCTCAGCTACCTGCTAAGAAAGCCAAGAAATACAAGTCTAATAAGCCTAAGGCCCGAGGTCAAATGGAAACTCCATTAGAGGCATTCCCAATTGCCTCCGTTCCCCCTCCCATGTCTTCGAAAATGGCTGAAGAGCTGAGGAGGCGGGTGGAGGCCAAAGTTGCCCGAATAAATGCTAAATTCTAACCGTGGGCAGTCCCCGTTCCTCCTCCTGGTACGTTCCCCACAATCGTGGTTGATCTTAGTGATCCACCAACAAAAAGGAGAAGAAGGTCAAAGGTACCTGAAGCTGGTGGTGCAACGAGCTCCAGGAAGATAACACTGGGTACTAAGTCCCAGAGGAAATAGACACATGAGGAGCCCTCCTCCCCAGTTCTTTCATTTTCTACCCCCTCGTCACGTTCACTGGTGGTCATACCCTCTCGTTCTCCCTCCGGATCTGAGGTATATGTGCATTCTTTATTTCTCATTCTTCTTTTCTTGAGATAACGCCTTTACTTATTGCCTGATATCTTTGGTGCAGGGAGTTGAAGAAGTGAGGGTCAGTCCTCCGAGTCCCCCCAGTCCCCAGTGAGTCGTTTCGTGGGGGGACGTTGTAGTATCCCCCCAGCCACTGCCGGCCTTCCACGTTCTCCTTTAATAAGCCTCACATATTCGTGTCGTTCATCCTCTCATCGGTCTAGGGATGTCTCCACGGGCACTGCTGAGATGTGTGACCCACCTGAGGCAACTGTTCTAGCTTCCTCTGAGTTACCCTCGGAGTGAGAGGTCTTTCTTCCCCTGGTTATGGTCGAAGAGAGTGTCCCATAGGTAAATGTCTTTTCGAGCCTTGCATCTTTTATTTGTCCCGTTGGCTTATTTATCACTTCTAACCTGTTGGGCCACTGTAGGTGGAAGTGGCGTCGCTGATAGCCCACATTCTCCTTCATCCTGCATTGTCAAGACCCATTACTACAGTTCCTCTCTTTAGTGCCATAACAAGGGTAAGCTAAGTCCATTTCTGTCTCTTATCCCTTTGTGATTACTCCTTTCATCTAACATTTGTATTTACATTTGTAGCTCTTTCTAAGTCTTTCTCCGCCTTTTGCATTGAGTGGCCTTATCCCCTCTTAGGCCTGGGTTGGTATGGCTGCCCTCGTTGGGGTATCTCTGGAAGGTCCAACATCTTCTTCTGATGGTGCACCCGTGTTGGCCATAGTACCCTATGCTAGCGAGGGGAGTGTGCCTACCTTGAATGCTTCTGCAGCCGAAGGCTCCGTTGAAGATGATGAGGTAACGAGCTCGCCTTCCACGGTTTCTAGCATTATGTCTCCCGTGGTAACTACCCATCTCGCTCCTGCTGCTGCTGAGGTACTTCTCTAATTTCTCCGGGTTTCTCCTCTTTTCAGACTCCACCTGTATATGTGACTCAATAACGAAAACGCTTGTTAAAATTTTTCATAAACTTCACTTATAATGGTGACTTAACAACGAAAATGCTTGTTAAGATTTTTCATAAACTCCACCCATAATGGTGACTTAACAACGAAAACGCTTGTTAAGATTTTTTCACAAACTCCACCTATAACGGTGACTTAATAACGAAAACACTTGTTAAGATTTTTCCCCAAACTCCACCTATAATGGTGACTTAACAACGAAAACACTTGTTAAGATTTTTCCCCAAACTCCACCTATAATGGTGACTTAACAATGAAAACACTTGTTAAGATTTTTCCACAAACTCCACCTATAACGGTGACTTAACAACGAAAACACTTGTTAATATTTTTCCACAAACTCCACCAATAACAGTGACTTAACAGCGAAAACGCTTGTTAAGATTTTTCCACACACTCATTATTTTGCCTACCTATTTTTAGGTTGCTCGAGAGGATTCTCCACCAGTTCCTTCCCCTATTGCCTCGCCACATCGTGAACCTGTCTCCTCCGAAGGATCCAGCCATGAAAATCAAGGTTCCACGACAGGTGCTGCTGCGGAGAGCGAATCTGGGTGTGAGCTTCCTCTACTCGACTTGGCTCCTCCCATCGTCTGCCTGATGGTACTCCAACATTCTCCCCAAATGCCTACTAACCACCACTTGGCTATTGAACAACTTGTGAGCCATCATCCTAAGACCTTTATAGTGGACTGCCTTCGTTCAAACATCGCAGTTATGAGTCATAGGCGTAACCCCAGCAGAGTCACCAAATGTAAGAGGGTACTTTAGATTATAGATGGAGGCGTAACCCCTATTCGAGTATGGTAATGAAAATTTAATTGGCCAAAGCTTAGGATTAATGATAGGACACACAAACACAAACCCAATGAATATAAATTCCATTTAAACTCACAAATCCCTCGTGTATAACTCATAAAGTATTAATGGAACTTAGATGCAACTTAGCTAGAGGGAGAGAGAAGTAAGCACCCTAGAGACACCTTGGTAGGCTGGTAGAAGCACACCAAACACCCTCAAGAATCTCTGTCAAGTATTAAAAGCTTCATAATAAATAACAATGGTGAGTAAGTAAACCCTCTGGTTTGCAATAACTCTCTCTGATGTGTATTCTCTCTAGCAATAATTCCAGAACTCTCAAAAGATCTCTCTCTCCCTCAAAGGTGGTTGGGGTCCTTAAATATCCCCCCACACCACCCCCGAGGCAACTCAGTCATTAAAGACTATGATAGAAATCACTCATACTTTATGTCACAACATTAAAGGCCTGATGCACTAGTTGTCTCCACGTCATAAACATTAAATGCTGAGACATGCCTTTTGCCTAACCACTGTGTGTCAGGGGGCTATTGTCGCAGAGGTGGGTCACCAACTGCCTGACAGCCCCAAATACCACGGTGGTTTACTCAAGTGCATGTTTGATATTGTTTAGCTGGTTAGTGACATCACCTATAGTAGATGTGATATTAAGTAGAGGGTTGTTTGGTTCATAACTCAATGCCCGATGGAACTCCAAGCTGCTCCGCCCGAGGTTCCACAGTCAGGGTCCTTCGGTGTTTTACCAGGTGTATTTAAGATGGTCAGGACAAGCCCCAACGGTGCCTCACTTCTCAATCCTCCAAACCAAGTCCCTCTAAAGTTCCCACGGCGAGGTCATTCAATAGAGCATGAAAGCTCTCCCAGGCCCTGCCAAGCCTGGTCTCTCTCGAGTACCGTTTGACCTCACACTAAAACTCATTATTATTCTCGTTACATCATTATAACCGTTATAGCTTACAGTCAATATAAACAAAGATACAATATGAATAACACAATAATATAAAGTATGAGTTGCCACGCTTGAGCTGCCACACTTGAGCTGCCTCAGTTGTTTAATCTCAAACACTATTGCGAATTAGGTAATTATCCCTAATCTCAGGATTACTTTCAATCCCCTTCTACATAAAGCAATTAAAACGATTAAGGAAATAAAGACAAATTTCAACTGCACACAATATTATTTAAAGATAATAAACTTTACCTAGTCCTAGCAAAGAAAATAAGCTAACATTATTGATGACAAACTAAAAGTGAAAGAATAGATACTAATTTTCATTAATAAATCAACTTACAAAATTATTGTACCTTACAACTGATGTTGACTAATTTTTTCCCACAAAAGAACAATACTTGTCCTTGAAAAATATAAACTATCAAATTACCAATAATTATATCTAAAAGCTCTCTAAATTTTTCTATGTAAAATGATGAACCCAGTGGTCTTATTTATAGGCATAGGGCTGAGGTATTTGATTTAGGTTAAAACACCATTTTATTGGTAGTATTTAGGTAGGTAACTTTTCCCAAAACAACCATTAAAAATATACTCACATTTTTTTATGTTTGACACAAGGTAGGATTCTTTGTCATATCAATGTGATAATGATTTTTGTTTTAATCCTAATTTGATGTAATACCCCATACTTTTGTTATTAATTAAATTCCATGTGTTTTATATATTAATTTAATTGTGAAAATTTATATTGGATTTTAGTAAATATTAATTAGAAAGACAAATGATTGATATTTATTAATATTATTATTTACTTGTGTACGATAAGTAAATAGTTATGTAATTTATTAAATGTCGCTTACGAGTATAACGACGATTTCTTGTTATATGTCGATAGAGTGTCGACGGATCTGTATATTTTATGGGCGAGCCTAGGGTACACAAGTGTCGATCTCGATTAATGAGTTATTAGTGTATTTGGAGTTGGGTGACTCAGATAACCGTGCACCGATGATCCGTAAATGGTCAAACTAGTCAAGATTATATATTCGAGTATTATGCTTGGGTTTTGAGGGCTTTTTAGACATAACATGACCCGTATAAGGATATCAAGGTCATTTTACCCTTTGGGCTACGAAGAAAAATGGGATTACATAAATTAAGGGGATACTTAAGAGGATATGAAGGTGGGTGGCAACCCACATTTCATATTTTACACAAGAGATTGAGAAAGAGATCCATAGATAAGAGAAGAAGAAGAAGAAGAAGAAGAAGAAGAAGAAGAAGAAGAAGAAGAAGAAGAAGAAGAAGAAGAAGAAGAAGAAGAAGAAGAAGAAGAAAGAGGACAAACTTGGAGAGGAGAAGAAAAGAGGACTTAACCCGTCATCAGATTCGTAGAAGACATCGAATTTTAATCCAACGAGGCAAGTAGATACTTGCTTTATGTCGGATTTTGATAGTAGTTATTTGTTTTTATGATTAGAGGTATAAATATAAAAATTAAGATGTTAAAGATTGAAAGTTTGTTAATTTATATAGAGATTTAAATGATAAAATATTAGGGTTTGTGAATTAATCATTAATGGATATCAATTATACTTGAAATTCAAAATATATTTTGAGATTTAAATGGATGAACATGTGGAACTTGTATATAAAGATTGGATCTTGATAGTTTTTTTGGGAATTTTTTTTGTGTTGTATTAAATGGAAGTTTGAATAAAAATCCAAGGGTTTGATTTGGAATTTGCGGTTAGTTTTGTGTTTAAACACATTTGGAATGTTAGAGTAATATTTTAAGGTTTAATTTTTATGCTTGCAGTGGGTAGAAACCTCCATTAGAGGATTTGGGGGGATAAACCCGAAGGAAGAAGATGTTCTAGAAAATCGAGCCTATTCGTTAGGGGAGAAACTGGTTCACTTTCGGATGTTGGATACGGTTATGCAACAAGAATTGCAAAGGTGTGGGCACCGGCTCCATATTTTTCTAATTTAATTTTTAATTTGTTATGAATTTTCTACTAAAAGGTAAAAGATACTGAAATTTTAAATTGGTGGTTTTAGATTGAGCTTTCTTTTGGAAATTTTTATTTTGGTGGCAGGGAATCGGTTTGATTTATTGGCCTGTCCAATTTTTGTTCGTGTGTCATTTTGATCTATTAGGCCTTGGGGATTGGTCGTAAGGTCTTTCGAGGTACTATAGGATTACTCGGGAATATGTTACAACGTTCAGTATGTGTGAAATGATAATATTAGATGGGTTTGAGTGATAAGAACTAAGGATTCATGTGAGTGACGATTTTATTAATTAATCAGGAGGTTGGGTTTAACTTTGGGATTGGTGAACCGTATGCTCTGGGATATACTTATGAGTTCGGTACTTATTATATATACAGATTAGAGCGACGTGTATATATATATATATATATATATATATATATATATATATATATATGTGTGTGTGTGTGTGTGTGTCTGTGTGTGTGTGATATTTTTTTATTAAACATACCTACTCGTGAGTGAAATCATAGGAGGTTGCGCGTAATGGGCAGTCCACCCTGGCATTGCTCATCTGGTGTTGGGTTGATTCCTAAGATCGTAGTATTGTTGCATGGACATTATCTGTGTGTGAGAATAAGTGTTAGTTTTGAGTCTGGTTGGGCACGATGTGGTATGATTGTGACCCCATATGAATTCCTATGACCGGTTCCACTGTATGTGTTTTCATTTGGGATCGATGGTGTGATTCCGACCTGGTAGTTTGTGTGAGGCGTGATGCTTAGAGCTAGATAGCACACAAGTGATTTATTCGCGACGTCCAAGCTCTGGGGATACAATTATACCTATATGGTGAGTGATATATATGTACGTTTTGTACGATATAGTGTATATATCTATTTATATCACGGGTGTATCTATGTTATGTTTATTACATGATTATTTATTTATAGAAAGTGTCGCGCTACAATATTGTTTATGAACATAAACCTAATTAAGGTAGTATTACTTAGAAAATAGAGGGTATTGGTTGTATTGGACTTAAATGGCGGTTATATTTCCTAGTTAGACCAGGTAGTTTAATTAGGATAAATAATATGAACATGCTAGGTGCGCACTATAGTTAAGAGGTGAGGTTGATCTCAAATGAGTGCGATCAGTTAATTATGAAACTAATACACTACTATTTTAATTAATTTAAAACAATTATCTAATTTCAAAATATTTTCTACTTTATCAACTTTAACCCGCAGGATTGTTTTTTCCTTATTTTTCTTTTTATACCCTAAGCGTCCAGTACTATCAGTCGGGACTGCTAGGATAGATTCATTCTTTTCGTTCAATAGTTATGGACGCTACATATTTCATTAGACGCCTAAGTCTATTATATATATATAGGATGAGTCATTTCAGTTTCGTTTTGGGCATGCTGCCTATAGATGGATAGGTTTTTATATTATTAACATACATTTACATTTTGATACTAAGTTTATTTATTCAGTTTACACAATGGATTTTATTATTTGGTGACCAATGGTTTATACGGTTCACTCTTATTATTTTATTATACTGTGATTTCCACAATGATACTGAGAATAAACCATACTAAGATTCATGTTTTATTTTAGTAGAGGATTGTCCACTCATTATAAGAATAGTCGGGTTGTCGCAGTTGGTATCAGAGCATCAGGTTCTAATGTCCTTAGGATCTATGCCAACTTGCTACATTATTTGCATTGGGTTTTGTTTGATATAGAGCCATATGATTAGGAGTGTTGGTTCATATTGTGAGTTTATGTTCTTCTGCCATTGTTTATATTTGAAGTGAATCTTATGCAACTTCGGTTTGGTTTCATATCCCAAACATAAGGAGAGGTAGACCAACACTTGCCACTAGGAGGTCCACAGAGGAGGAGGCTTAGCCGAAGACACAATCCACTCAGGGGACAGTGATCGCCACGGAGGTCACAACTATTTTTTCACATGAAGTTTACGCCACAATGACTGCATTAGCAAAATATATTTCCCATGCACAACCTCAATAGCCAGCAACGTTAGTTTGGGAGAGAGTATTGAAATGTAAATAACGTTTGATAATGAAACTATATAACTACAGGCAACATGCCCAAAGACAATGTACTGAAATAGAATCCTATCCAAATATAATGGAGTGAAGCGTCTAATGAAATTCTGCATGCATCTATAATTGTTGCAGCATCATTTGACTACAATGGAATGGCTATCGTTGGTGAACCTGTGGCTGCGCACCTAAAAACTTTTGAAAATATTTTTGATATGGGTCAGCACCCAAAATATTTGAAAAAAAAGTTTCAATTAATTAAATTAAATAATATTAATGCATTATGAAATATCCATGTTAACTTAGTGTCGCACTCACATTAGATTATCCTCACCTTTCATCTACAGTGCGCACCTAACATATCCGTTTTATTCGTATAACTTTACTACCCCGCCTAAATAGTCTAACCATACTTAACATGCTATAATCTTCTATACATCTAGCCCATTCATATTTCCCATATGATATTCGATACTATATATTACATAGTTAACACATAAGCTATAACTTAAGAATCTCAATTATATGAATATTAATACATAGGAAACGTAACCATACACTAGACGTAGTTTGATATTCACACAACCATTTAAGCACATATATATACATCAGTCTTTATATGTATATACATAACAACCCCGAGCAGGACCTCCTGGATGCATCCCTAGTACGCTATCAGGCAACATATACATCACGTACCACTTCTAGGCCACCGGGTCGAAAGTTTCACCACCGATTGCAAAACGTAAACACATAATGGAGGGGGTTATAGACATACGTCCATGGGTCATAACCATGCCACATAACAAATAATTGGAATCAAAACCGACATCTATCATCACCCACCAATGGTGGCCATGCAGCAGTATTATGACCTAAGGAAAAGAATCCAACACCTTCTGGTTAATGCCAGGGTGGACCACCCACTACGCGCAACCTCCAATGATATCATATTAGAGTAGGTATGTTAAAATAAACTCAATCACACACACACACAGATATATATATGTATATAAAGTTGGTTAATGTATGAAACATCTCTCGTAACAGTAGCCTACCAAATCCCAAAGTCTAATCCGACTTCTGAATTTATCTATGTATACGCTTAATCATCATTTAACTCACTGATTGTACACATTTGGACAACATGATAATTATCCAAAGCACTAGCCTAATCATTCTGAAATCCAAACTCAATTTCTTGATTTCCACCTGTAAACATGTACTCACTTATTCATGTCTTTGCCTTACGCGGAATCCATCCCCGGTTAGCCTACAACTCATACTCTTCTTAATCCTCACACTGATTTCCCAAAAACCTAAACTCATACTCGTACCCAAAATCCAATGACCAATCTCCAAACAATCCAAAAAACCAACCTGAAACAAAGGTGGCAGGCCAGTAGAATCGAACCGATTCATTGGCAGGATCGAACCGATTTGGTAAGCGAGCAGGTTCGCTCTCCCCAACGAACCAGTTTGGTTTGCAGGGCTGAAAAAGAGAACTTTTGAAAGGTTCGCACCCCCAACCTCCATCCATGGTAGTTCAAAACACCACCAAACTCCCATCCATAAACCCTAAGTCAAATATCAACATCTTCTAGCAGTTTTCTACCTGAAAATCATCTTGAAAACAATCTCTAGTCACTCGAATAATAAGTTTAATCAAGAATTAATCAATCCCTAGTTTCAAGATTTGGTTTCTTCCTCTTAATTTATTTAACAACATATCTTTATTTATATATTTAGAATAGATTCGTTTTAAAAAAAATTATGAAATTCATCTCCCATCGATCATATATTTTCAAACCATAATTTATCTTAGTTTCCCAACCGGAAATCTTATTTTTTTCACATGCAATACATCAATTTGCATGAATAACTGTAACTACAAAGGATTATCAAAGAAAATAACTAATTGCCTTAAAGATGATGAAATGTGAGTTTTTCCTTCGAACATAACTTTTTTCATGACGATCTTCAACAAAAGATAATAGGTTTCCTTCCTGCATCCTTTCTTCCTCTTTTCTCACTTTCTCTTCTCTTTTCTCACTGTCTCACAAACCCTAGCCGTTTTGGGTAAATGGATAGAAGCCCTTCTCTATCCATGTTCATTAAATATCATCCTGAAACTCGATAAAATCGGGTTAGGGTCACCTCCCTCAGGTAAAATGACTCGTAAGCCCTCATACGATTCACACTTAGTATAAAAAGCCTCTGGAATCCAACTATAACCCCTGGGTACCTATTATAGACTATTTTGACCCATTCTGAACCATTAGTGCCGTCAAAACTCCATCCAAATCATCCAACATAAAATTTCATCTCATTCCCATCACGAATCTACCCACATGTCCGAATGAAATACCGATAAATGCATCGCCGTAACTTACTTACAACGTAATGTAGTTTAATATGTTATCATTTACTTAGCACACAAGTAATTATAAATATACATAAATATTAATCCTTTTTATTCTACAATTAATATTTATCAAAGACAATTTATTTTTTGATTAAACTAAAATTACGTGCACATGTGAATTTAAAATACTTTAAAAACACGGGTGTCACATACTCCCCCCCCCCCCCCCCCCCATAACAACGGAATTTTTTTCCCTAAATTCGGACATACCTGGCATAAAGCGCTCCGGATACTTTTCTAACTTATTATCCTCATGCTCCCAAGTCGACTAATCGACATTATGATGCCCCCACTGAACACGAACTAACGGTACCTCCTTCGACTGAAGCTTTATCTCTCTATTATCTAAAATGGCAACAGGCCTCTGCTTGTACCTGATGTTTGGTTTTTAGTCTATCTACTCTAACTCTATATGACCATATGTCAACCCATCACTGAGGTTCCTCTACAATGATGATATATGTAACACATTACGAATCTTTTATAAGTGTTCCCGTAGGGCAAGCCTATATGCAATTGTCCTTATCCTCTCAATGATCAGGAAAATCCACACATACCTCAGTGCTAACTTTTCCTTCTTTCCAAACTTCATAATTCCCTTCATGGGAGACACTCGTAATAACACGTGATCACCCTATCAAACTCCAAGTACCTCCAATTGGCAACTACATCACTCTTATTCTTATCCTGAACTATTTGTATACGACTCCGAATCAACTCAATCATTACAGAAGTGTCCGGTGTCATCTCCGGTCCAAGCAGCTTGTCGTCCCCCACCTCTAAGAAACAAGTGGGCAAACGACAAAGTCTACCATACAATGCCTCGAAAAGTTCCATGTCTATATTGAACTTCTACGAGTTATTATAGAAGAACTCTACCAGTAGGAGTTATTGCTCCCAACTTACCTAAAATCCAGTATGCACATCCTCAGCATATCCTCTAGCATCTAATTCACTCATTCAGTCTACCTATCTTTCTGTGGGTGATAAGTCATACTCAATCGCAACATAGTCCTAGAGCCTCCTGAAAACTCGCTGCTAAAAATGGGACATAAAGATCTTATCCCTCTTTGACACAATGTTAATCAGCACCTAATAAACTTCCTCCTCATCTCACTCTTAATTGTTGAAGGGAAAAAATTACGTTTAAATCGCGTCCAAAGCTCCTGAATGGTTATCGCGTCTCTCTCCTCAGATGTGGTGACTGACTCCAACCACTACAAAGCTTCTCCCACTAGCGTAAGGGTAGCCAATATCCACTTTTGAGTGTCAATGAACTCAACCATGTGTAGATGCCTCTGGATGTCTTTCTTTTATTGGCTAGAGGTAACCACATCTACACTCTTTTAAAACTCTGGCGGATGGCTCTGCTAAAAGGCCTCTTTGGCTCTCCCCCATACAGATGGAATTGGGTGTGCCTAACGACTAGTGCCACTAGATCATATGGTTGTGCCAAGGTAAATTGTTATGCCATGGTAGTAGTCTTGCATTGACCCTATGTGAAACAATGGTGGGAACCTCTGCAGTTGTCCCCGTCCCCGGAGTGGTCTGTGGCTCCAGTTGAGCCTCCCCTACTTTGACCCTCTTTGCAGCATGTGCTAGTCATCCTTTCCTGTATGGCATATGAAACCAAATCAGATTTGTAAGATATCAAATATAAAAGATAACAATATAGCATTATAACTTAAATGCACAAATAAGAATGCGACAATCCTATTCATTGGTCTCTATACAAAAGAATGCTACGATGTTAACGTAACGAAGTCACACAGATCCTAAGGATACTATAATCTGATGCTATAATAGCATTTGTGAAACCTTTCCTAGTGTAATACTGGTTGATCGGGCCTTCATTAAATTACATAGGAATCATATCTGATTTCATTCTTAGCATCACCGCAAAAAACCAATTAATTAAACCAATAACCTACTAAGTCTAGTGTCAATTTTAAATCTTGATAACATGAATAATTCAAACCATTAAATAATATATATGCATAAACATCCACAGTGACTGAAATGCAAAAATACTAATAGCATAAATAAATAAACCAAATAAATCATCGATATCCAGAATATAATAATCTAGATGCTAAAACTGAGAAATGTAAATAAAGTTTGATAATGCAACTATCCAACTACGGGAAACAGGCACAAAGAGAAAGTACTGAAATAGAATCCTATCTATATAGATTGGAGTGAAGTTTCTAATCAAGTACTGCATGCAATCACAGTAGCTTCAGCATCGTCTGACTATAATGGAATGACTATCATTAGTGAATATATATCTGAGAACATACAAGGTTTTGAAAATATTTTTCATATGGGTTAGCACCTAAAACATTTGAAAAATAATTGCAAGTATTTAAATGTAATAATATTAAAGAAGCATGAAGCATCCATGTTAACTTAGTGTTATACTCACATAAGATTATCCCCACCTTTCATCTACTGTGCACACCTAACGTATCTATTTTAATCGCCTTGTTATGCCACCCTGCTTAAATAGTCTAACTATCCTTAACATGCTATAATATTATATACATGTAACCCATATATACCTCCAATACAATACCCCATACTATGTATTACATACCTAACACATGACCAATAACATGGGGTTCTCCATTATATGTATATCACTACATAAGCAATGTAGCCATACACTAGCTATAGTTTGATATACATACAACCATTTAAGCACATATACATACATCACTCTTTATAAGTATATACATATAATACCTGAGCGGGACCTCAAGGATGCATCTCTGATATGCTATCAGGCAACATGTACATCACGTACCAATTCTGGGCCATTGGGTCAAAAATTTCATAACCGATGCCAAAATGTAAACACATAATGGAGGCAGTCATAAATAATAAATCTGTGGTTCATAACCATACCACATCACACCTAACTGGATTCAAAACCAATACTTATGCTCACTCACAGATGGACATGCAATGGTACTATGACCTAGGAAAAATAATCCAACACCTGTTGGTCAATGCCTTGGTGGACCGGCCACTATGCGCAATCTTCATCGATAGCATATTACAGTAGGTATATTCATATAAAATCAATCACAACTATACATATATATACTGGTCGCACTTGATATGTATATATAAATAAACTCAGCTAATGTAACTAATATCTCTCGTAACACTAGCCTACTAAATCCCAAAGTCTAATCTGACTTTTCGATTGATCTACATATTCCTTTAATTATAATTTAACTAGTTGATCATACACTTCTGGTAAACATGCTAATCACCCAAGGCACTAGCCTAATCATCTTAAAATCCTTACTCGATTTCCCTATTTTTGCTCGTAAACATTTAGTCACTTATTCACGTCGTTCATATATACAGAATCCATCCTCGGTTAGCATACGACCCTTCCTAGTACTCACACGGAATTCCCCAAAACCTAAGCTCATCCTCGTACCCAAAATCCAATGATTAATCTTCAAATGGTCCAAAAAACCAACACAAAATAAAGGTGGCAGGGCAGCAGAACCGAACCAGTTTGGTAAGCGAACTGGTTCGCTTCCCCCAGCGAATCGATTTAGTTCACTGGACCACCAAAGTGAACTGTTGATGGGTTTTCACCCCCAACTTCCATCCATTGTAGTTTAAACCTTTACTAAACTCCCATCCACGAACCCTAATTTATACCCAAACATATTCCAACAGTTTTCTATGTAAAAATCTTCCTGAAAATAATCTCCAATCACTCGAATAATAAGTTTAATCAAGAATCAATCGCTAGTCTTAAGATTTGGTTTTTTGCTCTTAATTTATTTATGAACTTATCTTTCTTGATATATTTATATCATAATCATTCTAAAAACTTTATGAAATTCATCTCCCATCAATCATATATTTTGAAACCCAGATTTTTCTTTATTTCCCAACTGGCTATTCTACACTAATGTTTTCATTAATAAATGTAACTACAAAGAATTATCAAAGCAAGTAAATACTTGCCTTAAAAATGATGACATTTGAGTTTCTCCTTCTAAAACACTTCTTTTGGTGACGATCTATACCCGAAGATGAAAATTTTCCTTTCCAAATCCTTTATTTTTCTTCTTTTCTCACTTTCTCTTCCCTTTTCTCACTCTCTCGAAAATTTTAATTGATTTGGGTGGATAAGTAACAACCCTACTCTATCCACCTTCATTAGATATCATCCTTGAACTCTTTAAACTCGGATAAGTATCAGACCCCTCAGGTAAAATGACTTGTATTCCCTCCTACGGTTCACACCTAGTCTAAAAATCTCCCAGAACCCAACCATAACCCCCGGGTACTTATTCTATATTATTTCGGCCAATTCCAGACCATCGGTGCACTCATAACTACCATTGGAGTCACTTAACGTGAAATTTCATCTCATTCTCGACACAACTCTACCCGTGTCTCCTGAATGAAATATCGATAAACTCGTCACCTTAACTTACATATGATGTAATGTAGTTTGATACGCTATCCTTTACTTATCACACAAGTAATTATAAATATATATAAATAATGATCCTTTTTATTTTCCAATTATAATTTATCTAAGATTATTTTTTTCTGGTTAAATTAAAATTACGTGCACACGTGTAATAATAAAATAATTTAAAAATACTGGGTGTTAGACAAAACTTAGAAGAAGATACTAGCAATTTTTAAGCTAGTAGGAGTATCACTTCAATGGTGGGATTCGATCATCACGGTAGAGGAAATAGACATTATAACGATACATTTGTTTTTGGTGTGGTTTGATCACAAGTTCTTTTCGCCGACGGTTCATATATAGATGAGAAGGAGATTCTTAGATCTCTCATCAGAGGGTTGAACTGTGGCCGAGTACAAGGAAGAGTTCACTCACCGGCAAACTTTATGCCAAAATAGGTGAATGCCGAGGAGAAGAGGACACTAAAGTTCATAGTATCAGGGAACTTGGTATTGCGGACTTACATTAATGTCGTTAATGACGCGTTGTTTCATTTTCAGGATCATCGCTTCCATCTGAGGGGAGTGAAAGCATCGGGGAGTTTATCCAGCAATTCAAGACTTGGGGTAATGATGCTAACCGGTCACCAAAATAGCAAAATAGGTACGAGAAGTGGGGTTCCCAATATGGGGACTTAGTTAAGAGGTTTAGGTTGGGTAATGTAGTTACAGTCAAGGTCATCAGGGCCAGCAACCCCTCAGGGCCAGGAGAAACAGATTGGAGGCTAGAAGGGTCGATGTTATCAGGTTCAACAAAGCTAGGGATAGGGATATGGGTAGACTTGTGAGGGTCATCAACACGCCCAGACGGGGCAGTAGTTACATTAATTTTCATCACCACTAATAGTTCTAGCATTTCCATCTTTGTAGGGGCAATTGTAATTTTGGCGTGGTATAACATCCATGGATCAAACTTATAGCCAACGCTATTAGTGATTGAAGGTATGTTTTAGATTCATGAGCACTTAGGGCGGGTTTATTTGACATAAATGTGTCATATTCTTTTGGTATCACTAGATTTATGTATGTGACGAGTTTAGTGGATGTGATGTCAGATATTATTATGAGTGTATATTTACAGTTGGGTAGCGGCGCTCCCATTCGTTCTATATGGAGGGGAGTGGGTGCGCACATTAGGAGGTTATGTTTTTAATAGGTCTTCTCATTTTAGTGGTGTACGAGTATAATGTTATCCGGGGTATGAACCGGTCAGTGACGTGTAAAATAATGGTGGAATGTTATTATAAGACTATCGTGATCACTATTCTAGTGGAGGATATTGTTCTTGTTACGATGCCTCGTCTAGAGTGAAGGTCAAGCATGCATTTATATCATGTTAAGGAGGGGACTTAGGGGAGTGTTGTTTTCTCGATAGATTTGATCCTTGTGTTTAAAGAATTTATTGATGTGATTTAGGGAATACTAGTGTTACCCTCGAGTCGGGAGATTTAGTTTGTGATCATCTTCGTGCCAAGGACTAGGTGATAGTGAGAGAGCCATATTATATGACTCATTTAGATATGTGGGAGTCAAGAGTTCAGATTTAGCATCTTGGGGGAAGGGTTTTATCTGTAGGTCTATTTCCCTTGGGGTTCCCCAATATTGTGTCTTGGGCCAACGGATCTCGATAACCGACAGAGAGAGGTTATAGTTTATGGGGAGGGTTCCTTGGTGGGATTTTTCTTGCGAGACGTTCCACGAATGAGGCTTAGTAAGTGTTAGGAGTTGAGAGACATTGGGCTTTAGCACATTGGTTTTATTATGTTAGGCATTACATGTGTGAAGATATAACATCGGGCAGTCTGCTATTATGTCATTTAAGCTCAACGGAGTGAAGGAGTGCAAGATCCAAAGAACTAATGGTGGTTTGACCCCTAGTCGGATAAGTGGGGCAATCTAAAAAATAATTAAGCCGCGATTAGTAGGGTAATCGAGTATACCTTTACTGTATGATCATGCAGGATATGTGTAGTATTTTTCATTTATGTGGGTTGCATATGTGGTATTTTTGCATGTGATTATGTGGTATAGGGTGTATCGGTGCGTTAATTAGTTCAATTTTCATGATCATCCAAATAAGGCTAATGTGGTGGTAGATGCATGGAGTCGTATGCCTGTAGGGAAGTTGGCAGTAGTTTTTGAAGGCGAAGTAGATGGGCTTTGTCTGAAGGAGGATATAATCCAGGCATTTATAACAGTGATGATCGTAACACCCTAGATAATTTAAGGGTTGTGAAGGCACATGCAAGGGATCCATCTTGTTAGGATAGGGTTTAACAACTATTAGTAGGTGGAGTGGAGTCTTGTTCAGTCAGTTCTTAGGGTGGCTGGCACATCAATGGAAGGTTAATTATCCTAGATAATAAGGACATATTATACAGTGATGGAGGAGGTGCACAGTTCATGACTTTTAATGAATCTTGGAGGAATAAGATGTTCCAGGATGTGAGGAGGCAATATTGGTGGGCCGCTGTGGGCCAGTTCAGGTGAAATACATGATCGGGTAGTGTTCCTAACTTTTCGTTACATAAAGAGAGTGAGCCTGCACGAGTTTCCACTCAAAATTGTTTTGAATCGAGATAAGATCTTTGTGTCTCACTTCTGGTAGATTTTTTTAGAAGGCGATGGGGACAGAGTTGCATATGGGCATGCCGTATCACCCACAGATCTATGGTCAGACGAGGAGGGTGAATCATATATCATAGGATGTGTCGAGGATATGCATTCTAAACTTTGAAGGATATTTAGGAGCAGTATTTACCAATGGTAGAGCTTGGATGTAATAGCTCGTGCTAGTTTGCAATTGACATGGCACTTTTTGAGGCGTTATAAGAGAGACCTTGTCGTTCACTAGGGGTGGTAAACGGATGAATACGGATCGGATACCATGTTTTCCATATCCGTATCCGCTATCTGGATGCACTATCCATATCCGTATCCGTATCCGCCGGATAGTTAAAACAACTATCCGTATCCGTATCCGCTCGGATACCTCGGATTCGGATAATATCCGTATCCGTTTACATTGTTTATTCATCGCAAAAAATAACTATTAAAAGCTACAATATAAACTCTATAGAAAATTAGTAATAAATGAAGTACTAACCTTTAATATCCATACTCATAGATCATTTGTGTGTCCACATTATTCGGATTGCCTCTTCTTCCGACATAATCCTATAATCATGAATAAAATATTTAACAATTTCAGTACAAAAACAGTTTAACAATTTCAATTCAATTCTAATAATTCAATTCTAATAAAGTCAATTCTAACAATTCAATTCTAACAATTCTAACAACAACTTAACAAATTCTAACAGTTTAACAATTCTAACAATTTAACAATTCTAACAATTCTAACAGTTTAACAACTTCACAATTCTAACAGTTTAACAATTCTAACAATTCTAAACAAAACAGTTTAACAAATTCAATTCTAAACAGTTTAACAATTCAATTATAATAATTCAATTCTAAATTACTATAATCGTGTGTATCCAAAATAGACCACTACAGTAATCTATTTCAAATGAAAATAGACCACTACAGTAATCGTGCGTATCCAAAATAAAAATGCGATTTCAAGAGGAGAAGAAACATCCAAAGTGACTGCATAGAAACACCAACAAGAACACCTTCAAAAAATATGAGCCATAGCGACTGTTTTAGATAACACCAACAATTAACTCCAACAAATAACTCCAAAAAATATGAGCCCTAGCGACTGTTGGGAAGGGTCAAATGAGTTGGATCTATAAAAATATTACCTGGGGTTTCGTCGTCCGCTGTTATGAGCCCTGCAAGGAAGGGTTTCGTCTTCCTCTATTGGGAAGGGTTTCGTCGTCGACGACGGCTGTTGGGAAGGGTTTCATCGTCGGCAACTGGCGACCGGCGACTGGATAGGATGGAGGGTTTGGGCGGGACAAGTGAGAGAGTGTTGGAGCCAATTTGGGATTTTGGCAAATGCGTGTTTTTGGCAAATGGGAAAAAACGGTTTGTGTTTTTAATGTATTTGGTTAGATTTTAAAGTTTTCACAATTAAACTTCTACCCCAACTTTTGTTTTAAGTGTTAGTTTATACCTAAAATATTATATAAGTAATATTTTAAACTAATGTTTGACGGATACGGATATCCGATAAAATGGATATCCGGTAAAATGAATACTCCGCATCGGATACGGATTATCCGTATCGGATACTAGTACTATCCATATCCGTATCCGTTTTCTCGGATATTTTTATAGAGTGTCCATATTCGTATCCATTTCCATTTTTTCGGATAAATATCCGTAAATTCGGATTCGGATATCGGACGGATGCGGATTTTCGAATATCCGTTTACAGCCCTATCGTTCACCCTCTAATTGAGTAGAGGTGGGGAGAAACAAGGTTCTCGAGACAAACATGATTCAATATCTGTCGACAAGGATTGGGTGATCCGGAGACATATTTGGGTAGCTCGGGATCGTCAGAAGAATTACGCCGATGCGAACCATGGACGCCTGGAGTTTGACGTGGGTGATAATGTGTTTTTGTGGGTATCTCCCATGAAAGGAATGATGAGATTTGTAAAGGAATTAAGTTTACATCTATATATGTGGGGCCCTTTCCCATTATCGAGAGGGTAGATTCGGTTGCATACAGGTTGTCCTTATCAGAACTTTTGAAGCGGATTCATAATGTGTTCCATATGTCGTCAATGAGGAGGTATCTTAGGGATAACTTGGTTTAGCAATATATAACGTTAGAACAGACTGACTTGCATCCGGATATTTCTTATGAGGAGAGGCTTATTGCCACTTTAGGTCGTAGCGAGCGAAAGTTTCGATCACAGGTGGTGTTGTCAGTGCGTGTATAGTGGGAATGCCATAATGTTTTCAAATCAATGTGGGAGCGTGAGGATGACCTGCAGAAAAAGTATCCAGATCCTTATGGTAGTTACGTTAGAATTTTAAGGACGAAATTCTATTATTTGGTGGGAGAATGTAATACGCCGCACTTTTATTATTAATTAAATTTCGTGTACTTTATATATTAATTTAATTGGAAGAAATTAAATTAGATTTTACTAAATAATAATTAGTATGATAAAGGAATAATATTTATCATAATTATTATTTCCTTGTGTGTGATAAGTAAATAACTATTTGATTTATTATACATCGCATATGAATGATTGTGACGGTTTATTATTATATGTCTATAGAGTCTTACATACACGCGTCAATATAATTTATGGGCGATGCATAGGGTACGCACTTATCGGGCTCGATTAATGAGTTGTTAGTGTATTTGGATTTAGTTGACTAGGATGACCTTTTTTAGGGCACCGGTGATCCAGAAAGGGTGGAAATAGTCCAAAATAGGTACTCGTGTATTATGTTTGGGTTTTGGGGGATTTTTAAACGTAACATGGACCATTTAAGGGTAGGAGGATCATTTTATACTTAGGGTTAAGAAGAAAAATAGGATTAGGTAAATTAATGGGATATTTAAGAGGATGGAAGGTGGATGTTAACTCACCTTTCATCCTTTACACAAGAGATTGAGAGAGAGAGAGCCCTAGAGAATAGAAAAGGAAGAAGAAATAGGAGCAAACTTGGAGAGAAGAAGAAAATAGGACTTAAACCATCATTAGATTGGTAGGAGACTTCCGGTTTTAATCCAACGAGGCAAGTAAATACTTTCTTTATGTCCCAATAAATAGTAGTTATTTATTTTCATGATCAGAAGTAGGAATCCGGAAATTAAAATGTTAAAGATTGAAACTTTCTTAATTGATTTAGAGATTTAAATGATAAAAAGATTAGGGTTTGGGAATGAATTATTAGTGGACATCAATCATAATTGAAATTCGAAATATATTCTGGGATTTAAATGGATGAATATGTCGAACTTATGTATAATGATTGGATCTTAATAATTAATTTGGGAAAATTTGTTGTATCGAATTAATTGGAAGTTTGACATAAAATCCTAGGGTTTGATTTGGAATTTGGTGTTAGTTTTGTGTTAAAATACCAGTGGATGTTAGGGTAATGTTTTAAGGTTTAATTTTTGTGTTTCAGTGGGAAGAAACCTCCCTTGGAGGGTTTTGGCGGAGAAAACCCAAGGAAGAAGATGTTTCGTATTTTTCTATTTTTTGAATTTTTAAGAATTTTTTACTAGAAGATGTGTGATACCAAAGCTTTAAATTGGTGGTTTTGGATTGGACTTTCTTTTGAAAATTTTAATTTTGGAGGCAGCGAACTGGTTAAGTTTACTAGGCTGTCCAGTTTTTGTTCGTGTGTCATTTTGATCAGTTACAACTTTTGATCGTAAGGGCTTCCGGAGTATTATGGGATTAATAAGGAAAACTTTACAGCGTTTGGTACATGTGATAAACCAACGTTAGATGGGTTCGAGTGAGGAGAACCAAGTATTCAAGTGACTGACGATTTTATTAATTAATTAGGAAGTTGGGTTGAATTTCGAGATTGTTGAACCGTACGCTGTGGGATATGCGCATGAGTTCAGTACTTATTATATATACATACATACTAGAATGATATGTATATATATATATATATATATATATATATATATATATATATATATATATATATATATATATATATATGTATGTATGTGTGTGTGTGTGTGTATTATATTTTTTTTATTAAACATACATACTCGTGAGTGCTACCGTAGGAGGTTGTACGTAGTAGACAATCCACCCTGGCATTGACCATTAGGTGTTGGGTTGATTCCCCAAGTCATAGTAATGTTGCAAGGCCACTATCCGTGTGTGATAATAGGTGTTGGTTTCGAGTCCAGTTGGGCACGATGTGGAATGGTTGTGACCCTCGGATGTATGTCTATGACTGCCTCCACTGTATGTGTTTTCATTTGAGATTGGTGGTGAGATTCTGACCTAGTGTCTCAATGTGAGGCATGATGTCTAGAGCCAGATCACACACGAGGGATGTATTCGTGAGGTCCAACATCTGGTGATGTAGTTATACATATATGTCTAGTGATATATATGTATATTCTATACGAAATAATGTATATATCAATTTATAGAATGAGTGTGGCTATGTTATGTTTACTATGTGATTAGTTATTTCTAGGAAGTGTATTGCTACAATATTGTTTATGAACATATAGTTAGAGAAGGTAGTATTACTTAGCTAATAGAAGTTATTTGCAGTATTGGACTTATATAGTGGTTATATGTCCTAGTTTGACTACGTAGTTTAATTAGGATAATTAAAATTAACACATTAGGTGCACACTATAGTTGAGAGGTGAGATTTATCTTACGTGAGTGCAACCAGATAAAATTTTAAAACTAATACAGTATTGTTTTAATTGATTTAAAAATATTATCTACTTGAATTTTTTTTTACTTTACGGGCTTTGACCCACAAGCTTTTATTTTTCCTTGTTTTTCTTTTTACACCCCAAGTGTGCAGCAACAGCAGCCAGGACTGTAGGAATAAATTTATTCTTGTTGTGCAGTAGTTGTGGGTGCTACATATTTGATTAGACACCTCAATTTATTTTACAGGATAGGATCAGTCGTTTCATTTTCAATTTTGGGCATATTGCCCATAATGGATTGGTTTTTATATTACTATCAGACATTTAAATTAAAGTACTCAGTTTAATCAGTGGATGTTATTATTTGGTGACCGATGGCTTATTCGGTTCACTCTTATTATCTATTGATGCGTGGAGATTATTCATTAATTTTAATTCTATGGTTTTATTCGTATTACTTTATTATATTGTGATTGTCGCAGTGATACTAAGAATGAAGCATATCGAGATTCATGTTTTATTTTAGTAGAGGATTAGCCACTCAGAATTAGAATAAGCGGGTTGTCACAGCTGACAACAACTGAATTTTTACCAAAAAGAATAAAGTGTCAGGGCGAATTGAAGCCTAAGCCTCTTGAGCCCCTTCGTGCATGCATGACTGCTGCGTCAACTAAAATTTCAATTATATTGTTGCATCCAACTATCTTTAAACTCTTCTTCAAGATGAATTTCATATATTTCCATTTTGAACCTCACAACTTCATAACTTTGTCAAATGACCTTGGATCTTCACCAAACTTCACTAGTACTGGTTAAAATATAAAATAATTTAATTCAAATACAACCCCATAAAGTTTAAAAAATTATTAATTTATCCTTGATTGCATTTTAGAGCCTGAATATTATAACTTCTCCATTTTAACTATGAATTCAAACAAATTTCACGGGAAAATTTATATTGCCTAAATAAAAAATTTAAAATATTTTTTGGCCCATAAACTTTCTAAAATTACACTATCGCCCCTGATTTACTAAAATTGCATTTTCAACTTGAATTTTCTTCAAATAGTTTCACCCCCCAAGTTATTAAAAATGCATTTTAACTCGAATTCTCTTCAATCTTTCCTTTTTCTTTTTATCTATGAAAATGACTCTAAAATCTCATTATTTATATATGATACAACGATCTTAACAAGGCCTAGATTTGTTCATAAATAATATAAAATAGTACACTCATCAATTCTATAATAAAAAAGGAAATTCATTATGTTGTAAGAAGTATTTTTAAATTCCAAGATGATTTATTAAATTATATTTTCTTACCACGAATTGGATGTAGTGCTGCAAAACAAGTTTTGCCAAAAGATATTAAACATATTATATCTAAGAAACTCTTTGCTAGATGGTAGGTGAATCATTCATGACACACCCCAACCCAGTTACTTATAATTAAGTTTGAAAGTCAAAGTGAATCAAACCATAATTAATTTAACCAAACCATAAACACGAGTCTTAATTATAGGGTCATCAGCATAAATCCATAAAACCAAAAACATTTTACAACATTTAAGTACTTATGATTACACAAACTTGCTTGAAGGATAAGTTACTTAATTACATCATTTACATTTAAACAAAATTATTGTTTCACCCATTCCTGGCTAACTTAACCCGACCTCCTAGATTTGGTAGTGTCATCACATTACCCAAAAAAAATTAACATAGGAACTTGAGCAAAATAGTCCAGTGAATGCATCACTACTATACTATTGCATAAATTTAAATACAATAAATCATGTCAATATAATTATGTATTAACTTATCCGGATCATTCATAATGAATAACCTAACTTTTCGAATTATGATTCATGTATCATGTCTGTAATAGACAATGCTCCCCCATTCCTGGTCGAGGAGTAACCCGTTGTCATTAATAGAAAAATATCCCCCATTTCGGGTTAGTGAGTAACCTCCCATTTCGGTAAATCGAAATGAACAATTTCATATTCATTACATTCTGATCATATAAATAACATGATACAAATATCTCTTTCTAGTGAGTATACTCACCTTGGGTTGTCAATTATGTATTTATATTCTGTAAGGGCACAAATTTCCAATTGAGTCCTTTATAGTTTTGTCTCAATTCCGGACAAAAATGTTTGAGTCATAGGATAGAGTTATTGGCCATCCTTCAAGCCTATGACATGCCAAAGTTGAAGACGTAGTGGCCAAGATATTAAAGCTTCATTAAATATCGAGTTTAATGTGCCTCATTTCTACGTCAACAACATTGGTTCCATTGCTCCTAAGATATGAATGCATTTTGAATATATATATAGGAGCTTGGAACATTTTTCATTGGGTGTATTTTGTTTTAAACTGTTGTTTATTTTTAGAAAGATTTAATTAAAACTTTAAAATCAAGTATATAAAGTTTTCTGGGCTAAAACTCAATTTTCAGCTTTCTGGAAGTTCGTTCGAAGGAGTTTGTCGTTCGAACGATGTTTGCCAACGAATTCCCATATTGGCCATTGGAACATCGTTCGAATTGTCGTTCGAACGAGATGGCTGTTTGAACGAGAATTCCAACAAGATTTCAAACTAGTTCAACTTTAATACACTGGAACTTCTTTAAAAGGCTAGTTCGAACGAGACTTCGTTCGAACAAAAATCTCGTTCGAACGAGATTTGGCGGGAATAGTTATTTTGGTAGTTTTGAGCTGTTTTTCCCACTTTCCCATTTCTTTTCCCACTAACTTTTTACCTGATTAATGGGAAACCAACTTTTTTCAACCAACTTTTTAATACTATTCCATCTCTAAGAGAGAGTTTGAGAGTATAATTCCGAAAAGAAAAAGTTCATTGTTTAAGTGTTGTTGTTTTTCAAGAAAAATCTTTTAAACACTTGTTTTACACCCAAAGTTTGTTTATCCAAATTCATCCATATATATATACTTTGCTTGGAGTTTGGCACCGTTTTTTTATCTCTATCGTTTGAAGAGAAGTTTGGGTTTGCTTCTAAATCCCACAAAGAAGAAGATTGTTTGCGTTGTCATACCCACTTGGAGAAAGGCCCATAGTTTGGGTGACGATGACCAACAAAGTCTGATCGGTGGATTCTGAGACCGCGGTGGAGCTCTGTGGTTATTTGCTAGGCAGAGATGTATACAAGAAGGAGACTCGGGGCTTGAAAGGGATCGAGTCGAGTGTTTTAAGTCTTACTGTCTTGTATTTATAAAACCATACTTAGTGGACTTATGGCCAGGGCTGTCCGAGGTTTATTTCAGTTGTGGATTTTTACTCATACATCGCGACATAGTGATTCATTTTTTATTTTATCTTTTGCAAAACTCACCTAGAACGCATGCTTAGGTAAAAAGATAAAATTCGGTTTAAATCACTACTTATTTAATTTGGTGCTAAATTAAATTTGGGTATATGTTAATTAAATTCAAGTTGTCATTTAATTTGATAAAATTAGTTTGGCCTAATTTCGTAATATTGAAAACATTACTTAGGCAAATTTCTAGGACTTGAATTGAATCAATTTTGTTTAAGTGAAATTAACACTAGTGTGTGTTTGATTTAATTTCACTTGGTTTAATTTAAATTTGAAAAGAAATTAAAATTTGTTAATTTGTTTAATTGAACCATCTCTCGCTTCCGCATATTTAAAAGGAGTTTAAAGAAATTAAAAATTGGGGGCCTCGTGTTCCAACAAGTGGTATCGGAGCTTTGATTAAGAAAAGCCATCGCTTTCATGTTTCCTTCGGGTGGAGCTGAACTAGATACATTAGACCTTACACCTGTCAATCCAACTTAATCAGTATTGAATCCGAATCATAAGTATTATCCTAACATAGTTATATAACTTTAAATGATAATACAACAACAATATAATTCCACTTAAGTCACATTCCATGAAACATGAGTAAAGACAAAACAATGGTATACATATTGATAAAGTTATGAACATTCAACCGTATGAAATACCTCATAAGGAATTTATAAGCAAATCCAAGTAAAAATGAAAGTATACTTCTCAATGCATATACAAATGAAATATGTACTCTAAATACCCTTAGGAAGGAGGAGATAAAAACATTCTTTCATCGGGTATCCGGTATGGCCTCAAATTATTGTATTACATAATTAACCATCCTATATTCCTAAATTGTATAAATACAGGAGTCCAACCTTATCAATATGAAAACATATATAAATATACTTTCCATTACAAGTGACGGTGTAATTTTCAAGCTTCCCATAGCAAGTTATGACCATTTCTTTACAACACAAGAAATCTTCCCAACAAGCTCCTCTATTGTTCCTTCAACTTCCAAGAATTTTCATAATTTTTATCCAGCATAACATTCCATGATTTTCAACCAATTCTCATTACACATACTGAATAGTACATAATTAAAGTTTCATAATTTTTTGACTTCATTTACTATGTCAAAAGCTTGACCAAACTCAGGGCAGACCGAAATGAAATATACAAACAACAACTATGTACCAAATTGAAATCATCATTAAGGCCTAACCACAAGGAGATAAATTCTAATATTCGGATATGATATGCATATATGAGTATAATTTCATATCCAATTGTAATTTATCAATTAATTTAAGCACACAAAAATATATGCAAGTTTGAATACAAGGGGTTTCAATACAAAGCAATATGGCCTATAAACACTACTTATCCCACATATGAACCAATACATATTATCACAAAGGATAATGGAATTTTAATCAATAATTCATGATTTATATACTTTTAAATAAGTATAATATAAGATTTAAACAAAATTAACACATAATTTTACCTTAGAAACACCTTAAGAATTTTCTTGGAATTCTTTTCCTAGCTTTTCCTTGTAACCCTTGCTTCCTTAACTTCTACTTCCTCTTCCTCAAGCTAAAAACAACCTCAAGCTGAAACTAGGGATTAATTTGCTGACGAAATAGTTTATAAGAAGAGTTTTATGTCGGCCAAGGCTGCCTCCCATGCCAACCAATCAAATTAATACATTTGGTTTACTAAAAGGCAATTTGCCATTTAAAGGGAATGGACAGATTTTTCCCTTGTCGGCCTAACTTCTTACTCGGACATCTATTTGATGCACTGTTTGTTGTGTTACAACCCTAACTCACCTGTCTACAACTATATAGTTTTTTCCTCAAGTCAATTGTTATGTTATAAAGGTCAAAATTAGTCTTAAACAGGGACATTTCTACCGAAATTAACGAAATTTGTGTTTATACATAACTCGACATTTCACGATTTATGAAAGTAGGATTAGACTTAACATAAATCACTTAACCTTAGATATACTAATAACACATTATTCATATCACGTTATATAAGTATGATTTAAATATAATTTATCATAATTATATCCGGGTTGTCACAACCTCCCCCCTTAGAAAATTTCGTCCCCGTAATTTAATATGAAGTTCACTTACCAAGAAAATGGGGATATTGTTTCTTCGTGATATCCTCTGTTTCCCAAGTTATGTCTTTAATTCCATGGCTTATCCACATAATTTTAACTAAGAGGATAACTTTATTCCTCAACACTTGCTCCTTATGATCAATAATTTCCACTAGTTCCTCGACATACGAGAAGTCTTCCTTAATTTCAATTGGTTGAGTTTTCAAGTGATGAGGTGGATCCGCCAAATACTTATGAAGCATCGATACGTGAACACACATCATGTAAACGGGATAAATATGGAGATAATGCTAATCTATATGCCAGGTTCCCAATTATTTCCATCACTTCATATGGTCCAATGTATCTTGGACTTAGTTTCCCCTTTTTTCGAAATCTCATCACGCCTTTCCATTTTAAAATACGCAGGAATACAAAATCTCCCTTCTGAAATTCCAATGGATACTTCCTTTTATCTGCATAAAATTTATGCCTGCCTTGCGCTATCTTTATCCATTCCAGAATCATTTTAATCTTTTCTATCGTCATATCTATCAATTTAGGACCCAAAATTTTCCTTTCTCCTACTTCATCCCAACACAAAGGAGTTCTACATCTCCTCCCATATAAAGCTTCATACGGAGCCATACCAATAGTGGACTGATAACTATTATTATACGAGAATTCCATCAATGGAAAATGATCATCCCAACTACCTTTGAAGTCAAATACATAAGCTCATAACATGTCTTCTAATATTTGAATCGTCCTTTCTGATTGCCCATCGGTTTGTGAATGAAATGAAGTGTTGAACTTCAAACTTATGCCCATGGCGTTTTCTAGACGAGGCCAAAACTTAGAAGTGAACGTTGGATCTCTATCTAATACAATTGACATTGGTGCCCCATGTAAACGGATAATCTCATCAACGTATATACGTGCATACTTCTCAACAATGTAGGTAGTCTTAACTAGAAGGAAATGGGTTGACTTCGTCAATCGGTCTACAATCACCCAAATAGAATCATGCCCCTTTGGTGACCGTGGTAATCCTGTAACAAATTCCATCGTTATATTCTCCCACTTCCATTCTGGAATAGGCAATGACTACAATAATCATTTCGGCTTCTGATGCTCCGCTTTCACTTGCTGATATACTAAACATTTAGCTACAAATTCTGCAATCTCATGTTTCATATTGTTCCACCAATAATACTCTTTCAAATCTCTGTACATTTTGGTACCTCCTGGATCTATAGAATAAATAGAACTATGTGCCTCTTCGAATATATCCTTCTTTAAGTATAGATTATTCAGTACATAAATTCTATTTTTATAACATAATGATTCATCATTCGTAATCTCAAAGTCACTCTCTTTACCATCCTGAACTTCTTGTTTCTTCTTCTCAAGGAATGGATCATTGATCCGCAAATTTCGTATGCATTCGGCCAATAAAGGTCTAACTGTGACATGTGCTAATAATCCTCCCCTTTTTGAAAACTTTAATTCAATCCCCATCGATGCCAAGTCAAGAATATTTCCAACACGTGCACACCATATGCATCCAAGAATCCCTGATGATTTTTTACTCAAAGCATTTGCTACTACATTGGACTTCCCAGGATGATGATGGATGGAGCAGTCATAGTCTTTAATCAGCTTTATCCAATGCCTCTGCCTCAAATTCAGTTATCTTTGTGTAAACAAGTATTTCAAACTTTGATGATCCATAAATATCTCACAAGTTGCTCCATACAAGTAATGTCACCACAACTTTAAAGCAAAAATATTGGCTACTAGCTTCAAATCGTGTGTAGCGTATTTTTGTTCACGTGTCTTTAATTATCTAGAATCATATGTTATTACCTTCCCATTCTGCATAAGAACACATCCTAACCCCTGAAATGAAGCATCTATATAGATTACAAAAGACTCATTCCCACATGAAATAGTAATTATAGGAGTTGAAACCAACCGCTTCTCTAATTCTTTAAAACTCCTTTCGCATTCTTCATCCCACACAAACTTCACTTCTTTACGGGTCAACTTTTTCAATGGTAATGTTATTGCTGAAAATCTATTAATGAATCTGCGATAGTAACCTCCTAATCGTAGAAAACTCCTAATTTATGTCATATTCTTAGGACTTTCCCATTCAATGATTTCTTCCACCTTCTTCGGATCAACATATATCCTATTTCCCGAGACAACATGCCCTAAAAAAATAATTTCATTCAACCAAAACTCACTTGCTGAATTTAGCAAATAATTTCTTCTCTCTCAAAATCTACAATACAAGTCTCGGATGTTTTCCGTATTCCTCCATGCTACGCGTGTAAATCAACACATCATCTATAAATACAATCACAAATGAATCAATGAAAGGACGGAATACCCGATTCATCAGATCAATAAAAACTGTTGGAGCATTAGTTAATCCAAATGGCATCATCAAAAACTCATAGTGCCCATTTCGAGTCCGAAAAGTTATTTTGTAAATATCACTATCCTTTACTTTCGATTGGTGGTAACCTGATATCAAATCAATCTTCGAAAATACTGTGGCTCCTTGTAATTGATCAAACAAGTCATCGATACGAGGTAGAGGGTACTTGTTTCTAATGGTCCCCTTATTCAATTGTCAATAATCAATACATAATGGCATTGTCCCGTCTTTCTTTTTTAAAAATAACATTGAGGCTCCCCATGGTGAAACACTAGGCCGAATGAAACCTTTGCTTATCAGATTTTGTAATTGCACTTTCAATTCTTTCAATTCTATTGGTGCCATTCTATATGGATCAAGGTAAATTGGACCACTACCTAGAATTAATTCAATGGAAAACTCTACTTCCCTATCGGGTGGCAATCCAGACAATTCCTCTGGAAAGACATCAGAAAATTCTCTAATCACTGGTATATCTTGAATTTTAACTGTCTTTTTAGTATTATCAACAACATAATCTAAATACCCTGTATAACCTTTACTGAACTATCTCCTACTCTTAGTTGCTGATATAAGACAATTAGGAACAATGTTTCTTTCCCCTGTAAACTGGAACTCGGGTTCACCAGGAAGATGAAATGTAACTTGTTTTAAAAAACAATCAATGGAAGCATGATACTATGATAAAAAAAATCCATCCCTTATATAATATCAAAATCCCGAATGGCCAACGGTATCAAATCAACATAGAAGTCTCCTTCCCCCATTCGTAAGACACAATCTTTATAAACATGCTCCACCAGAATTACACTTTCCATTGGGGTTGAAATATACAAGGCACAATTGAGAAATGGACATAGTCTACCCAAATATGAAATAATAGGTAATGCTACGAATTAATGCGTAGATCCAGGATCAATTAGTGCATATAAATCTTTGTTTGCAATAGAAAGTTTACCTGTAACCACTTTTGGTGTAGCATGGGCATCTTGCAGCGTCATGGCAAACACTCTTCCTCCTTTCCTCGATCCAGTTTCTTGTTTTGTACCTCTTCCCCTGGTTGCACTGCCTGGAGACGATCCTTTATGAGGCCCCATAATACTAACTGAAACCGCTCTGGATAACATAGGATAATTCTTTCTCAGATGGCCCTTCTATATTCAGTAACTTTGGGAAATTTCTCTTTATATGACCCGATGTCCCACAAAAGAAACAGATATTCGAATCTCCTTGTGCTGAAACTCCTAAACCTCTTCTACCACTAGCTTCACCCTTTTGTGAACTACCTCCCATACCTCTACCATGCTTAAATTTTTCCCTCCTAGTCTCAAATATTCTGTACCACTACCTTTTTGATAATTTGGATCGAATTTGCTTCTCTTTATACCTCGTTCTCGATTCCCTCCCGCTTCATTCACGTCCTTTTCTACCAACATGGCTTTGTTCACCAAGGCTGAATAATTAACAATCTCTAAATCTGATAATCGTTATTTAATAACTAACTCAAGTCCGTCGAGAAATCGGCTACACATGTCTTCCTCGTTTTGTATAAACCTCGAATCAAATCGAGATAAGGATGTAAGTTTAGCTTCATATTATCTAACAATCATGCTTCCCCGATTCAACATGAAATATTATTTCTCCTTTTATTTTTGATACATCGGAGGAAAATACTTATCATACAAGGCTTTAACAAAAGCATCCCTTGGGATCACATTCCCACCTCCTGGAATAATCAACAAATGTTTTGTGGCATCCCACCAGTACTTAGCTTCTCCTTTCAACATATACATTGCCAAGGTCACCTGTTGATTTCTAGGCATCCTCAGCACCCCAAAGATAAGTTCAATCTCTTTAACCTATACTTCTGCCTTTGCTGGATCAACTGCTCCTTCAAATGATGGTGGATTCATCTTAATAAATTTCTCGTGTGAAGTACTCCTTTCTTCTCGGTGTATCACCTCCTCAGCCCTAGCCAATGCTTATGCCTCAGTTGCCTGGCCTATTGTTGTTCCATCTGAGCCATAAACCTAGCTTGCTGCTCTTCCATTATAGTCATAGCACGTGCCATTTTTTGCATATCTGTCAGTTATCTAAATAGGTTGTTCAACCTCCGCTTCTGCTAGCATATTTGAAGCCTCATCTTTTATTCTTACATCTACATTCCCTCATTCCATTCTTTTATATATGAAATGAATCAAAGATATAACAACGTGAAGATATACATATATTTTCTAACATAATTGTTAGTACCAAACGAAACATATTTCTTACATTCACTGCCAAATCTAGACTCTTCTAACTCCATAACCTCTAAAACCTAGGCTCTGATAAGTTACTTATTCTTACACAAACTTGCTTGAAGGATAAGTTACTTAATTACATCATTTACATTTAAACAAAATTATTGTTTCACCCATTCCTAGCTAACTTAACCCGACCTCCTAGATTTGGCAGTGACATCACATTACCTAAAAAACATAAACATGGGAACTGTGAGAAAAATAGCCCAGTGAATGCATCACCACTATACTACTACATAAATTTAAATGCAATAAATCATTTCCATATAATTATGTATTAACTTATCAGGCTCATTCATAATGAATGACCTAATTTTGCGAATCATGATTCACGTATCATATCTGTAATAGACAATTCTCCACCATGCTTGGTCGAGGAGTAACCACTTGTCATTAATAGACAAATCTCTCCCATTCCGGGTAGGGGAGTAACCTCCCATTTTGGTAAACCGAAATAAACAATTTCATATTCATTATATTCTGATCGTATTAATAACATGATACAAATATCTCTTTCCAATGAGTACACTCACCTTAGGGTGTCAACTATGTATTTATGTTTCCTTCGGGTGGAGCTGAACTTGATCGATTAGACCTTACACCTATCAATCCAACTTAATGAGTATTGAATTCCAATCATAAGTATTATCCTAACATGTTTATATAACTTTAAATGACAATACAATAAAAATATAATTCCACTTAAGTCATATTCCATGAAACATGAGTAAAGACAAAACAATGGTATATATATTGATAAAGTTATGAACATTCAACCGTAGGAAATACCTCATAAGGAATTTATAACCAAAGCCAAGTAAACATGAAATTATACTTCTCAGTGTATATAGACATGAAACATGTACTCTAAATACCCTTTGCAAGGAGGAGATAAAAACATTCTTTCATGGGGTATCCGGTATGGCCTCAAATTATTGTCTTACATACTTAACCATATTATATTCCTAAATTATATAAATAAAGGTGTCAAACCTTATCAATATGAAAACATATATAAATATACTTTCCATTACAAGTGATGGTGTAATTTTTCAAGCTTCCTAAATCAAGTTATGACCATTTCTCTACAACACAAGAAATCTTCCCTACAAGCTCCTCTATTGTTCCTTCAATTTCCAAGAATTTTCATCATTTTTCTCCAATATAAATTTCCATGATTTTCAACCAATTTTCTGTACACATACTGAATAGTACATAATTAAAGTTTCATAATTTTTTGACTTCATTTGCTATGTCAAAATCTTGACCAAACTTAGGGCATACCGAAATAAATATACAAATAGAAACTTTGTACGAACTTGAAATCATCATTAAGGCCTAACCACAAGGAGATAAATTCTAATTTTCGGATATGATATGAATATATGAGTCTAATTACATATCCAATTAGAATTTCCCAATTACAGTAATCACACAAAAAGATATGCAAGTTTGAATACAAGGGGTTTCAATACAAAGCTATATGGCCTATAAACACTACTTATCCCACATATGAACCAATACATATTATCACAAAGGGTAATGGAATTTTAATAAATAATTCACTATTTACATAATTTGAAATAAGTATAATACAATATTAAAACAGTATTAACACATAATTTTATCTTGGAAACACCTTAAGAATTTTCTTGGAATTCTTTTCCTAGCTTTTCCTTGTAACATTTCCTTCCTTAACTTCTACTTCCTCTTCCTCAAGCTAAAAACACCTCAAACTGAACCTAGGGATTGATTTCTTGAAGAAATAGTTTATAAGAAGAGGTTTAGGTCGGCCAAGGCGGCCTCCAATGCCAACCAATCAAATTAAAACATTTGGTTTACTAAAAGACAATTTACCATTTAAAGGGAATGGACAGATTTTTCCCTTGTCGGCCTAACTTCTTACTCGTACATCCGTTTGATGCACCATTTGTTGTGTTACAACCCTAACTCACATTTATACAACTATATAGTTTTTAACTCAAGTCAATTGTTATGTTATAAAGGTCAAAACTAGTCTTAAACAGGGACATTTCTATCGAAATTAACAAAATTTTGTGTTTATAAATAACTCGACATTTCACGATTTATGAAAGTAGGATTAGACTAAACATAAATCACTTAACATTAGATATATTAATAACACATTATTCATATCACATAAGATTAGTATGATTTAAATACAATTTATCAGAATTATATCCGAGTTGTCACAATTTGCCTTTTATTTTGATATTGAAAATATTAAAGTTGAAAATAATTTGCTTTCCAATTTTCTAACCATGGAATTTTTGCATAATGAAGTAGTGATCCTTTCGGGGTCGTGGAAAAGATCGTGGGCAATCCCACCAGAGACTTGACAAAGCTATATTGATCAATGAAGGATTATCAGGAATTTATTGGCCTCGATGAAAAGAAGAAGGAAAAATTAAGTTCTCTAACTCCTAGCGAATCTAAAACTGGTAAGGATGTTTACCATCCGAAGCACCTGATTTCATCACTAATAAAACGACTTCTAAATTTGACTTACTCACAAAGAAGTGGAAAAAAAGATAATGGCTAAACCTTAGGAAATTCAGTCATTTTTCTTCGACTCACATAATTATGTTGTGCATAAGAGTAAATATCATCCCATTTATGAGGCTACTTCATTGACACTGAATCTGCTATTAGTAATCATACTAATAGAAATATCAAAAACTCAAAATCGCCAATTGATATATTAAGGCTATTTAAAAAAAAATCAGTTAGAAAATGGGGAATTCAGTCATTAAAATCTAAAAAATTGATTTCCCAAATAGGATCATATTAAAGAGCTTTTCTTCCAAAACTTTGACCATAAACAAAAATGGTTTTTCAATCTCCTTAAGCAACAATTGTTACAGAAAGTGATGGATCATATGAAAAGACATTTCACTGTGGCTTCCACTGATATTTTTCCATCTAATGAGATTAATCCTATTCCTTTACCGTCAGAGGATTTTGCATCCATGTTATCAGTTAAGAATTCAGAAAACTCATTCACTTGACTTACTGGTAAATTTTAAAATGTTGAGGAAGATTTTAGTGATATCTCCAATACTAAAATCCCTAATGGGCCTACTGTGGACATATTATTTTCATCTCTAGAAGTTGCATTTTCATCCAAGAATATTAATGGAAATTTTTTCGATATTATAAATAATTGAGATCTATATTACCAAATATGTGGGACCAAAATTTTCTTCCAAAAGATTCATCAAAGAAAAAGTGAATTATTCAGTGAAATTATTTAATGGACAATAAAGTCAAGACAAAGCTAATGGATGAATTAACGAAGTGGTAAAGCCCATGCTCTTTGCTTTTGGATAAATTTATTCCAATTTAGTGCATAAATGGAAGAGCTGAATCCTTGTTTCAGTAAAACATCTTTCACCTTTTATTTCTCTTTCTGATATAAACTCTCACCTCTCTCTAGTTTTTATAAGTTTTTTGGCAATCCCATAAACTCTTTGTAAGTTTTATATTCTTCTTTTCTTTTAATATAAGTTTGTTTTATTTCCATATTGTTCCTCTCCTTCTTACTGATGAGATTATTTGGGAAAGAAGACTAAATTTTAAGAGTTGATATTAGCAATTGTATTATAGTTTTTAAATCTAAATGTTTGATAACTTTTGTAAAGGATTTCCAAATAACTCACATACCTTATTAGCTTAATTTGAAAATTGAATTATCGTGCCGGTGTTGTTTGAGTACTTGTGCCTATAGTAAATTCCAAGGTTCTAAAAAACGCGGGGCGTGGTCGAGGCGTGGAGGCCAAGCCTTAAGCCTTAGATGCCTAGGCGGGCCTTGGCGTAAAAAGGCGTGAAAAGGCGTTTAGGCCTTCTTAATATATTTTAATATTTTTAAACCGTAACAAGGCTAATAAAATACTAAAATTGTACATATTATAAAAATATGTCCGAATATATGCAAATTAAAATACTATTGGATTATTTTGGATGAAATAATGGTTCGGTTAGTAAAAAAATTCTTTAAAAGGCGATATCGTTTCACTAAAGCATTGTTGTTTTTAGAAAAAAGTGCGCCTTAAGGGTTTTATCAAGAATAAGGCGTGAAAAACTTAAGGCGAGGCGTTTCTCTCAAGCCTTAAGCCTAGGCGTGCCTAGGCGGAGCCTAGGCGGGTTTTTTAGAACAGTGGTAAATTCCTATAACCTGCCGCAGACATATGATAGGTTCCTATTATTATTATTATTATTATTATTATTATTATTATTATTATAGTTATTAAAAATACAGGTTTATGCTTATAATTTTTATGTTTTTAAGGAACAAAATATTTATGAGTTTTTTATTTCTGTTTTCAAAGTTTATTTCAAATTATGTGTTAGGATTGATTATATGTTCTATAAGGTTTATGGGCAATTGTGAGATATGCAATATGAGTAAGAGATACAGTGATAATGATCAGGGGCGGAGTCAGGTATGAGCTCGGGGGGGGGCAACCCCACCCCCCCTTTTTTTAAAAAAAACAGTGGTTAATTTCGTATATATGAAGTTCATCCCATCCTGTTTCTTAATTTAAAGTATTAGGGCACAAAATATAAATACAAAAAGTTACCCATCCATAATCTGCCTCTTTTGTGAAATTAAACCTAAAACCCCATTTACCCATCCATACCTTCTCTTCTTAACCTTCTATGAGATCTCTCCTCAACAAACGACCCAGGTAGCCCCTATCCACCATCGACTCGGGTTTTGGTGAGTTCTCTCTCTTTATTGATCAATCGATTTTTTTTCCTTTTCTTTCATCATATAGTATTTAATGTATTGTAGAGAAAACATTATGAACCCTTAGATTCTTTACACTTGGTTGATTGATATATTTTTTTTAATTCCCCTGTCTAGTAATGGTTGGTTTCAAAGTCCGTGGTTTCAAAAATTTGTTTCAAGATGATAACAATTAATATCGTTTACTATTTTTTATGGGTATTAATAAGACGTGCCTTAAAGGCACACATTAAAAACTCGAAAAAGTAGGGGAGCAGTTTCAACATATATTTAATAGGGCATAGATACTCATATGAAATTCTAATACTTACTATTTCGAGGCTCAAAACATGTGCCCTAAAGGCACATGTTATCATTTTCCTTTTTTGTTATTAACAGTTAATGTTCACTATTGTTATTTTCTTCCCCTATATTTTTAAAGCCTATATTTTTTGCACCTATATTGCATTATTTTGCCCCTATATTTTTTAATTAACATTATTTTTAAAGTAATTATTTGTAAATACTCAAAAATTTCCTAAAAAAAATCGGCTCGGGGGCTCCTGCCCCCGAACCCTCGGAAGTCAGTGTTAAGTTAGCTTGCCCAGATATAAAATCCTGGCTCCGCCCCTAATAATGATGTTTTTAAAAAATGAGAGAATGGATTCTATTATTTATTTGATTAAAACATAGTGCAAATCTCTACGATTCCTACTGTAATACAACAAAATGCCAAACACACAACATAAATATAATATAAATTATATATTTACTATTTTTATTTTGTGTGGCAGTAATAAAATGAGTTGCCTATGCTTGAGTGGACTTATCACATTATGCGTTGCCAAAATATGGGTTTACTATTTGGATCATGTCGAACAATGACACATTAACATTTTTATTAAATCTGTGGGACACACAATAATTTTCTATCATAAAATTAGTTTCTAAAATTATTTATCACAAAAAAAAATCCCTTTTACCATCTTAAAATACAATCGTTTTAGTATCTTTTTTAGTTTCTTAATATACAATTATACTCCCCGACTGCATAATCACTTTTTCATTTATAAAATACTCCGTATTTAATTTATCTTTAAAATAAAGATTTACTTAAAAAATAATTTATCATTTATTTCTCTTTATAAATGTAGCCCCCCCCCCCCCCCCCCCGGTCTCTTTAAAAAAATAAGAATGAGGCATTTTTTAAAAATACTAAATATGCTTACTTTTCAAACATTAGACTAAAAATGTCATCGAACTTCTGTCATCAAAATTCCTGCCACCGCTACTCCTTCGCTAGAGTGCATAGTTAATTTGCATCGTCAATTAAAAAAAATATATTTTTCACTTTATTTGTGATGTTTTAAAATAATAAATTCTTATATTAAAGATAAAAGAAACAGGAACAATTTTAACAAAAGAAACGTTGATTGTCATACAAACATAAATGTGATTTAAACACAATTATCTATGAATAATTTTTTTTTATTAAGGACAAAAGAAAAAATGAAATTTTTATAATAAAAAAAGTTGATTGTCATTAAATCATAATTGTGAATCAAATTTAATTCTTTAATTTTAGGATAAGGGTAAAATTGGTATTTTAAAAAAATGAAATCAAATTTAAAAAATAGAGATTATATCAAAATAATTAAAGTTGAATGTCCAGTATCCCTCACCAATGTTATTTGTAGTCGTAAAAGTGCATAATCTATTGCTTTTTTGTTCATATTAATTTCTTCCAACACATGCCGAATGTGTGTACATATTTCATTTTTTGAGTATATTAGTTGACTAATTTTGAAATAAACTTCAATGAATTGGGTTGGCCAATTTTAGGATATATATATAAACTAAATGGGTTATTTTTAGTGATTAAATTTGTTTAGTATTTTTATAGTTAATTGAGTCTATAATCTCATGTTTTATATAGATCTCTAATATGTACCTAAGGTAATTCAAGAAAATTTAGGAGGATAAACTAAGAATGAAAAATATATAATGGGTGAACACTAAACATTAAGACCCTTCTTATTTATTTTATTGATTTAGTTATTATTCACTACCATTTAATTATTTGTTCATTCAACAATAAGAGGAAAAATCATTTTCTTTCAACATTTGGGTTCTTGGCTAAGGTGATAAATATGTTGCAAAAGGATTATCTTCAATGATCTTAGTGAGCGTAGGCCATTCAAAAATAGCATTGACTTTTCTTTATGGTAACCGCTAATATGATGTCCCCAAAATTTTATCTCTGTCGAAGGGAAGTTGCATTTTTCTTCTTCAAATACATTTCATGCTCACAAAACTTAACGATGAGCTATCATTCCTCATATCTAATACTGCAATGAGCTACTCCTCTTTGCTTTCTTGCATAGTCCCTATGTACGAGCTCCAAGACATCTATTATTTCCTTTCTTCAATTGACATACCATTCTATGTCACAACTATGTTTTGTAATCCATGTCTGAGAATGTTTCAGGGGCATAAAATAGTTATGTCACGAAATGTAATACTTTTTTAAGACAAAGATTTATGTCGAGGAAAAATGAACATTTTTATATTTTATTGTATATTTCTTAAGTGTTATAAACATCCTCACTTTTAGTCACAAAATTGTGATTGTGTAATGGAACGACACCAATTGGAGACATCGTGTGGTTTTTTCAAAGCCATATATCTTCATAAGACCAACTAAAATAGAGAATTGTTTAATATCCCTTAAACCTTTCTACAACTTCTAACTATTCGAAATGGATAGCCTCTTTAGATGGAATCCAATTTGAACTTAGAATTATTTTTCTATCCTTACGCTTTTAACCAATCGTATTACATATATTCATCTATTTCAATGACAAATATATAGTGAACTAAGAAATTATATTTTATCTTGGCTTCATATGTTATCAAAGTCATACAAGGCTCATGTCGTGTCTACCCAGTTTGCTACTTCACCCTCAACCTCATATTCCTCTACCACAAGCCTCAGTCATGAAAACCACAATTTATATATTTAACTATCAAACTACAATTACCTATTTTGGAAATTCCAAATGATATCCTTCTCAACTATCCAAAACTTGATCAAATATGTTGATGGTACACATCCATACCCAATAGCGAAAATGTAGGAGAAAAAAAGGTAATACACATGAGGGTCCATTATGGAAAGAAAAATACCATTTCATTACCAGTAAGATAATTTCCTCTCTCACTTAAGAAACTCTACCATATATTATTAGATTAATCACCTCAAATAAAATTTGTACCACTCTGGAAATAGACCTTGTCTCTCCTTTTCACACTTGTATTCCTAAGATTATTTTTTCGAACAACAAATATACTATTAGTCAAAACATAAAACCCAAGGAGATGGAATTTAGGGTTTACTTTCAAAACCTATCTGGTTCGATCTCATCTCAGTACAAGCATTACATGATTAAGATTAATAGAAAACACGAGCTCAATGTATCTTATGACTAACTAATGTATTGCCAATATGAACTATCACAAATGATGTTTGGGATCTTTCTTTATCATCATCATCTTCTCTCTCTCTCTCTCTCTCTCTCTCTCTCTCTCTTAAAAATCGGAATTAGGTTAGTTTGCCAGCTCATGTTGATTTCAAGTTAAACAAGTCTTTATATGGCTTGAAACAGGCATTTAGGCAGTGGTATGCCAAGTTTTTCACTGCTTTTCTTGAAGAAGGTTTCTTACAATCACCTATGGATCATTCTATAAACATAAAGAGTACAATTGAGTTTACTGAAGAGATGAAGTTTAGTGCCGGAGGTCTTTCCTATGCATTGGGATTGGAGTGTGTGGGTAGCATATCTCAATTTAGACTCAGGTTCAGCGGCAAGAGGGGTCCTCCGGATGCAATGCTAGGCATAGGGGAGGTTTGGTGGCTCAGTTCGTGTTTACGGAGTGCTACCAGATGTGCCAGAATTTTTTTTCAAATGGCGTTTTGCACGAATAGAATGATCATTGTGTTCTCCTCTTTTATAAGGAAGGAGGCTATGTTCAATATTGTTATGAGTGGAGGATGTTCACGGGTGCAAGTTCAGATCCCAGAATCTTCTCCGAGAAATGGATGGGCGTTAGTAGGTAAAGTATTCAGAAGGATGGAACCTAAGGTTCATTGTAGGCTCATTTCAATGGATGTTGTCAGTAAGGGGAATGAGGAGATGTTTGTGCCCTTGCAGAAGTAGCACATAGACCACAAGGTGGAAGAGGTTGTCCTATCCGAAATATGTGGTGATGCACCAGAGACAGTGTGTTAAGTGGGCTTAAATCAGTGGATGCTGGTAGGACAAACGGTGGCATTGAATCCACTAAGTCAGCCGCTTGTAAAGCTATGGTGGAAGATGGGGCGTCTCTGTCGTTAAGGGTGCAATCGCTAGAAGAACGAAAAACAACATCGGAGGTAGAATGTCATCAGGTTAGTGGCTACCATGCAGGGGGACTTATCCGGGAGATCAAATGTAAGGCGTGCCTGGAGGAAATATGTGTGAAAAGGGGGGCTGAAGCTTTGTCTCCTGGCTGCACCGGCGAACAGTTAGGCAGCCCAAAGTTTGATATTGGCATGATAATTCTGATGGGTATTTTAGCGATGCAGTTGTCTTCAGATGGTACCGGCATTCAGATGGAAAGGGGGACAGGCGTGCCCTTGGGTTTGCCTATTGTTGGGCTCGAGGAGAGTGCTCAAGACAGTGATATAATATTATTGTCAATGGGTGAGGCAAGTGGGGTCAACCAAAGCAGTGATGGTACGGAGGATTTGCATTTTAAAGCTACCTTGGAGACTTTTATTAGTGGGGTCTAGCTTTACTCTCAAGTGGAAATAAGGTGGGATTTGTAATGAGGTCCTTTAAGAGCATTAGAAAAAGTAGGCATGGTAGGGTCGACAGATTGATGATAGAGTTTTAGATCCTAATCTTAGAAATAATTTATCTTTCGGTCACAAGAAATTTTACAAGGGGCATTCTTTGTTGGGTTTAAGAAATATTAAATCCATCATTAAATCGGGGAAAAGAAGAAAGAAAGGGGCGAGAAGAGAGAAAGGCAAGGGCATAGGGGAAACCATTCTTTTGGAAAGTAATTTATGAGGAGATTTAATCGACGAGAGTAAAGATGTTGATATGAGACTTGTTATCCAGAGTTCGGTTGTGGGAGAGACTAGCGGGGCGAGTGCTCATGGTAAAGAACATTATTTTGATGCTTTTGATAATTCCAAGTTATGGTTTGATATCAGGCTCTCGAGAATAGAGGAGGGCGTGGGCGTATTTGAGGATGTGGGGTGGGAGGAGGACCCTAAAGGATGGTTGGAAGATATGGTAGGATTTAGTAAGTTAGTTGGGGTCTCTTGTGTAGGTAATAAAAGTAAACCTGCTAACTTATTCGAGAGAATAGGTAGGAGGAGTCGGGGAGGACTGCAGTAAGGATTGAACTTTTATGTAGCTTTGTGAGGGGGTCCTTGTCTTAGTGAATTTCAAGTTTATTTATCGTAGGTAGAGTTGAGTTAAGGGCCTGTTAAGGTGTTGGGGGAGGCTGATGTAGTAAGTATAAATTTGAGTCTTGTGGGTTCTACGGGAGTGGGTCATTTGCGGGTGTGGCTTGGGCGGGTGGCTATTGGGAGTCATCTTTTGATTGGGGTGTGTGTTGTTTGCATTGTCCAAGTTTTGGGGGGTTGTTTTGTTCTGAATTTTCAATTATATACTGCCCCTATACGGGTTTCGCCCCTTAAGTAGTTGAGTTTTATATAACATTTATTTATAAAGAAAGTCACAAACTTGTGTGAATAATAAATCCTTTGGTGCATATATGTAGGTAGTAGTGGCAAAATGGGCCACAAAGAATAAAACAATCCATATTATCCCATTCATTTAAATATGAGGCCCATTTTAAAAAGGTATGAATCGAATATAGGGCCCATGCTTTAAAGTTAGAGTCAAATATGGGGCCCATATTTGAAAGTTATGAATCAAATATGAAGTCCATTTTCAAAATTTATGAGCCAAATACAAAACCTATTGTTAAAAGTAAAGAGTACACTATGTTTTTTTAACATATATGTGGGCTTGTAATACTTATTTGGTGAAAAAAAAATGGGTTAACCCAGCCCATATTTCGCCCACCCATATTAGGCGCAATCCATAATTGACCCGCCCACTTTAGGCCCAACCCATAGTTTTGCCACTACTATATGTAGGCTATAGTAAGGCCCAACCCATAGTTTTGTCACTACTATATGTAGGCTATGATTCTACTGGGTTTAGGAAAAGCTAATCCAAACTAGATTCGAATCATAATGCATTAGTTGTAATTAATTCTACTAAATAATTATAATTGAACTTCCACTCCTTAACCCAAAATTATATTTCACACTTCTTATAATTAAAAATTCATTATCCGCGCGGTAACATTATATATACTTGTTAATAATATAAATTTCTAAAAATTTATTTTGATTAAACTTTTTTAAGTATTTAGGCAACCAACTTAACTTATTGGTAGTGATGGATTAGCATAATCCACGTGTAGGGTTTGACACATAAAAAAACATATAAGAATCTCAAGGGCTTATCATCAATGCCTACACTGAGATATATATTCCATCCATATAGACATTTACCATACATGAATCACCACTATCCAATATATTAGGCCTAACTATCCAATAATGAATATAACTCGATAAGTAAAATTAATATATAACCACTACACCAAATCTTCCCATTTGTCAAGGTCATTGACCTTGACAAATCCACCTTGTCAAGGTCAATGACCGTGACATTTCGAGGCGAGACAACTTTTTTTGTCACGGTCGTGTCACGGTCATTGACCTTGACAAAAAACTCGCGTTTTGTGTCACGGTCGTGTCAAGGTCAATGACCGTGACACGTTTGTCACAGTTTATAACCGTGACAAAGTCGTGACCCTTTTTAAAAAAAATTGTCACGGTCAATGACCGTGACAATTCTGGGCAGAATTTAAAAAAAATCTGTTGGGCAGTATGGCCACTGCCACTGCCCATCAGTATATTTGTACCTGTTATAGCAACGTTGTACCTGTTCCAAACATCATATATCCAACACAAACTAAAGATAATGCAAATATATATTCATGACAGTATAATCCAAATCTTCAAAGTAAAAATAATATACATGACGATATAATCCAAATATAATTAAAATGGACAAACTAGAAAATAATGTTACTACATGTCTTGGATAAAACTGAGGAGGTGAGTAAGCCACACGACATACGAATTGACGCACCCACTAATATACGTCGTGCCGCATTGTTCGCGCAACCACAATAGGGAGTTCTCCTTCCCGGGTATGACATGCGTGACAAGCACCCTGGACTCCATCTGTTGAAGCACACGTCCATGGACTATTCCACCCTCGACGATATTCGGGTCCCTCAACCCCCGCCCTATCCCCTGGCCATCAAATATGTCCAATATGAACACGCTCGGCCAACCAATTGTCGATAATGGTCTGTTGGAGGGTGTCAAATAGGGAAGTGGATCGTCGAAGTACGAACGTGTCGGTGATGAAGCAGCGAGGTCCACATCCTCGTCATCTTGCGCCTCGTCCTCCCGCACCTCCTCCTCCACCGCCTTCTCATTCCCTTTCCCTTTCCCTTTCTCTTTACGGTCTCCACCCAACGTACGCTTCATGAATGCGTACATATCTTGGACCGTTGCCTCCAAACGGGACAGCTTCGCGTCGTGTGAATCCACCGTTCGAGCCAACCCGGTGTCGCTCGTCTCCAATCCGATGATCCTAGATTTGGCCACCCGCGAGCTCACTCCCCTTGTCCTCCCCTTGCGATCAGAGCCAAGCACTTGGCTGAGTGCGTCTGTGGACAAAGATGCCTTGTCGGCATCAGACTGCGACTCATGCACTTCCTTAAGCTTTGCCTGAAACGACAAAAAGCACATGATTAGTAAAATAAGTAAACTAAAAAATTATAACGTAATTAACAATAATTAAACTGTCGGATTACTTACAATCGTGGCCGCGACGCTCGGGGACACCTCCTTGTCCTTCCCCTTCTTCGTCCGAAGAGCCACATAAGTATCGAGCCTATGTGGCTTACCCCCTGGCCCACTCCCTACCCCCTGAAATAAAATAAAGTAAAGTAAAATTAGTATCGGCCCCGCAAAGTAAAATAATATCCAATAATATATTTCTGTACTTATAGATAAATTAAATATTACCTTCATCCTATGCTCCACCTCAGCGTAAGAGGTCCGGCCGGAGTAGTGCACGTCCGTCTTTTTAGCCCGATTTTCCCTCCCCGATTGGCGAGATGCCAATTGTCGATCCTCGATCTCATTGTCAACGAACTTTTGCCATTGTGCCAATGAGATCGGCTCCTTGGGCGGGACGGATCCGCGCCATTGTAAAATGGACTCTCGTGTTTTTCCAAAGTACCGTGTCCGCATATTTTTTTTCCACGTCTTGTGTTGCTCCCTCAACTGCTCCAAGACGGAATCGCGTAGCTTTGGATCCAAGTTGAATTGTTCCTGTCCAACAAATACAATGTTAGTTGCGAATAAATATAAATATAAATATAAATATAAATATAAATATAAATATAAATATAAATATAAATATAAATATAAATATAAATTGAAATTGAAATATTCATATAAATATTACCTGTAGTGCCGCCCAAACAGCTAACTTGAGCTCATACGGCACCTCCTTCCAACTCATAAACCCGGGCCGATGACCGTCTTTAGCAGCTCGAGGGATCTCGCTAAAAGCTCCGACTTGTTTTCGACGGTAATCCAAAATTTTCCATATTTGGGGAGCCTAGGGGCGGAGGAGCCCTCGTCGCCTCCGCTACCACCGAACCCAGACGACGACATCATCATAAACAACATCATCATCTTCGCCCTAACATCTGAAGGAGACATTTTTGCTGTAAAAAAATGTTATTAGTACAGATAAAAAAAATGTTATTAGTATAGATAAAAAAATGTTCCGTCTATATTATAACGTATGTGTAAGTTCCGTCAATACCATTTCATTTCAATTTTGTAATATTATGTTTTTTCCAAATATTTAAAGAGTTATTAAATGGGTGTCCCACCCCTGCCCCCTCCCCCCGCCACACACACACGCACACCTACGCACACACACACACACACACCCCACCCCTACCCACCCCACCCCCACCCCCTCCCCCACCACGACCGTGACAACTACATATATTGTTTATCAATAAAATTATGACATGAGATAATTATAATTGTAGCATAAATTTCATTATCATGGGTTTTACCTAATTGAATTAAATGAACAATACTTTTAGCCCTTGTTATTCATCAAATTTGAGGCAAGTTAATTAGAATATTTGTAGGACTGAAATTGATTTAGATTATGCCTATCTATGTAACCCTAAAACCTAATTGTGATTAAAATCTAATTTATATGGATTAATTCTATTACATTTATAATTTAACTAATAGAGTTGAATTTTAATATTAATCCTTTGGTTTATTTAACTAACTTTGGTTTGGTTTATTTCTAGTTGAATCTGAGTTATAATTTTTAGATTATGTATAGGAATTGAATTTTAATATTAATCCTTCATAAATCCCTTGAATACATGCATAAATTTGTAGAGATTGAAATTAAATTGCTTGAGATTGAATTTCTATGTTTCGGGGTCATTATTTGAAAATACTTAATTACCCTTTGAAAACCTTTCATAACACACCTATGTATTAAATATGGGTTAGACTTCTTAGCTTGCTCAACCACCCATTTACACACTTACTTTACCTTTTATTTACATTATGGATATTAATCAATTCACACGTTTTTTGTCCACTTCAACCTTTACTGAAACATTTATTAATTCATTCAAGTTAGGTAAAACCACGCAAGTATCTAATACAAATATTATCATTCAACAAATTAAGTCCCATCGATAATAAACACCAAAAACAAATCCATCAAACAAATCTAAAAATCATAAGGCACGGATTTCATAATCATAATCATAATCATATTTCATCTTTCAATTCTCAATGAAAAATCATAAGGAACGGATTTCAAATCTTGAACAATTATCATATTAACCTTGTTATCATTATAATGAGTATACAATTTGATTTTTGTAATCATTTCTTAGGCCTTCTTATTCTCTAAGGATTTCAAAGTTAATATAAAAAAAATACCCCCTGCCCACACACACACACACACACCACCCCACCCTGCCCCACCCCCTGCCCCCCTCCACCACCCCCTCCCCCACGCCGCCCCACCCCTCCCCCACCCTGCCCCACCCCGCCCCACCCCCACCCTGCCCCACCCCGCCCCACCCCCACCCCCACCCTGCCCCACCCCCCACCCCCTCCCCCACCCTGCCCCACCCGCCCCACCCCCTCCCCCACCCTGCCCCACCCCGCCCCACCCCCTACCCCCGCCCTGCCCCACCCCGCACACACGCACACACATACACACATATATATATACACATACCCCCCCACCCCCTCCCCCACCCTGCCCCACCCCGCCCCACCCCCTGCCCCCCTCCACCACCCCCTACCCCCATCCCGTCCCACCCCCCACACACGCACACACATATATATATACACATACACACATAAATATACAGACAAATATATATATATAAATGGAAGAGAGAGAGAGAGAGAGCAGCGTCTAGAGAGAGAGAGGGAGGGAAGGGCGTGGGAGGGAAAAAAGAAGGGGGGTAGGGTTTTTGCTGGAAAAGTTGTCACGGTCGTGTCAAGGTCTTTGACCGTGACACGAATTGTCACGGTCATTGACCGTGACAATTCGTTGTCACGGTCGTGTCAAGGTCAATGACCGTGACATAAAACGCGTATTTTTTTGTCACGGTCAATGACCTTGACAAGGCTGGCCCGCTGAAAGGTGACAATTTGCCCATTTTGGTGTAGTGAACTAGTGCACATTCATGCAACATATTAGGATTAAAATTCTTAAGTAAACCTAATAAACACGGGGGCTACATTTTCTTACAAAAACAGTACAAAGATAATGACCTCAATGCAGTCCCGTTCAGTACACACGAAGTGCTATAGAACAATAAGTCAAAATTGTACCATTTTCCAAATCAATATACATCTAATAAAATATTATACTTCAACCATACCGATTGTGTGTCCAAATCCATCTAACACTATGAACAATATAACCCATATTCCATAATAACTTATGATCTAATCCTCTATGTGGTACTATCATATTAGGTAAAATAAAAGATACCAACAATATACATAACAATGCAAACATTATGACCATATAAGATTGTCCTTAGAACATAAAAAACTAACTTTATTAAATAATAAAGCCACAACTAAAACTATTACAAAAATCATAATTTTAGTCTAATGCTCTAACATATTCATTTTTATCTACGCAATTTGAAGCAAGCTAACATTCCTTAGATCACCACGCAAAGTAATGGTTGTTGGTCAATCCCTCTCTGTTAAATTCAATGGATATGTATTCAAGTCTCTAAATCCAAAGTATAAGACTTTGTTACTGACCTAGCAACCTATCCTACTCTTGGTTCCTTATCCAAACCCACTTCACATATCTCTACCGATAGTTCCTCTTCCTCTTATTTTAATCATAGTTCTCGAGGTGCTCGTGGTCATGGATTTGGTCACTCCAACTGCTCCTGCTCTAATTGTTCACGGCATTCATATTCTGAGGTATGTATATTAATTACATAATGTTTTAAGGATCTAATAACACCAATATCACTTGTTACTAGTTGTAAACCCGCACAATGCGCGAGATAAACGATTTTGATTGTCAATACGCACCTAAATTGTATAACTTTTGTCTTTGATATTTTTGCATATTTAGTAATATATAATTAAAAACAAAGAGCTTGACAAGTAGGACCCATTTACATAAGACATTTCCTAATAGGCATATTACAACAGTTTTTTTTCAATGGGTCCTATTTATACATATACTGAATATTCATTATATGTTTATAAATAGGACCTATTAGAGCAAAAATCTTTTTGCATGGGACCTATTGGAGAAAACAAATATATTAGGATCTATTGAAATACAAACTTAATAAACCGGTCTATTTGGTAAAAAACCCTTAAAAACAATAAATTGTACCATTATGAAATATTGAAATTTGTACACCTCTTTACTAAAATAAAACAAAACTACAAATAAACACAAATCCACAATTTCACAAAATTTTCAAATATACCTCACCATACTAATTCATTGATCAACATCATATAACGTATAAAATTTCTATAGCCTTTTGAAACCATATATCATCAAATATACCGTAGAAATTAGCTTGGTGATGTGCGAGCACGAGCGCATTATAAAATGCTAAAAAAAATTACAACACAACGTGTAGAAAGAACAATATAAAATAAACACGACTTAGTAAGACTTTTCGATGATGGTTGCAAATTTAAATATCCTTGAAACTCCAATTTTATTCTTAAAATTGATACATTTTTAGTTTTAAATTGTTAAACTTAAAATAATTTTTTGAAATTTGGGTTCTCGACCCCCCGCCCCTCCCTAATTCTAGTTAATTATAAAAATCTAAAAAATCTGTAGTGAACATAAATCATATTGCTATTATACTCAAGCCACCATATTACATCACATCCCAAATCACAAAAAAGAACAATTCCATAAATTCAACCAAAAATACTAACAGAAAAATCCCACAAATAAATTTCATCTGAACAAAATTTTTAAAACAAATACCCATATCTAGAAATGAACACCAAACTATCATGGAATTATTGATATCCCATTAATTGTTAACATGTAAAGAACATAAAAAGGACTATGGCTCTACTCTACAATTTGGTTGCCGATTTCCATTGGCGATGGTGCCGCTATGAGTTAATCCACTGATTTTGGCGTCCACTGACCATATACCTACCATCATTTTGACTTCATATCTACCAACCCAAAACTCTACCATTCAATCAAAATACGTTATGTTGCTGAAATAATGTAGCAAACTCGAATTCACTAAAAAATGGATCAATTTCTAAATCCAAAAATATTATTAAAATAATAGTCTTGGTGGCATTTGGTATTTGCCACATAATTTAGTTGCTTAATCGGTTACATGTGTGTGAAACTGTTTGGTTGCATCAAATATAAAGAAAAAATAAATTCAAAAATTCAGAATTTTATAGAATAAAACAATAAAAAAATTCATTTAACTTAAAATATTCTAATACGGATTAAAAACCAATGATCTCAAATATTTAACAAAAAATTAAAAATTCACTACAACCTATGTTATATTAATATAAAGTGAAAATCATAATATTCTTTCATGGACAGAGGTTCCAAAAATCCCCAATTCATGTTTCAAACAATAATAAAGTGTTGTGTCCTGACGAAACTCATACCATAAGATATAACACTTATTACTTTTTGAAAAGGATTTGAGAGATTTTTTTGGAACTCAAAGCATCTCGTTTTTTTCTATAGAATATCAAGTGTATGTACTTTCTTGGAGGGAAGCATATTGCAAGAAAGGTAATTTTTTTCTTAAGCTATGTGTACTACAAAAGAGAGTTAAAAAAAGAATTATATCACTATTTACAAAATTAAATCAAGTGACCTATGCGGTCACCCTTAATATGGAGAAACTTTTCTTCCACTTTAATACCATTGCCGTCGACGTTAGTTTGAATTCATATTTAAACCATAAAATTGATACTTATATGGTCTAAAGTATGTAGTTTTGCAATTAAATATAGGGTCTTTGATTATTTAGGCTCCAGTAGTTTTTACAATTTGGAGTTTGGATCCATTTGTTTACATTAAAAGAAACATTTTTCTAATTTTTTTTTTTATATAAAATATTTTTAGAAAAAAACTGTATTTTAACTATAAATTGTATTGAAAACGTTAAAAAATTTATATATACATATATAAACTGTTTTTTATAAACTTGTGTAAAACATTTGTAAAAAAATATTTTTTTTAAAAGAAAAAAAAAACTGTTTTTCATATATAAAACATTTTTTAACAATAAATTTATTTAAAAATAATTTGTTAAAAAACAAATAGTTTTTTAAAAGGTTTATTTATAAAAGCAGTTTATATATAATTTGTTTTTCAAAACCGTTTGTAATCAGAAAATGTTTAATATATAAAAAATATTTTTCATGTAAAAAATGTTAATATATGAAATAACAGTTTGTTAAAATGGGAATATACCAAATAGTCCTTCGAACTTTTTTTAATACACGTTTAGTCCACGCCTTCTTATTTTGCACCAAAAAGTCATTCACCATGCCAAAAAGGCTTTACCATGCCGCTGGCGCGAACCTTTAGGGTCCGTTTGATTCGTGGTGAAATATTTTTTACCGGTTAAAAAATAATTCACCTAGGTAAAATATGTGTTTGGTTGGGCATTTAACACGGTGAAATAAAATGAATATGGTGAAAAGTGAGGTGAAACTTTAACCATTTTAAACCATGGGTAGAGTGAATAATTTAACAGATGAAAATAATGGAATTTATCTTATTATCAGACTAAGCTTTCTTATTTCCACTTATAACTATAACACATTCATTTCTCCCTCTCAATTAACACGATCATTAAATATTCATTATTTTTTTTTTAAATTTCATTTTTTATTTAAAAACATAAAAAAAATTTAAAATTTTTAAAAAAGTCAAAAAATAAAAAAATAAAAAATTTAAATAATTAAAAATTTAAAAATAAAATTAAAAAAATGGAATAGTTAATCCTACACCCTCTATGTCTATCCCCACACCTTTTTCAATATTTAAATACTAAAAGATCAAAAGACCCTCTATGCATATATGATTTGAACAAATATAATCTTTTGACCAAAAATCTATTACTTAAAAAAAACGTAATATTATGAAAAAAATAAAAACATAATATTTTCAAAAAAAATCCTAATATTCTAGAAAATCAAAATTTTAATATTCTAAAAATATAAAAGTTATAAAAGTTATTTTTTCATTTAAAAAACATTATGATATTTATAAAAAAACATATTATTTTTTATTTAAATGGACGTTGATAAAAAACAGTTTCGTTATTTATTTAAAAAAATGGACATTCTTATTATCATTTCTAGTTAAAGACTATTTCTTTTATTTATTTAAAAAAATTGATTCATTATTTATTTTTTCAGTTAAAAACTGTTTCTTTTACTATTTTAAAAATAATCTTTTTACTATATAAAAAAAGGTCCGCGTCAGCAGTATGTATAGGCAGTCCAACCACTTATACATGCCGTTGGCGCGGACCAACATATTAGAAAAAATGTTTCGCGCCAGTAGTATGTATAGGTGGTCGGATCGCCTATACATACCGCTGCCGCGGACAATATTTTTTCAAAATAGTAAAAAGATTATTTTTAATATAGTTAAAAAAAAATAGTTTTGAACCAAAAATAAAATTTGTAAATAAAAAAAACACTTTTTTAAGAAAACAATCTCTTAAGAAAAACAAATTTTACGTTTTATATACAATTTTTTAATAAAACAAATAAATAAGATTTTAAACTTTATAAACAGTTTTTTTTAATTATTTATAAAAAACAGTTTTTTTTTATTGAAAATGTAATTTTTTTATTTTTATCAAATGTATTTATTTTAGTTGGAGGTGAAAAAATTGGACATTTAAATTTTTAAAATTTAAGGGTACAATTGTCATTTATTATTCAAAGGGTGTGGGGGAACATATGGAGGGTGTGGGAATAGCTATTCCCATAAATAAAATAAATAAAATAAAATAAATAAATGAATATTTGTTTTGTGCATGATAATGTGTTCAGAATTTTTTTATTAATTGGGACGGTTTCATAGTTGGAAACTATTTTTTTTAATTCTTTTAATTGGAATACTTTTTTTTCATAGTTGAGACTCTTATTTTTAATTGGAACTGTTTTTTTTTTAAATTAGGGCTATTTTTTTTCAATGTTGAAAACTTTTTTTTAATTGGGACTGTTTTTCTATTGTTGTGGACTACTGTTTTTATAGTTGACTCTTTTTTTTTAATTGTGATTGTTTTTTACATATGACAATTTTTTTCATTGTTGGAAACTTTTTTTTTAAATTGGGACTGTTTTCTTTTTTAATTAGATTTTTTTTTTAATTGGTACTGTTTTTTTACTTATTTGTCTTGCGTAGCCAAATATGACTAGTTAGGGGGGAGGGATTGTATCAAATTTGAGTTTGAGGTAAATGCATATTTTTTAATGGCCATTGACACTTGTGTGATGAAAATCAAAATAGTTATGTGCATTTGAAGTATGAGGGTAATATGATCATTTTATTTTTTCACCATATTCATCTTGACCATCCAAATAACAAATGGTAAAAAAATTAAAATTTCCACCTAGTGAAAACTCGACCATCCAAATGGAAATAGTGAAAACAAAATCACCAAGCTAATAAATCACCTTTTACTTTTAACACGGTGAACCACGAACCAAATGGATCCTTAAGGATAAGAGAATAAGGGACTTTTTGGTACAAAATAAAAGACTTGGACTAAATGTGTATTAAAAAATATTTGAAGGACTTTTTGGTATTTGATCCTTATTAAAAACATTCTTTTAACATTTTTATGTATAAAACTATTATTTAATATAATAGAGAATTAAGGTAAAAGTCATGTTCCTTCCTATATTTGGATTTTTAGGACAATGGTTTTCAAGTTTATAAATCTAGTCCCTGTGGTACAATAGCATTTATAAATCTAGTCACTGTGGTACAATTGCCTTTCCTTTTTGGGTCCGCGCTAGCGGCACCATTTTTCATCATTTTTCATGATGTTTTTAGTACAGGGACTAAATTTATAAAATTATATGGAGTATCCTATTTTTATACACTTTAAGCATTATAAGGACATTTTTTCAAAACTCCCTTAATATAATCCAAGTATCTTGATCTGGATTAGTTAATGAAGGAAAAAAAGCCAAATCTTTCGATTAAAGTGAATGTGTATAAGATTAAAAAGATGTTCATCTATGAAACAACTAAACCCGGATCTTTTAAGCTAATCGTGAACGTTGAAAAAAACAATAGAGAATTAAGGTAAATGTCATGTTCTTTCCTATATTTGGATTTTTAGGACAATGCTTTTCAAGTTTATAAATCTAGTCCCTGTGGTACAATACCTTTATTTTTTTGGTCTGCGTCAGTGGCACTATTTTTCACCATTTTTTATGATAATTTTAGTACAGGGACTAAATTTATAAAATTATATAGAGTGCCCTATTTTTATACACTTTGACCACTACGAGGACCTTTTCCCAAAACCCTCAAAAAACAAATAGGTAATTAAAGTATTCAAACAGAACGCGAAAGATATCAGAAAAGATAAAAGTAATTCAATTGACCCATTTCCACTAACACAAACACTACCATAAGGCCATCGAATGGGAGATGCAAATGTGCACATTTACACATTTATGCTTTACAGTGAGTATAAAAATGTGTAAATTTAGGAGAGAAAAAATGTAGAGGCAATGCAAATATACATTGACGATACACATTGTGTAACTAGGGGGCGCACAGCTGGGCGGCTAAGTGTCGCCCGCCCAAACTGTGGGCGGTAGACTATTGTCCGCCCAACCATTATAAATAGGGGTTTTGGAAAAAAGGTCCTCGTAATGCTTAAAATGTATAAAAGTAAGACACTCTATATAATTTTATAAATTTAGTCCATGTATTAAAAATATCATGAAAAATAGTACCGTTGGCGCGGACCAAAAAAATAAAGGTTATTGTACCACAGGGACTAGATTTATAAATGCAATTGTACCACAGGGACTAGATTTATAAACTTAAAAAGCATTGTCCTAAAAATCCAAATATATAAAGGAACATGACCTTTACCCTAATTCACTATTATAAATAAAACCAAAAACATAAACAAATAATGGATAAGAGTTGAACCGCTAAGATTTGTACTCTCAAATCTGAGTTTGTAAGTCTTACCCGTCCAGAGTGGACTCCTACTACTGTCACCTCTGTAAGGACATTTTTCTCATGTCCAACATGTTACATTTATGTATGTCCTACGCCGCTACATTTGGCACGTCACCTCAAGATGTCACTCGACGGCCTCAATTCGAATTTCGGGAATCAAGCATTCAACATCTCCATTAATGTGTCCCACATCTGCCTCAACGACTTCACGTTCCAAGATTTTAGGGATTTAATGCAAGTGGTACGCAAGGGAAGTCAAAACAGTGAAAAAAGGCACGATAGGAGAGTTCAAGGGCATTTTCGTAATTTCACATCCATAGTTCAGAGGTCTGGTCAACTAGAAAGTTAAAGAGCTCGCCGCAACGAAGATACTGGAAAAAACGGCACCTCAATCCGAGCTACGGTGAAGGAGTTATGACCTTTTGAAGATAGAGAAAATTCCTTAAAGAATGCTGTTTTTTTTTGTACGCTGGATAGAATTTTAGAGTTTTAAGAATGTGGGACTCTTCATATTTTTTCCTATAAATACCAACTTCGGGGGAGTTGTTTTGCAAGACTTTAGAAGACGTTTTTGAGAGTCCAAATTACTCTAGTCTTCATATTTTTGAGTCCCAAGACTCATGTTTTGATTCACACAATTGCCAAACCTTTGTGAATCTTTTTGGTAACCCAAGAACACAACTTTGGTTTGTTCAACCCTTGTGGAGAAGCCGTTCTCTTCTTCATTGCTGCCCTCCTGGAAAGGAAAACTTCCAGCCGCCGACATAGGAACCGATACCTGCGGGTATTTCTGTGTCACACTGTTTCTAGCCGTTGCTTTGAAGGTTTACCGAAGACACCGTGCGTTACACTTGTGGGCGATTATCAGGTTGTATGTAAGTCAATGGTCTTGTAAATTCTTTAAAGTTCTAGAAATAAAAGGTTTTGCCATTCGGGAATTTTTCCTTAACTTTGTGTCGCATGCTTTATATTTGATGGGTTGAATTAGATGCATGTTTAAGGGTTGATTTTATTTGGCTTAAAAGTAGACGCTAATTAAATAAGGGCTCTTGGAAACTTGCGAGTTATTTTTTAATCGATATCACACAGTCGCATACGACGTTTTTCAAATTGGTATCAGAGTAGGTTACGCTAATTTATCGCGTATTCCTATTTTCCGCAAAAATTTGTGTGATATTGATTTTTTAAAATCAGTTTTATGAAAAATCGCAATTTTTCAATGGAACGCCCATTTAATGAGGAGCCTATTTTTGAAAAATTTCACAACCGTGCTGAAAAATTAAAAAGTTTGAATTTGAAACTTTGCAAAAGAATTAAAGTTTTGGAAAAAGAAAATTCTCTCTTTAAAAGTAAGATTGAATATTTGCAAGAGTTTCAAACTCAAAGTGATATTTGTCGTGAGCACTTTGGTAATTTGTGTACTGATTTTGATTCTTTAAAAATTGCCAAAAAGAAGAGTGATGAGAGAGTCCTAGTTTTAGAGAAGGAATTGGAGGACTTAAAAAATTCTAGGGTTCCCGTTTGTGCCGTCGAGGATAAAAAATTAATCGATGATTTTACGGTACGCGAAAAGACTCTTAGGAATAAGTTTGTTTTAATTGAGGGAGAGCGTGATAAACTGTTAAGTTTAATTGATAATTTGAAGAAGGCATCCCTTAATTTGGAAGAGTCTAATTCTTTGCTTGAGTAAAAAATTTTGAAGTTAAAAAATGATTTGACAGACTCAAGTAGGTTTGATAATGATGGTAATGGATCATCGTGTTCTCATGCTTCTAATGCTAAAGCCAAAACCATTATTTGTTTTAGAGGGTCAACTAATTCCAAGGACGCTAGAAAAGATCACACTTTCGGTGTCATCCCACCCGTTTACACATGCTCATATTGTGGTAGGAATGGTCACCTTAGGCGATTTTGTTTTGATCTTGGAAGAGGTCCTAGGAATTCGAAGTCTAGTATTTTGTTGGTTCCCAAAACCCCTTGTCGACGTGTTTCATCCATTTGGGTTAGGAAATCACTTTTGGAGGAACTAGATTTTAGACAAGTTGATTCCCGTTTGCTTGCACATGATTCTTCTCTTGCCATATCATATAGATGATTGTGTTTGCATGTTTGTCATACGCTAGTTATGCTTTTTGATATATTTTTGCTAGCATTGTGACATGTACTTTTTGTATATATTTTTTTGAAAAATTTTGAAAAATACAAAAAGATTTTTTTTGTTGCACCGTTTATAGATGAACACTTTGGATGACCGAGTCACAACATCATTCCATTATTTTCATGTGACTATTTGATAGTGTTTTGAGACAATATGTCAATTCATCCTTGTGCTTTATAATGTTTGGAGTCATTAAGATGTAATTAAGTGTTACTTCCTACATGTTTGACTCACTTTATCCTTTATTGCACACATGCACGAATTTGTTTGATTATTGTGCTTGTCTTATCACATGTTGGTTGGGTGTTTTCACTTCAATCCTGTCCTTAAAACGAACCAAGCGCGATAATTTTTTATAAGGAAATTGTGCATATAAAAACCGTTTTGTGAGTTTGTGTGCTTTCTTTAAAAACGGGGAAGGGTTGCGAAAGGTTCATTTTACCTTTGCGAATACTAAGCCACCGTTAAATTGGACCTAAAAAATTGAGGAATTTTATTATCCGAGGTCCAAAGAGGTTAAAAGAGCCCGAAAAATTGAAAGGCAATAAAAAGAAATGCATGCCAATTATGGACCATTTAGGTTTTTGCACCAATTCTCCAAAGTTTGAGAATTTAGATTACCTCTAAAAGAATATATATATATGAGGGAGTTTGGTTGGAGAATTTAAAACGGGTTTGCACGTCCTTGAAATGCTTGAAAATGCGCTACATAGTTTTGGGCGTTATTGGTGTGGAAATCACTTTAACTTTGATTTGTTGATTTGTATAAGACGATGTCATCTAAATTCAACAAATTTTTTACACCTAAGGATACTTTTGATGATCATTCGTGAGGAGTACACATATGCATCGTGCATATATGATTGATTGAGTTGATTTACCTATCGAATGTGTTCACACCCATACATTCTATTCCCATGACTTGGTTGTTTGAGTCTAAATCCATGGTGTGATTTTGGTATCATGTTTTACATTTTTTTTCAAAATGGTATCTATTTTTTGTATAAAAAATTGAAAAAAATCAAAAATAGTTTGCGAAGATTTTTTTAGCATGTCCTTGCAAGAGCACGTTTGTCATTTGATTGATGCCTTGATTTGTATACCGTGATGCCCCGATTTTTCTTGCTTGTTTGATTCATTCTTCTTATTTGTCTATTTGGGGACATCATAAAAAGGGGGAGAAAGAATTATCTTATTTTGGGGGAGTTTGAATTTTGGGGGAGTTTTTGAGATTTGACTTATGCTTATCATATATTGGTATCTATGTTTATCTCATTTCAAACTCAATACGTCACTTGGTATTTTTTTTCTTTATCTCATGTGTGTAGGTACTACATTGATGATCTCTGAATTGCACACCCTGATGAGAAAAGATTTGAGGTTCCTGAAGATTTGAAGAACAAACGATGAAGACTATTCATTTGTACCTTTTCCAGTTTTGGGTTCATGGGAGGGTAGATTTGTATAGGCAATTTCATATTTGATAATTCAGATTTTTTATGTATGTACCGGCACAGACATAGGGGGAGATTTGTAAGGACATTTTTCTCATGTCCAACATGTTACATTTATGTATGTCGTACGCCGCTACATTTGGCACGTCACCTCAAGATGTCACTCGACGGCCTCAATCCGAATTCTGGGAATCAAGCATTCAACATCTCCATTAATGTGTCCCACATCTGCCTCAACGACTTCACGTTCCAAGATTTTAGGGACTTAATGCAAGTGGTACGCAAGGGAAGTCAAAACAGTGAAAAAAGGAACGGTAGGAGAGTTCAAGGGCATTTTCGTAATTTCACATCCATAGTTCAGAGGTCTGGTCAACTAGAAAGTTGAAGAGCTCGCCGCAACGAAGATACTGGAAAAAATGGCACCTCAATCCGAGCTATGACCTTTTGAAGATAGAGAAAATTCCTTAAAGAATGCTGTTTTTTTTGTACGCTGGATAGAATTTTAGAGTTTTAAGAATGTGGGACTCTTCATATTTTTTCCTATAAATACCAACTTCGGGGGAGTTGTTTTGCAAGAATTTAGAAGACGTTTTTGAGAGTCCAAATTACTCTAGTCTTCATATTTTTGAGTCCAAAGATTCATGTTTTGATTCACACAATTGCCAAACCTTTGTGAATCTTTTTGGTAACCCAAGAACACAACTTTGGTTTGTTCAACCCTTGTGGAGAAGTCGTTCTCTTCTTCATTGCTGCCCTCCTGGAAAAGGAAACTTCCAGCCACCGACATAGGAACCGACACCTGCGGGTATTTCTGTGTCACACTGTTTCTAGTCGTTGCTTTGAAGGTTTACCGAAGACACCGTGCGTTACACTTGTGGGCGATTATCAGGTTGTATGTAAGTCAATGGTCTTGTAAATTCTTTAAAGTTCTAGAAATAAAAGGTTTTGCCCTTCGGGGATTTTTCCTTAACTTTGTGTCGCATGCTTTATATTTGATGGGTTGATTTAGATGCATGTTTAAGGGTTGATTTTATTTGGCTTAAAAGTAGACGCTAATTAAATAAGGGTTCTTGGAAACTTGCGAGTTATTTTTTAATCGGTATCACACAGTCGCATACGACGTTTTTCAACCTCATATTTACATTGTTCCACTACAAAATCAAATAAAAAAATATACGTAAAAATGCATAGATTTACATATTTTAGGTGCCCCCTCCTGAACTGAAAACCACCATCACTGAGTTCCCCTCTCATTCACCTTCTTGAACGCCGGCTCATTAAGCATCTCCAGCGCTATGTTTGGACTGGTTTGAACAGAAAGGTAACACTACAAGTTTTATTTTCTTCTTCTGGCCGCGTGTTCTTCCATGGATCTCAACAGAGAGATTTCCGTCTTTGTAATCACAACTTTATTGTATGGTTGTGGGTGCTTTTTTATCTTGAAGTTTTCTTGTTGGGTCTTTTGGAGTCTTGTGGTAGCTATTATTGGTTAAAAAAATATGTTTCACATTGTTCACGAAATGGATTGGGCTACCAAGACTATTTCTGGTGGGTTTTTCATTTCGAGATGGCCCTGATCACTGGTACTTGGTTGATTGGGCTACTTGATGTAGAATATAGGTGAGGATCTTGATAAGGGAGACAAATAGTTCGAATCTGAAACGATTGAGATGGGTAAATTGAGGGGAGGGGGTCGTCGCACAACTCAAAAAAAAAAAATTGGTGAAAGAGAAGGGACCTGACTTACTAGGAGATAAAAGGAGAGGGAGAGAGTATTTGTTAAGAAATAGTGTAATGAAAAATGGATGTGCCACGTGGCACTTTGTGGGAACTGAAGAATTAAGGGTATTAATACAGTGACCCCCATTTTATACCCCAGTTTTGTACCCTTAATAAGAGAAAACAATAACAAATTGTACTCTATATCCTGACGGAATCCATAACAATAAGGTATAAACATTTAAAGAAAAGGGGAGTACATTTTAGAGTACCCATATCTTTATTGAAGAATTAATTATAGGGTTGCAATTTGCAGAGCGTTTTAGAATATAGAATAGATTACTGCTACTCACTTTCCTTTTATGTCTCGTAACCTACTCTTACAGTACACCTATCTTTTACTCTCATTCATCATTATCATCTCCTCTCCCCACACCGTTGTTTCAATGGTATCCTGAAACTAGCGCTACTCATGAGACAAACCCTGAACTTCATTCGATTACTCACTCTCATGACTACATGGCTCGAATACACTACATCTTACCATTTTTAAGGTCTTACCCGTCAAGAACATTCATACTTCGACTCTTCACACGCCACAAACATCATTTTATCTCTCAAAGAGTTTACATGTTCATTTAACTTACAAGTCTCTTCTATATGTTAAAAAGTTTTTGATCGATAATAATTTTAATTTTGAATTTCACTCCTTATTTTCATTCAAAATCACCACACTTACAAGAGAATTTTCCTCTAGGGACTGAGGGATAATATACTTACAATTATTTTGTCATTATCCACCCATCTTCTTATTCCAAATTGCAGTAAAATCCTGTTCCGATTTTGACATCAGCTTCTTAGTCATATACCTCATTGTGTTATTCACCAAGTTCTGATCAACATCGTCTTTCGTATTCCTCGTCTAGTTTGAGAACTATTGGAAATCCTCTTCAAATGGGTAAACCTTGTAGGTTTTCATTACCTCTCAAGACAAATGTTAATTTAATATGTTTTGGAATTATTTTTCAGTGATCTTCATAGTCCATATCCAACAATGTATAGCACTGATCACAAGTATTTTGTTCCAGTTTTAGAAAAATTCTCTAATTTTATATAGTTTTATCCCATTTCAATTAAATCGAATGTGTACACATTTTTCATCAATCTCAATCTTTTGTTTACAATCAATTCTATTAAAACTTAAAAATTGCACAAATTGATTGGGGTGGATAATATCATAAATTAAATAAGTTCTTTACTCAATGTGGTATTAACCATCATCTCCCATACCCTCAAACACATTAATAAGTTGATTTTGTTTAACGTTGACATTGCACATTATCGACATTAGGTTCACACTTATTGCTTAATCTTCTTCCCCTCAATGTTATTGGCAATATGGTTTTGAAACTAGGTTATTTATCATATATCGCATACTACTTGTGTAACAATCTTGCTTCTCCTTATTATAAATTTCCCAAACGTTTTTTTGGTTTTTTGATTTCCCTACCTTCCATAACACACCATTTTTCCACACATAGTTGATCTGGATAATAGGTTGAAGATATGGGAATTATAGTCAATTTATATCATTCTCGGCATCAATATACATCAAAATGGAAATTAAAGAAAATCGACCAAAACATAATAATGATAAAGCCAGACAAAAAGTATAATCAACTGAAATAAAAATGAAACTCTAATAAAAATGTAACCACCATTATAAATGTCATTTATACAAAAGTTTCAACTAAAATATAAATACATATGTAACCACCTCTGATCAAATGTACTCCTATATACAAGTGACTAGTAAAATAAAATAACAACTCCTATTATAGTATTGATACATTGAATCTCCAACCATTACAAATTAGACTACTCAGTCATGTTATTCCTCTAGATAACAATAATACTCGGGGGAGGGTTTATATAATTTGGTCAGTGAACAAAATTTAAAGGAAATAACTTACGATATCAAAATAGTAATAATTGTGCGACTCATTCACGCTGAATATGCCAGCCGATCAACACTCAAATACCAGAGACACCTCACGGCTCATTAAAATTGAAATACTATATGGGTGTCGAAACCAAGTGCATAATCAATACTAATAAGTCTCTTTCCCAAGAATAATAAATAATATCACATAACAAAACGCTACCATGGGATGCATCTAGCTGCACATGTACAAAATACAACATAATGTCCATCTTTTACTCATTAAAATACACATGAACTCATAACATAACATTTTCCCTTGTTTTAATATCTTTTATTTAGACGTGTCCACGACCATACTTCATCATATGTATTTAATACGATCCAGTACCAAACCCCAGTAATGCCACCCATACAATAAGACATACACAGTCTTATATAAAACACACGTAATGTGACATAGGTCCTTTTAGGTGAACTGTCCATCATCGGACTAGTATTAATCCCATATATAAATATCATACCTTTACATATAGGCATCTACCTTCAAGAGACCTTCTTGTTTCTGTATCCGTAAATTTATATTCATAAGAGTCCCTCACCTAACGAATTTTGAAAGCATTCACACATATAAGAATGGGGGATCAATACGCAATCACCTGACTAGGTAATCCCATACCAAAACTTGTTCAGTGGATCAAACAATTTGCATCTCAAATCCCATGGCATATATAGACTGAATGTATGATTTAAACCTATGACCATGCAATCTTACACCGTAAGCTATAATAAAACTCGTCCAATGGATCATGTCGTCCACATCTCACATCATGAAACAACGACAAAATGAATGTGTTGTATAACATAACGACTCCATAAAGTCTTGCATACCATCCAAGAGTGTACTAAACGGTCACAACCAATTTTACCAAAAATCCCGACGGATAGATTTTCCACGAATTCAACTAGTATGTTCACATAAACAAACAATTTACACATAAACACACACAGAATATATATATATATATATATATATATATATATATGTAATAGGGTATGCCCGTGCCTAAAGGCACACAGATAATTTTGAAACGTATAAATTCGTGTATCATGTAAATAATAAATATTTTATATATCATAAGTATACATTTTCACAGCATTGAAGCGTTTAACTCTGTGTTAATAGTTTTTTTTACAAAACGTGTATACAATTTAAAAAATTTTGACAGACTTTCCTTTGTTTGTAGGACTATCCACCCCGTTTAAGAAATAAAAATAGTGTAATAACAAAACTAGTTGTTCGTAACAATAATAATAATAATAATAATAATAATAATAATAATAATAATAATAATAATAATAATAATAATAGTCCATCCAAAACCTCATATAATGTTGGTTTTATTTGCAAAAATTGAGTTAAAGGAACGAATGCCCAAATGGGCTATTGGGATTTTATAATCAATACTCAAGTTAGATTCAACATACAAGACCTTAAACAAATGCCCAAGTGGGCTCTTGGTGCATCCGGGAGTACCCATCTCAAAGGAGAATCATGACAAAAGTGGTGGAAATGTTAGAATGGGTTACTGAGATTGAGAAACTGCCTTCCCCTAAGGCCATGAAGAAGGGTCGATTAGCAGTGAACATGAACAACATCATTAGTGCCCTCTCCACATTTTACAACTTCACAATCGGGTTCCTCTTCATCATCATCATACCTAACTGCAGGGGTAAGGATCACCATAAGGGCATAAGAAATGTGTTAATTATTTAAACCTCTCAAACCACAATACTCTAAATGCAAATTCATATTCTCTAATAGTTAAATATGCCCCAACCATTGAAACCATAATAATCTATATGCAGTAGAAGAAAACAAAAACGTGTTCTACTTGTGAGATTTCAGATATCATGTATCATGATCCAATTAAAATCAATAAAATTAAAGCATAATCCCTTCATAACTCTCTTAAAAAAAGTCATGTATTGCCCTAACTTAATTATTCTAAAATCATCATTTTACTAATATAGATAAATTCCCTTAAAAAGTACTTTACTTTAAATCTCTCATAAAACTAACACTCGATTTTTATTTTTTATTTTATTTTCAAAGGCATGTTTAGATGAAAACATAACTACCTATACATATAACTTACAAGTACTAAATGACTTGACATGCCAAAATTTCTTGATTTAGCATTTACACAAAAGTTTCTCAATATCAAACCCATATTATTTAGACTCCACTCTCCCATTTCATAGTCCTAACTTGACAGTAAACTCCAAATGATAGGCATACTTGAAATAAAATATTAGAGTGTAAGACATAAAAATCTTAGTGACCATATACACACACATACCACATATATAACCAACTTTATAACCATTTTTTCTTAATGTTATAAACCAATAAGGAATTGTGAAACTCTCGCAAGCCTGGGCCCGCCACAGTCCAATTAACCCACCACAGTTAATGGGGACCACTACATCCCTTTAATTTAGGCCCGAGTACACAAACCTTTAATTTGGATTAATGGGATCGGCACATCCCGTAGGACCCACCACGGTCCTTAATATTAGATAAAGAACCCACCACAGTTCATAACATTAGACAACTTCACTTAACGTTTTTAATTATATGCACATGTCTCATAAACACCACATCATTACACAAGAATCTCAACACATGTATTTAAGCTATACATTTCCATATGAAAATATAAGCATCTATATTTCATAGGGAAGGTCACTCATCTTAGAGTAAGTAGTAAGATTAATATCGAAACCTACTTCCTTTTTATGGCAGTATCAACTGCTTCCCCACCTTACAAAAACTCCTCTATTAATTGTAATTTTTTGAAGCAATTTCTTCCTTAACTTCCCCTTTTCTCTCTCTTTAGGCCAAATCATTCAAACCTTCTCATTTCTCATGAGGAAGAAGGTTTATATCTGATTTTGAATAAGAAAACACGTTATAAGGGGTCCAAAATCCATTAACCTTATAGCTATGTGTGGTTGGTTAGACTAAAGGTCCAATCAAACAATTCCACTAATGATAGATTTGTCCCACATTGGTAAAATCAACATAACTTGCTATTTTGGGCCCCGATTTACTCCCACTTTGCGTCTACGCGTAGATAACGTATTTATCCACAAGTTTTATATTTTGTGTTTTTCCACAATCGTAAAACTAGTATGCCTAATTTGGGATCAAACAGGAGAGTAGCAATGTAACGAAATCTCATAACTTTCACATTTAGCGACCAAACATCACCAATATTGCACTAACACCCCAGTTTACTTTTATGAACAGAATGATGAATTAGAAACATATTTTATGATGCATTTATCCACAAAACTGATCATATGATCTAAACATGTTATCCCTGATCACAAGCTCGATTAACATCTAATATAAACAACATATATATCATGGGAGTATGCATCCCCTAAACATAATAATTAAAATGTTAGACACCCATCACTAAACTTATACTTGACCATGTAACTAACATTCCTAATCACGTTTAGGGCCTTACAATTCTACCCCTCTTAAAAATAATTTTGTCCCCGAAATTTAATGCATAAGAAACTTACAAAAGAGATGAGGATATTACTTCTTTATATTACCCTCTCCTTCTCAAGTGGCATACTCCACATTATGACTTCTCCATGTTACCTTAACTAATGGAATGGTTTTATTATGTTACACTTGTTACTTTTGATCTAAAATAGCAATTTGTTCTTCCACGTAGGTCAAATAATCTTGAAGCTCTATCAATTGTGAAATAAACACATGTGAAGGATCGGGCATATATTTACGTAACATTGATATATGAAGAAAATTGTGTATCTTAGATAACTCTGGTGGTAATGATAAGTTATAAGCCATGGCTCCAACTAGTTTCACTATATCATAAGGGATAATGTACCTTGGACTTAACCTTTCCTTCTTTCCAAATCTCAAAACCCCTCTCCAAGGAGAAACACGTAGTAATACTCGATCACCTTCCTCAAATTTCAATTATTTTCTTCATTTGTCTCTATAACTTTTTTGTCTACTTTGTGCTACCTTCAAGCTCTTATGAATAAGATTTATCTTCTTAGTAGTTGCTTCACAATTTCTGACCCAAGTAATGTTCGTTCCCCTACTTCAGTCCAGTATACTAGAGTCCTTCACTTTATCTCATACAAAGATTCTAAACAATCCATCTCAATACTCGAATGATAACTGTTATTATAAGCAGACTATATTCGTGACAAGTGTTCATCCCAACTATCCTTGAACTCTAATACATAAATTCGCAACATGTCTTCGACTATTTGGATTATTCTTTCTAACTGTCCTTCCTCCCGAGGATGAAAAGATGTACTAAATTTCAATTTAGTCCCCAGAGCTTGTTGCAAACTAGGACAAAAGTGAGAAGTAAACATAGGATTTCGGTTAGAAATAACATAAACAGGTGCACCGTGCAATCTTATTACCTTATCCACATATATTTTGGCATATTTATCCATCGAGTAAGTAGTTTTAACAGAAAGAAAATGTGAAAACTTAGTCAATATATCAACAATAACCCAGATAGAATCAAATGCTCTTGATGATTTTGGTAAACCTATAGCAAAATATGTGGTAACATGTTCCCACTTTCACTAAGGAATAGGTAAGTACTGTAGTAAACCACTAGGCTTTTGATGCTCTACCTCCACCTATTGGCAAACTTAGCATCTAGAAATAAAATTTGTAATGTCGTGTTTCATTCTCGGCCACCAATAACATTGTTTCAAATATCTATACAGTTCCGTGCTCCTAGGATGCATAGCATATAAAGAACAATGGGCTTCTTTTAAAATTGTTTTCCTTAAATCAGGCACACTAGGTACTGACAAACGATTATCATACATAACAATGTCATCATCACGAATAGAATATTAATTTTCTTTACCCCTTTTTCATATTGTTTCTAACTTTCTCCAATTATGTATCTCTTGCTTGTAATTGTCGTATCAAATCTATCAACATTGGTCTAATATTTAAATGTGCTACTAGTCCACACTACTCATTTAAATTTAATTCCACCCCATTAATGCTAACTCTCTCAGTAGGTAATGCTAACTCTCTCAGCGGGTCAACTTGAATGCAATAAATAAAAGATAATCTGCCTAGAGATTTTCTACTAAAAGCATCAGCAACAACATTATCCTCACCCGGATGGTGATGTATTATGCAACCATAATTCTTTATAAATTACATCCACCTTCTTTTCCTCAAGTTCAAGTCTTTCTGAGTACACAAGTATTTTAAGCTTTAATGGTCAGTAAAAATTTCACAACTAAGACCATATAAGTAATGTCTCCAGATCTTTAGGGAAAAAACTAGTGTGGCCAACTCAAGATCATGTATAGAGTAGTTGTGTTCATGTATTTAAGAAGAAAAAACAATTATCTTTCCATGCTGCAATAATACATAACCAAGTCCTTAATATGAGGCATGATTATAAATGACTAAACCTTTTGTACCCATTGGAATAGTTAATACTGGAGCTAATGCCAACTTACCCTTTAAAGTTTCAAAGATTTTCTCAAAGTCATCATCCCACATGCTCTCATTTATGGTAAGCTTAGTCAATGGCAATGGAATAAAAGAAAACCCTGACATAAATTTCCTGTACTATCCAGCCAATCCCTGAAAACTACGTACCTTTGTCACACTAGTTGGTCTTTTACAATGCATTATTGTTTCCACCTTCTTAGCATCAACAAAAATGTCATCCGCAGAAATAACATGCCCCAAAAATACTATTATGTCTAGCCAAAATTCACATTTAGTAAATTTAGCATATAACTGCTTCCCTCTCAAGTCTGTAAAATAATACGCAGATGGTGTTCATGTTCCTCCCTACTACGAGAATATATCAAACTGTTATCAATAAAGACAATAAAAAAAGAATCCACATATGGGTGAAATATGCGGTTCATCAAGTCCATGAATACGACTGGTGCATTTGTTAACCCAAATGACATAACAAGAAATTCATAATGTCCATACCTGGAATGAAAAATAATTGTAGAAATGTCACAATTTTTTATTTTTAGCTGATGATATCCGGATCTAAGATCGATCTTGGAAAATAATTTGGCTCCATACAACTGATCAAACAAGTCATCAATGCGGGGTAGTGGGTATTTATTTCGGATCTTCACCTTGTTCAATTGGCGATAATCGAATCACAATCTCATGGTTCCATCTTTCTTCTTCACAAACAATACTGGGTCTCCCCTCGGTGATACACTAGGCCTTATAAAATTAGGATCTAATAAATCTTGTAGCTGTATTTTTAGCTCTTTTAATTCTGTAAGTGCAATACGATATGGTGCAACAGATATCGGTAGGGTACATGGTACCAAATCAATCATAAATTATACCTCACGGTATGGTGGTAACTCTGGAAGTTCTTCTTGAGAGACATTTGCAAACTCATTAACTATTGGTATATCTGATAGTTTTCCAGCCTCTTTTCGTGTGTCCACCGCATGAGCAAGATAACCCTAACACGATTTACTTAGCAGTTTATATGATTTTTTAGCCGAAATCAAATATGTTGGAGTGACATTTTGATCCCCGATAACTGAAACACTACCCCTTTTCTAAAACAGTCTATACATATGTGATATGAGGCCAAACAATCCATACCCAGTTTCACATCAAAGTCACATATATCGAGAGTTAATAAGTCAACCAACAACTCATTTTCACCTACTCTCACCACACCCCCTACACACCCTATCAATAACAACCAATCCCCCTATTGGAGTAACAATAGCTAAACTATAATTTAATGATGATGATGGTTTATTAAGTTGCAACAAATAAAGTATAGACATAAAAGAATGTGTGGAACCAGGATCTATCAACACATAATCATCTTTCTCATAAATAGGAAGTGTACCTATCACTAGATTCAGTGTAGCTTGTGTATCTTGTTGCATCAGTGCAAATACTTTCCCTTGGCCTTGGCTTGGAGATATACCTCCTCTACCTCCCCTGTGTACATTCTGTGTAGAACTCCTACCTCCTATTGTAACACTCCCAACTAATGTTGTATCTCCCATTATGGGACAATCCTTCTGCATATGCCCTGGTTGATGACAATGGAAACATAAAGGCGTCGTCTCAACTATTGTACACTCCCGAGACATATGCCATTAACCACCACATTTATAAAAAAATTGGTCTCTCGATCCCAACAGAGATGCATTTTCTGACTGACTTATCCCAGTCTTTTTACCTCGAGTTTGAAATCTTCCATACACACTTCTGCTATTTTTAAATCCTTGTCCCTTATACACCCCTCGTGCTACATTCTGAATTGACGTTCCCGTCTCCCATCCATATGATTTTTTACCATCGTATCTAGTTTTCTTCGCATGTTATGCTTTCATTTCTTTCATTGCTTTTTCTGACACCATAGCTCTATCCACCAAATCCACGTAGTTAGTTATATTCATATAAGCAACGATGGTTTCTATGTCTACATTCAACCCAGTTTGAAACCAATCACATTTACTTTCTCATGTCCTCACCAAATCAGGTGCAAATCTAGATAAATATATAAATAAAGTTTCATATTATGCCGCTGTTTGGTTACCCTATTTTAGCATGATAAATTCCTCCTCCTTCTCCTTCATATAAAGCCTTAGGAAATATTTTTCAAAGAACACATTCACAAACTTCTCCCATGTAATTTATGGAGGATTTGATGGCACCACTCCCCCAACAGTAGTAAGTAACCTCTCTGCAGCATCCCACCATAACTTTGCATCATCCTCTAATCTAAAGGTTGCTAACAAAACCTTTTGTTCATATTGCACTTACATCACCTTGAATATTGTTTCCATATTTCTAATTCACCCTTTTGCGACTAACGGATCAATATTCCAAGTAAATGCTGGAGGATTTAACTTCATGAAATTTATCACTATGTCCACCATGTTCTCGACCTCTCACTTGTTCCACTATTTATGCCATATCACACAATATTCTTCCCATGTCATCAATAGGTTATTATTGCACCTCTGGTTTATCAAGTTCAATATGTCTTTGTCTGTCCTGACTATTAGGAACATATGATGACTCATCCTCTGCTTTATCATGCGGCTCATGTGGATCCATCACTTACTTCTATACAAATAACTTAAACAAAATACAATAGCACAAGTTTAACATTAATATTATTGGTCAAAATCCTAACCCATAAAAACTCACTTTCTATTATCAACTGCTAATCTAGACCCTCACTCCCTATCCAAAACCTAATAGCCATGATCTGATAGCAATTTGTCGCGCCCCGACTTAATTAATTTAAAACCATCATTTTACTTGTAGAGATAAATCCCTTAAAAAATACTTTACTTTAAATCTCTCGAGAAACTAGCGGTATATTTTTTTTCCCTTTTTTTTCAAAGGCAGGTTTAGATGAAAACATAACTACCTTTACATATAACATACATGTACTAAATGACTTTACATACCTAAATTTCTTGATTTAGCATTTACCCAAAAGCTTCTCGATATCAAACTCGTATTATTTATACTCCACTCTCTCATTTTATAGTCCTAACTTGGTAGTAAACTCCAAACGATAGGCATACTTGAAACAAAATATTATAGGAGTGTAAGACATGAAAGCATAGTGAATTACCATATACACACATACAACAAACAAATAACCAATTTTATAACTATTTTTTCCCTAATGTTATAACCCAAGCAGGAATTGTGAAACTCTCGCAAGCTTAGACCTGCCACAGTCTAATTAACCCACCACATTTAATGGGGACCACCCCCATCCCTTTTATTTAGGCACTAGTACACAAACCCTTAAGTTGGATTAACGGGACCGCCACATCCTGTAGAACCCACCACAGTCCTTATGATTAGATAAAGGACCCACCATAGTCCATAACATTAGACAACTTCATGTAACATTTTTAATCATATGCATATGTCTCATAAACACTACATCATTACACAAGCATCTTAACACATGTATTTAAGCTATATTTCCATATGAAAAGATAAGCATATATAATTTATAAGGAAGCTTACTCACTTTAAAGTAAGTATTAAGATTAATTCCAAAACCTACTTCATTTGTATGGTAGTATCAACCATTTCCCCAACTTACAAGAACTCCACGATTTATTGTAATTTTTCGAAACAATTTATTCCCTAACTTCCCACTTTCTTTCTCCTTAAACCAAATCTTTTAAACCTCCTCATTTCTCATGAGGAAGAAGGTTTTTATCTGATTTCGAATCAGAAAACACATTGTAAGGGGTCCAATAGCCATTAACCTTGTGGTTATGTGTGATTGGTTAGACAAAAGGTGCAATCAAACAATTGCACTAATGATAGATTCGTCCTACATTGATAAAATCAACACAACTCACTATTAAGGCCCCCGATTTACTCCCACTTTGAATCTACGCATAGATAATGTATATATCTACAACTTTCATATTTTGTGTTTTCCTAAAATTATAAAACTAGTATGCCGAATTTGGGCTCGAATAGGAGAGTAGCAATGTAGCATCAACACCCCAGTTTGCTTTTATAAACATAATGATGCATTAGAAACATATTTTATGATTCATTTAACCACATAACTGATCATATGCTTTAAACATGTTATCCCTAATCATTAACTCAATTAGCATTTAATGTAACACTATACATATCACGTGAGTATGCGTCCCCTAAACATGATAATGAAAATGTTTAACACCCATAACCAAACTTATAAATCATAACTTATACTTAATCATGATACTAACATTCCTAATCATGTTTTAGGGCCTTGCAAGTGACCACTTAGCAATAACATTACTTAATATTGATTTGATCACGATCATATCAGATATGTGCAATCAGATAAGAACCTATGATCAGTTGTGTGATTAGATCATATATCTATCATCAATCATATCAAATAAAATAAAAACTGGTAGTTTGAATGCCTAACCTTATTGAAATACGTGTACCATAATACACATACTGTTAGCATATTGTGTGATCTGATTTGATCCTGATATGATCCTGACATCTTTTATGGTAAAAATACTTGAAATTGGACTTAAATAATGAATTGTGAGATACGAAGGAGTGCATAAATACTCTTCGAAGAAAATAAACTACTTTAGATAGACATGGATAGCAAATCAAGAAAACTCACTACATTATTAAACTTGTAATAATAAATCCCTACACATAACGAAATAAACCTAATGCTTAGTTGCCTAAAATAAAATTAATAACTAAACAACCCACTCAATCAACACACTCTTTGTGCTCATAACAAATGGATGAGAAAAAAAACATTTATAGTGTTGAAAATCAAGACCAAGCATAGTAATGCACAACTTTAATGTAATGTTCAAACATAGATCATGTCAGTACACTAAAACTTCAATAAAACACTAACTCTAAAATGTATTTGTCAGAATCTCTCATTGTTAAGATCAAAGAACCTTTGATTTCTTGGTGAGGATGACCTTAAGTTTGTGTGCAAGGTGTTGGAAATAACAGCAATACATCAATTTCATTATAAAACAAATAGTACCTAAAAAACAAAAAACAAAATTAAAAAAGAGAGAAATATAAGAATATATATTCATTGGTGAGATGAGACTGCTCACAATAAGAATAATTGACCAAGAATAACACATTGTACCTATTTAATAATGTTCCTTGAACCAAAATCACAATGGAGTTGGGTAATGGCATTATAAAAGCTATTTTAAATTAAGTAAATTAATTAAAAGTAGCTAAAATTAACAATGCATCATACAAAATATCCATATATTCAATCACACCATGAATTGAATTTGTTATAAGTTTATCTAATTTGAATACATACATATATAACTATGAATAAACATATAATTAAAGGGATAAAAGAGTTGGTGACGTGACGCTTGCAAAGAAGAGACATGCTCCATATTCTGTATTCAGAATCCAAAATGAAATGATACTTTTTTCGTGAGAACCCGAAATGAAACTTTTCTATTCCAAACCAAAATTTTAAACCCTCTAATTTTTAAAGGCCTGAAAAAATTATTGAGCTCAAAGAGCCCTGCTTTCATATGCTTGGATAACCGAGAGTTTTCAAATGTCTAGTAAGCCACCGTAAACACACGTCATGACCATACTGAATAAATCCTAACAAGAGTTCCCTAACTTTAATGATAAAATTATTTAAAACTAATAAAGTGGGAGAGATAATTACCAATGATGATTCATCCTAACTAGAAGCACATATCAGATCGATTATGTGAAGAAAAAAAGGAAAAACTTTAGAGTAGCACTTCAAAAGTTAACACATTTTGAATATATAGTGAGAGGACAAAATAAATTCTATTTTCAAAGTAAGATAAACTGTTATTATGTTACAATGTCCTTTATAGTGTTAAATAACCTTCGACCATATCAGACTCATTCTTGCTAAGAAATTTAAATATATTCACGGTATTAACTTGGTAACTATTATAACATGAACATAATATGCCATTGTTATACTCATTCTTCCTTTATAATTCAAAGTCAAGATACACCATTACTATAACATGAACATAATAGGAACAAATATTGAAAGTTTATGAACTGAATATGAAGAGAACATTGAATATAATATGAAGAAAGATTAGGAAGATTATGTAGCTTATACGTATTAAAAGAAAAATGGTTGCAATAATATGAACAAAATATGAAGAAAATATTGAGAAGAATATGAACAAGGATATTATAATCAATGCCTTTATGGTTCTTGAAAAAATAGAGGCAACTTCTGGCCATAAATTTGGTAGGGGAAAATACCGATCCCAAAAGTAGTAAACCAACGCGTACAACACAGTCATTATAAAAAGTAAATATAAATTTAGTTTTTGATTTCGACATAGTTTCGAAAATATGAACTATGGTTAGTAAAGCCCCAATTACAATTCATAATAAATGGCGGAAAATATAATTGTCAATATAAGTTTTGAATTATATATAATAACCATAATGGAAGTTAACATATGTTTTTGAAATTTACACATTAGGATTAGAGAACAAAATAAAAGATTATATGATAATTTAACTCAGTTGTGTTTACGTTTTTTGCTCCTTTGTTGGATAAAGACTTCTTATTCCAGAATTCCCAAAACACTACCCAACTTTACGTTCCCATTTTAAGAAATTCCAAAACTCCTTTTTATTCCTGTTTATTGCATCAGGAAATGAAAAATTATTTGTTAAAGTAATATACAAAAAGATAATGAGTCATAATGAATAGGGAGTAAGATAATGAAATAATTAAATATATTTCCTCTATAAATAATGAAATATATACACAAACCTCAGAGTCTAGTGTCATATCTAATTGAATAAATTACGTAATAAAAAAATTCACTAATGAAGCAGGAGCACTAAAGGATGAACCTTCTAAAAAGAACCAACATTAAGGCAAGCTTCTAATATTTCATATCAAATCACATTATAATGCTCTGATATATGATTTGTTAGATTAGTGAATTCTTAAAACACCAAACTTGAATCATGAAAAAATGACACGTTCGCGGAATGTGTAATACGATTAAATGGGAGTTAATAATAGTTATAAAAATGATGAACACTAAAATGGATATTGAAAACAAACACAGTGTTTTGTAATCAATAGACAAAAAATATTTTTTGAAACTAATTACTGTTGTGAAAATCAATTTTTGTGAAAATGAAAAGAAAAGGTACAATGGATACAAATGACTCAGATGGGATTAAATCCGAATACATGGAAGGGGAAATAAATACAAGTAAATTTCCCTTATTTTACCCATTAACACCCAAACAAACATAGAGATTTATGCCTGAAACTTGAAGTTACAATAACTATTGCACTGGTTGCATGGAGTGGGTCGGGAAAATAAAAAACTATCCATAACTTTGATGGATTAATTTATCGTGTACTAACTATAAATACTCCACAAGTTCCTATTTTTGAATCCGAGTTTAATTACAAGTGCACGATATAGGGATTAATACCACACATTAAAGCAAAATAAATAGGGAATAAATAAACCTCGAGATCTCTAAAAGTAGAGATTTGGAATGCTTTGTTGCCTATTCTCAGTATTCGAGCGAACCTAGAGATTGGCTCAAATAAAGATGTAAGTTACGGATGAAATAAATGACCCAAAACACATGCACGTCTAACAAATACGATGATGCAATAATGTGTATCTCAACCAACTGTTCAAATTAAGCAGCAAAAGTTGATTTAACACCTTGTTTTGATTTTTGTTTACTTTAACAGACATGGTTGTATGAATCTAGGTTATTAATTTGGTTTTAAGAGTCAATTTTTATAGTTGGTTGTATGAATCTTGATATGAATTTAGTATTAACAGTTGGTTGTATGAATCCTGATATGAATCTAGTTCTAACAGTTGGTCTAATGTATGGTTATGAAATTACTTTTAATAGTTGTTAAACTAACTGTTCATATCAATTTGGTTTTATCATGTTAAACCATTTTATAAAATTCACACTGAACATTTATAAAATGTTTGAATAGTTTGCTTTTAATGACTTTGACATATAACTTTGTTTTTAAAATGTCTAAACAGTTGGTATGAACAATTGGTTTTTAATGACTTTGAACAATTGGTTTTTAAAATGTCTGAACATTTACAAAATAAGTTTTATGCTCCATAAATGTGCTAGTAAAACTCTGACCTATATTGACCTCTCCAATAACATGTTCTTTGGGGAGCTTCCTGAATGTTTAATGCATTTCAATGACCTCACCATTTTGAAATTGGAAAATAATAATTTACTAGGTAACATGTTCCGTGTAATTGTGGATGTATTATAGAAACTATTGTAGTTCTAGAATTGTGGGCTTTGGGAATGTAATCGTCTTTTCTTCCTGATATGTAATTGACTTATATTTCTCTAATGACTTATCTCATATGATTCATTTTAAACTCATTTATTGTTTTTATATTACATGAATTCGTTTGGTGTGGTTGAAATGTAGTGACAATAATGAATTCACTTATTAAGAAGGACCTCGAACTAACTTGATTTACACAAGAATCTTTCAAATAATAACAGAAATCCAACTAACATTCTTTCAAACAAAATTAAAACTTCAGACATTTTATAAATGTTCAGTGTACATTTTGAACCAAAATGCCAAAAAAGTTTTGTCAATTGGAATATGTGAGGCTTTTAGAGAAACAAGACTAGTATTACTCTTGTCTCCATCTCAAAAGTTTTGTTATAGAAACAAGACTAGTATTACTCTTGTTATTCTCCCACGAACAAGTTGTGCAATATGTTAAGCTCCTTAATAGTTGTATTAATACAAATGGAAAGTGGCATGTCGCTATTGGTTAGTGCCATTGGCACGGAACCACATCCATAAGGCAATAACCAATCATGACACAATACTTCACTAGTCATGAGTCGACTTACTGAAACTATAATTTTTGTTGTGAGTCATTGTTCGTTGTTTTGGCAACATTATTTTGTACATTATGGCTTCTAGTGATGAAGGAGGATCGAAGCAACCATCATTAGAAAATGATATTCAAAAAACATTTCTTCCGCTATAAGAAGAATTAGCCTATGGAGATTCGAACCAACCATCTTTAAGTGCGAGTAAGTAAAAAATGAAAAAAAGGCCAAACAATTGGAATGTATGACCCCGAATGGTAAAATGATGATCACCATTCTAGTTGATGGGAGTTGGTCCATGGAGTGGAAAGTGAAGTACTCATGTCGGTGATTTTATTAGATCTTATATCCCAATTAATTATGAAGATTGGAGAGTTGTGCCAAAAAACTATAAAGATGACGTTTGAAATGCTTTATTGGTAATATTTTCATATTAAATATAAAAAAAACTTAGCCGTTGGTTATATGATATTCATTGTTTTATTATTTAGTAATGTTAATTACATGGGTAATTTGAGCTCGATGTCTAACTAGAGGTGGCTCGCATATTGATGGAGAATAAGTTCCCACAAAAATTTAGGACGCACAAAAATAGTATGAGATATTTTTTGTCTATTGTTGTAATTATACCGGAAGGTCTTGACCCTAATATATGGAGATCATTTTGTGAAAATGAAAGTAAAGCAACAAAAAAGACACAAAACATTGAAAATTCCAAGAGTCGGACCAAATTAAAACATGCCCATACACTTGGGTGACGCACCTATGCTGCGGTGGAATATGAAATGGTATGTAGCATAAGAACTATAAATTCTTACCATCACTATTGTTTAAAGCATGTGGTATTTAAATTGCTAACACGTGCCAGTTAAATTATAGGTTGAATCAAACCCAGAATAAGAAGTAAAGCTAGTAGATCTATGGTTTGCGGGACACGGGGATAAAAATGGGAATGTCTTAGAAAGTGCTAGGATTCAATATGTGAGTATTTACATGAGAAGTAAAAGTTTTTTTAATGTATATTTTTCCGTTTTTATTAATGATTTTTCTTATTTAGATCTATAACTATATTGTGATAGGATAAACTCAAGGACGTGGTTGAAAAAAGGAAGATTGAGAGTGGAGAGGGTAGTAGTAAGAGCCAATGGTTAGAAAATGATGAGATGACAGAAGTTTTTGGAGAGGAGAAAAAGGGTAGAGTTCGTGCAGTTTTCCCCCTCGTTTCGAAGAGGAAGTTGACGCGTTTAAGGGTGGAAAAGGAGAAACTAAAACAAAGAAAGAAGTTAAATGATAGAGCGGGTGCATTGAAGGAAGAGATCATTGATTCTATGAATCAAAAATTGACTGAAAATAACATAGATATTCAATATATGAAGGTATATTTGTATGTTACATAATTTTATTTAATCGAAATATCCATCTATTTATAAAAGTATTATCGTTGTTTGATCTTATTTGTCAAGAATTCTATACAAAGTTTGGTTCAAGCCTTTAATGCTACAAAAGGAAGATGGTTGACAACTGACACCAATAAGTGAGCATGCATCTAATACATGTCGTCCGTGGATAAATCTTTCTAAAAATCTAGATAATGTTTTTGGATCAGCTCCTTGTCCTTCCCCCTCCGTCAACCCCAACGTCATCTTGCTTGATAGGTACAATGAAGAATTGGCAAACGGGTATGTCATGACGGATGAGAAAAATGATATATGTCACGGGAGGCGAGTTGGAGTCAGAGAAAGGAAAATATATGTGGAGGAAGTTATGAATCCCGATGCTAGGTTGAATGCTCCGCAAGGTGGCAATGACACTTTCGTCGATTTAGTCTTGGTAGGATATTTGATTTGGATGGATTGTTGGCTTAAATATGTTTAGTTTATGAGTTAAGACCATGATTTTATTTTTGTACTGGATTTAATTTTCCATGCTTTTGATTTGGACTTGATTTGTAGTATGATTTTGCTATGGTATTTGTTTAAGTTATTTGAATTTGGATTGAATCTGTACTATGCTTTTATTATGGACTCTGTGTAAGTTATCTATACTTGGATTATGTATTGTAAAACCATTTTAACTCCACCAATGAAAATATTTTATATGAGAATTGTCGGTCCCAAGTCCGGATAAAGGAGGAGGGGAAGGTCATTTTCTAGAATTAGAGAATTGGTCTAAATAATATTATTTGTTATATGAATAACCATATTATCCACTAAATAACATGAATACTAGTAATAATTCAGTGAAAAATACGATTTAAAATTCAGAGAGTATAGTTAGGTTTATTCAAGTTGTGATTATAGGTCATTGAAGTTATGATTATAGTTTATAACTTTCTGATGACATGTATAGACACATAGGCTTGAATTATGCAGGATCTAAGAGCTCTGAATGATGTTGCGAGTAGTTGTCCAGTCATTCTTATCAATCCTAGGTTCAATGTTTTAGCCCCTATATCTGAATATTAGCACCTTGATAAATATAAGTATCTTTTTTAGCATTAATAATCATAAAAATTCTATTGCGAGTCTCTTCATTATTAGGATTTAATGGCTTCTAGTGGTATCATGCAAGTAAGTTTCATTGACAATTACTCAAACTATGTTTTAATGACCATTAAGGTAGATTTGATTATTGAACATTTGGTAAATTATATGTTGGCTCTGCACTTCAGTAAATTACATATTAGCCGAAAAATTGATACACCTGGTTTTTTTCCTAATCAAAGGTCCTCTCGAAAGATCTAAATTGTCTTGTTAGAAAATATGTCCCAAAGAGGCTCAATTACGCTCCCTGCTCTTCTCCTCTCCAAGTTGATACAACTCTTTATATCCTTTTCTTTCGATCAATTTCAACTTAAAGGTAATTACTAAATCGCATTACCATTACTCAACAAATATATACACAATACATTCACAATTTTAATATTAACCTCAAACGGCTCACACTGTGCCTCTTTGGCCTCCAAGTTATTGTATTTTCATAATAATTTTATTGACCAATTGATATTTTTCTAAATATATTGTGATAACCTCTTCATAACCATTTTATTTCATGGCGTAGGACACAATACCGGTTCCTCCATAACCATTAAGGAATATCTGATTATTGACTAATTGATACTCCTACTTTTGTTCTCAAGGCAATTCCTTTTCTACCCCAAGCCTTCGTTTAAAAAAATATGCAATTAGGATTCGTTTCTCTCTGATTAATAAAAAAATATATCATTAAACCACCATCATAAAACCACAATCGCTTGAATCACAACATATAAAATTACATGTACGAAAACATTATACTGTGGCCATTTAAAATTCAAATACATGAGAAGAAGTTGTTGTTTTGCATTCAGTCTTAGAATGACTAGATTTCGAAGTAAAAATCACTACATTGAATAAACACTTTAAATATTGCAAATTGAGTAAAAGGTACAATATTTTTTTAGTTTATGATTACAATCAACTCCCGTTGTCATCTACAATTGCTCTGGTCATCAAATACAACATTGTTGTAAATAACTTATATCGTCAAAATACACTCCCATCCATCATGTTTATAAATAAAAAAAATCTCCCATCATGAATTGAGGCCTCGCGGGGATTTGTTAATATATGTTTGGCCGCAGCTTCATCGCCTTGTAAATACAAGGATTATGTATTTGTTTGGTAGATGCCTCCTCCCCAAATTACTATTCATAATTTCCTTTTTGGGATGTCCTAAATTAATAGTGAACTTTCCTTTTTTGGGTGTAATCATTGGAGTGAATTCCACGATAGTGAAAAAGTCTTGGTCTTGGCCATTGATCGAGTGTATTGTTAAAAAATGTATTTTTCAAACAACGACCATTGGGAATCTTTAATGCAAGCCTGAAAGTATAACCAAAATTGAAATAGATATGTTACAAATCTTGTCTTCACTGCAGTTGGTTTCATCTTTAGATATCACATTGTTGGTTTCGATTATGCTAGTATATGGCCAGATCAACACAATATGCACTGCTTCATTGCTCAACAGCTTCGCCCCCTGCATGAGTTTCATTACTAATAGCATCAGCAATGGAACTTCACCCACTACTGACTGTTGAAATTCACTCAGGTCCCTTACTAGTAATGGCGCAGAGTATTTGTGTCAAATTGTAAAAGGAAATGTCCCCTTTCAAGTACCCATCAATCAGACCCTCGCCATATCGCTTCCACGGGCTTGTAACATTCCTGGCGTGCCATTACAATGCAAAGGTCAGATTGTTGTTTACCTATGAAGTTAAATTTCTCTTAATTTCGGATTAAATTATAAATATTCCTATTTTTTTTTTATAATTGGCTTTTATGTGTGAGATGCTGCATTGTTAGAAATAGGGATTTTCACCTTATCCACTTAAAGTAAATTTGTGTCACTTATCTCATTTGCTTATGCCCTATTGTCAGTTGTTCATTATTTTGTTTGCCATGTGTTAACACTTACATTTACTAATTATATTTTGTCTTTTCATCCCCAAATTGCAGCTTATGTTGCACCCACCCTATCTCCAGGTATCATACCAATTTCAAAATAAATTGGTCTTTAATTCTCCATGGCATGTGAATTTATGAAAAGTATATTTCTGAGTCATATAAGTAAAGAAATTGAACTTTTATGGAATATAATGGACAACAATTTAGTTACTTGTTAATTATCCATATCTAATTTGAATGAAACAGGTTCGGTTGCACCAGGGACAACACTATCTCCCAGAACATCTCCTTCTCCTAGTCCTACAAGTACCCTACCTTTCTAATATATTAGTCGCAACTTATCATATTATTAATCCTAAAAATTAGTCGCCCACCTCTTTTATTAGAAGCTTTTGATGTTCCTCAATCAGTATCACCAACTACAACAACAACAACTCTCTAAAATTGTAACATGAGCTGTTGTAGTTCCTTACAAAATACATACTACATAAATATTACAGGATGTCTTATCTGTTTTAAATTATTAAAATCACTAATTTGAATAACCCATGTGCTCACTCAATTCAAAAGCCCGTACGACGCACTACTCCCCAAGTTCTCCCCTACCATGCATGGCAGAGCAGTGCCTGGGTTAAAGCATACCAGTGCCTAGACATCACAAAGGCCTCTTTATTCATAACCGCTGCTGCCAAAACCAACTCCCGTGTGTGATTTTGGTTAGGCCTTTCAATATATATATATATATATATATATATGTGTGTGTGTGTGTGTGTGTGTGTGTGTGTGTGTGTGATTTTAAATAGATTTTTTTGTGTTTGGTGTGTGAAACCCCATGTAGATTCAAGTGAAGGGGATTGTAGTGGGTCGTGCACTGGACTTGAATGCGCTAAAGGGGCATGCCGAGCTTATAAGTGAACTAAAGGACATGTTTGAAATTAATGGAGAGCTTCTTCCCCGAAATAAATGGAAAACTTTCTTTACAAATGACGAGGGGGATATAATGCTTATGGGGGATGATCCATGGGCGTAAGTAGTATACATTTCCATAATTTTTATGATTGCCACTCACCTGTAAACTTATATCCGTAGCTTCTCATTAAGGTTACCATTTTGACATTGTTTTATAGGGAGTTTTGTGATATGGTGAGAAGTGTCTTTATTACTCAAGCCAAGACGTGAAGAAAATGAGTGTAGGAAGCATGGTACTCTACGCTTGTCCAAGGAAATAAGCAGGAGGTGAACATCTAACTCATCATCATTTTCATTTAAGTTTTGGATATATTCTGCAAACTTTGATAATTATATCTAGATGTTTTACTCAGTTCTTGGTCTTATATCCAAATGTACTCAGTTCTTGGTCTTATATCCAGATGTTTTACTCAGCTCTTGGTCCTATACCTCTAAGAAGTGATCAAAGACCACGGAACAAGGCATTAACTTGAGTGGATGTGGCATTAGTTCAAGTTAATTTTTCAAATTAACTAAAACCCACATGTGTACTTGATTCTAACTTATCTTCATGATGATAATTCTTAGATTTCCCAAACTGGCTTATGTAACGAGAGGAACAATTCTTAGATTTCACAAATTTTCTCATGTATTGAGATGGATTTCATATGTATTGAGATGAATTTTCTATTAATGAAATTTGGGCTATTAATTTTATTGAGGTTATTATCTAAGTGTGTATTAGTGTTGTTGTTGCAGACTATTTGTATTGTTGCACTATTTTTTATACCTTAAACAGGTGGATAGTACTATAAATAAAGGAAATCTTGTCCAATTTTTTTTAAAAATTTAACTTATTTGAATTGAAATTAAATCAGATCGACAGTTATTTTGTTATTGTGTTAGCATTTTTTAATATTGTATACCCTAGTCTCTCTCTCTCTCTCTCTCTCTCTCTCTCTATATATATATATATATATATATATATATATATATATTAATTTTTTTAATATTAGTAACGGACCTATACCCTTACTAAATGTGTTACAAAATTATATTAGATATGTGTTACGAAATACTGTAGCGGTAAAAAAGTGTTAGTAACACAAAATTTAGTAACACTTTAGTAACGGTAAAATGGTTTTAGTAACATAGAATTTAGAAACAGTAAAAAAGTTTTAGTAATTTGCTTCCCCACACCTTTTTTCTATCACTTTTTTAGTGTTAGTAATTATTTTAGCAACACTACAATAGTGTTACTAATTGACTGTTTTGGTGTAGTGATTATTATTGTTATTATTATTATTATTATTATTATTATTATTATTATTATTATTATTATTATTATTATTATTATTATTATTATTATTATTATTATTATTATTATTATGTTCTCACTTGTATTAGATTTACCTAAATGCAAAAAGAGATGCCGGAAGGAACCTGAGACTGGGAAAATTGGGTTTGAAAAATATGTAAAACACGGCTAGATTTGTTACCAGGCTCATAGATAGGGTCCCATTTTAAAACAAGACGAAATCGTGCGGGAATTTGGGAGGCATGACTACCCATCATTTCGGCAGAGTTTCGGGTACCAAATGACAAACTAAATATGAGGGTATGCAGTTGTTGGATTAATTGGAAGGGTTCCCCCCTTTGGCATGACTTCCACGATATATGTCTTTCTTTTGAGGGCAATTGGTACGAGTGGACAAGACATCTGATATATCTGAGTGTACATTAATTTCCTCACTATATACTTCATGGGGACAGTATGCATGAGAGAGAATTCGATATACTCGACGTACGTGAACGAGTTCCCTGTGATATACCTCTTATCATAACTTCGATCAAGCAATATGGTGCGTGGGGAACCGTTCGATATATGTCGAAGGTACTTAGCCAATGAAAAGTGAGAGTTATATCGCTTAGGCTAAATTCAACCTGCTACCAGTGCCCATCACAAAGTGACTCCCCAGTTACGGGATAAAATTTAGTCAATAGCCTTGCTATTTGGTGATGTAGTGTGAAAAATGCATGATTTTTTATTAGCGTATTATGGAAAGAGTATTTTATTTAGTATGATGAGCATCACACTAATAGGAAAGTATGTACAACTATAAAAAGTAAATCTATCATGGATCATGGAGATTACACTAAGATTGGATATGTGAGAGTGAGTGATGGGTGAATATCTATAAGTGAGTGTGTGGTAGTGAACCTAAGCATGGATCAACTACAAGTGTGAGTGAGCATGGATATATGCAAGTGTGATAAGTAGAGGTGTGTGTTAGTGGCACCTAAGCATGTATATTCTAAGTGGTGTGTGCAACATGTGGGTGTAAGTGATCCTAAATGTAAGTAGTGTAAAGTGTACATGAAGAGTATCTACAAGTGTGTGAGTCAGGAGTGAGTGAGATGTGATATAAACATGAGGAAGATATATGCAGAAAATAATAGAGGAGAAAAAAGGGAACATACAGGTAGGTGCATACGCACACAAGCAAAACAATATAGCAGCCATGCAAACAGAGTCTAGCCCTCTTAAGTTTGTAATGACCCAACTTTTATATATATAGTTTGTTTTTACACTCTTGTGTTACTTATTATCTTATAAATTTTGTATTATTAGATATGTGGTATTATTGGCTATCAATATAACAAACCCCCATTTTTAATTACGAAGAATAAACTGTAAATTGGATAAGATCGAAGTCTTATGACATATCTTAAGGTAAATAATAAGTTTTGGGGTAGAAAATATAATTTTATGAAACTTTAAGGACTAAAATAAAAATATAAAATGGGCCATTTTGTAAATAAAATATTTTTAAGGACCTCTAAGAAATATTCAAAATATATAGTGTGAAATTACTAAAATACCCTTCATGTGTAAAATGACCCTTATACCTTTGTCACCTTTCCACCACGTGCTGGTCACTTCCACCTTACACATGTCGTCTTTAGAGAGAAAGCTAAAACACTTGTCATTATTTGGTGATATTAACAGTGCAAGACCACTTCGGATCGTGACACCTCGGTGTTGAATCACCACTCCAAAAAGCCTAGTCATTAGACACGTGTCAACACCGTCATACTTTTGAAAACCTATAAATAGGGCCTTGGGGTTCATTTGAAACTCATACCAATTCCTTGAGAATAATAGTTAGAAAGAGTGATATAAAGCTTGGGAAATATCTTAAGAAGGATTTGTATAATTTCGAAGAAAGAATTCATTTCGTAGGTATGATTTTATTTAAATGTTATAATGTATTTTTATAGTTTTACTTTTGTGTTTTATAACTTTACTTAGTAGTTATGCTGGTAAAATACACAAAGGACTTCACTAATCAAAACTTAAAGTTTAGAAGAAATCCAAGTTGATTTTATTTTCATGTAAACTTGTTTGAAATTATATATGCGCTTTTAAAAAAAATGATTTTTTAAAAGTAATTACTCGTTATTATGGAATCCCATTTAAGTAATTCCAAAGTCAGGCCCGGTGAAATTCTGTCTAGATGAGATGGTATTTAAGTGGTGCCCCTGTGACCCTCCATCTGTTCAGGGAATGAATCCATAAATGTTCTTCCTAGAGGAGATGGTATTTAAGCAGTGCCCCTGTGACCCTCCATCTCTACTGGGAACCGACTGATTAGGAAGAACTATGAATTGAACCCTTTAATTACGATCAATGAATTTTAAAAGTTAAGAAAATGGATTTTAGTAATCCTTTGAAACAAGTTATTATTAAAATACAATATGTAGACTGGACCTTGTTTAGAACGTATACTTAAACCTTTATCATATTTGTTAGATTAACGTGCGATCGAAGACTCAATATCTCTAATTTCGACCTCTATTTTAGGTGAGTACTCTATGCAATTTCTTGTACATTTTGACTATATTATATAATGCAAACTATGCATATTTTGTGAAATTCTTTTATTATCAAAATACATCTGATACCGATGATTCCGTCATTTGTTATATGTCTATATCTCTCGATATAAACATCTGATTTGAATTCTGAAATTTTTTATTCGGCCTATGGAAACTCTTTTACTATTTTGGCCTTGATTACCAGGTGGAAATATTTGGGTGGTACCTTCTCAGCTGGTTTATCGCTGGTGTGACCTAAATAAGGCGTTGTTCCAAAGATCATGATTTTTTGCCTGTGTTGTTGCCAGGTGGAAACATTTGGTAACACTATCTCTCTGGGTACTAGAGCTTACATGGCCGCAAAGACTGAATAATTGATATATTGCTCAATTATTTTATCTGTTCTATTCTAAACTGTTTATTCTGAAAATATATATACTGTCAATTACTTTATATATATGAATGCAAGTTCCTATCCATATATGTATATGCCTTTTCTTTTGACTTGAATAGGTATATATTTTCTGAAAACCTTAGAATATTTGGAGATTGAATATCATTCGTCTTTTAGCTGATGTTTTATAATTAGCCATTTTTTCAGGAAATAATTAGGCAAGCGATGGAACATAAGAGGAATATGTTGAAGATTTAGCTTTTATAGCTCCTTTTGTTACATTAAGTAGAATCTTATTTTATTAGATAGAGGATGTTTGGCTCTTTAATTAAAAGGCTTTGAAATTTGTGTCAAGTTGTAACTCATGGATATTTTAATATAAATGAAGTTTCCTTTAGAAAGCTCTGATGATGTAATTCCTTCACTTTCAGTATTTTACGATTCATAACCATGTGATTTTATTTCCGCTACATATATTTTAAGAGAAAAATTTTAAGGCCGGAATATTGAATGCCTTGGCGGAATGTCAAGACACTCGTTCCCTACTATTTTTGGGTCGGGGTCATGACAAAGTTAGTCCCCAGTGAAGTCACCATTGTGGCCATCCCGAGATCTCTTACCTTTCCTTTCCTGGTGGGGGAGGGGGAGAGGAAAGAAGAAAAGGTCTCGCGCCCTACTTTCGCTAAGAACACTTCGGTCGTCGTCGGTGTGGGTGAATGTAAAAAGATGGAGTCACCGACCTATTTTGCACAAAACATACAAAACATATGTCGCCACTTCGGGAGAAAGGCATCAAAGACAAATAGATTCTTACAAAACCAATAGTTGAGAGGTTTGGGGGCTAAGTTACAGAATGGAAAGGTGTTAGGCACCCATCCCCTCCTTTCAGTCTCTCACGGGCTTGTGTTACTATTTTTCTAAATTTCTCCGTGAAGTGTGTGTGCGTGTATATATAAATGGAGATCATAATTGCCCGAGTCATATCATGTAAAAGATAGAGTGAGGTCATCCAAAGGAATGTTCCCAAAATAATATTTAGAAAATAAAATGTATGCGTTTATCGAGATATTGATCGTTAAAATAAAATGACAATATTTTTTAGATAAAATGATGATATGAATCACAAATATGGTATATATTGAATAATGTATAAATGAATAGGATGCAAATACGAAAATGAAAAAATGGACTCGAGTCTCTGGTTTTAGCCCGAAATGCCTACGTAGCATGTAAAGACATCAAAGTACACATAGTTTGCATGCGGCATAAGGTGTGGGGTTTATCCCATAGATTCGAATGGGAATTTATTATATGTGTGTGTGTAGAAAATGTGTTTTAGTTTGAAGAGATTGTGGTGAAAAATCCCGTTGGAATTTATAGTTGTAACCCCCTTTTTTCTTTGTTTTATGTTTTTTTATAGAAAATAAACTATGTGCAATATAACTAACAAAGGATGAGATATTAATGTGTATAAACAAAAGTAAAAACTAGATTAAGAATTTATGTAACTAATGCCAAAAGTAAAGAAATTAAAGAGAGAGAAGGATATTTGGACCTTCTTTGGAGAATTAAGGCTTGATATTGATCGTTGATGAGCTTCCTTGAGTGTTGAAATGAATGTTGGATGAGAGAGAAGGATAATTTTCTAAATTAGGTATGAAAATGATGGGAATGAAGGATGAAAAGGAATTTCACGTAAGGAAACTTCGCTGATTGCAAGAGAATGTTGTCGAGATCACTAATATTGATGGATCTGAGGTATGTCTTGGGAGTGAGGTCATGTACTGTCTTTATAGGGTAAGGGGGTGCTGATCGGCATAGCCCTAGACTTGTGAATTTGCAAGTAACCCTAGGAATACTGTCGATTGGTAGGGAACTTAACCTGCCAATCGCGTGTAGATGTTTTTAAAAAAATGGTCATATAACACAATTTGTTGTGTGACAGCCCGCTTAAAATAATAACGGGTGGCCAACCCTGTACTAAATTAAAACAGGAATCTCAAATGGATCATTCTTAACATCAACTAAAGATACTAAAATTAACATCTGCTAGTAACCCAAAACCATAAAAAGAGGATGCCAATTTTTTTTAAAAACATATGAAAAACAACATGCCAACAATAAAGTAACTAACAGGTAAGACAAAAAGAAATTCACTCACGCACAACTATTAAAGGATGTATTCATATAAAATGTAACAAGTGTAAATAAAAGAATTACACCCGAATATGTTGTCGGGTAACAGCTAATAGAATAATCCAGAGGAGAGAACTATAAAAATTCTAAAAGTAACCTTAGAGTATAAACCCGATACACCAAAATGAATACTATCTAGATTTACAAACGGTATGAAGCGACTATAACAAAATCCCGCAATAGTCCGCATCTGCTACGGCTCCCAAGATACTGGATAGAATAGTATCCTTGGCATCCTTGCGGTGGGACACCCGTAGTACAATATATATACATATATAATAAGAGAGAGAAATAAATGGGTCAGAGCCCGAGGTGTAAAAATGTTTATAGCAAGTGCATAACAGTGCAAAATAATTACAAATGCACAATTTCATAAATAAAATGGAGTCGCACTCCCTTGGAACTCCCAAACTCACCCCTCAACTAAAGTGCGCACCTAAACGTATGTACATAAACTTAAGTGTATCTACCCAATTTATTCTAAGGGTAATTCAAAATCCTCCCATCCTATCATACCTTAAGTTTACACCCAAACTATATGTACATATATAAATCACATAAGCACACACATATAGAGTTGATCCAATTTGATATATAACTTATGCAAGTTCTTAACGAAAGAATAAGCACACATTACATCCTACTTTTACAAAAACTTCTATGACTAAACAACATACACACAAGTATTAAGGACTAAACTTCTCACTACTCCCAACCTTGCACTAGGTTTCGTGCGTGGGACGTCTCGCGAAGTGAAATCCAAACAAAGAACCCCCCGATACATTACTCCTTAACAATGTTGATTGTAGGGATCCATTATGCCCTCCACACCTATCCTATAATTGCAACTACTTAAATATTGAATACTATCTCTAAGTACACAATTAGAATCTCTATTTAAATCCTTGGGGTTGATATATCGGCAATTATCTCTAATTACGATCGTTCGACCCCGATAAACTAGTACACCCAAAATCACACAAGATGTACATCTTAGAAAAATTCCTATCACCTTCACCTATATATATATATATATATATATATATATATATATGTAATCATTCACTCCTATAACCACGTATACATAACACATATAATTCAAACTTTGCAATACTCATAACATAAACGGTTATAGGACACAAAATAGTGCACCATGCTATCATCTTCCAGAAATTACTCACTTTTTCCCGGGTTACCACATATCGGACTATTATCACACCGCCATGGTAACAAAATCAATCCTAACGTATGGGAAGCGGTTATAGTTCCTAACTATAAAGTGAGAACGAATCATACCGAAGAATTCTCACCCCCCAAAATAAAATCCCACAAATAATAATGGACGACTATGACCTGGGGATTATACGCACCCTGCTCCTCAAGCCAGGGCCTCACCCACATCGTGAAAATTCCCATGATATCATGTGCTGGGTATGCTCACACAATAAGTATACATATCATTCACACCACAAATATATATACATGCAACCACATCATATGTATAAATCATCATAAAAGAGATATACATTCGCGCCATAAATATATACTCATATAATATATATATACCCTATCTCCAATCATCATTCATCAAGTTAAAGAAGCTGGTGATATGTATATAACTCTCGTAATACTCACCCTTGCCATAACGTATACCTACTCAAAGAAATTTCCCTTATACAGTCCCTCACTTGAAACATATACATCAAATTCACTAATGATATGAATATTCATTCATTATGTCCAACATTAAGGATACTATCTCAATATCGATCATAGGTATTCATCCATATTCTAACCATTTATACCCGGATGCCCATAAATATATATTAATTACTCCAACTACAGGTACACTCAACTAATAGTCGGAAATCCATTTAACCCTTTCGAACTAAGATCTGGGTTCATTTACTCAATTGAACCCTTAACAATACTGCTCTTCCGACTTAATCCCCAAATTCATCGTCACTAAGGTTATTCGACATGTCTCTCGTTGGTCTACCTGTATTATCGAAATAAAATCCTATCGATTAAAGGATTCGACACAAAAGTCGACATAACAATCTCTCGTCATATCTACGTAACCTCCTCTAAAAGTCCTTACCTTACGTCCGATGTTATCTCACTATTTAAACCGTAAATAGGACTCCATCCCCAATGAAATTCCCATTATATTGATACAACAAACTCCAATCCATATAAATATATTTCCAAACTGCTTCGATAAGTCCCTGCGATCATAACATGTGAGAGACCCCCAAATAAACTCCAAAACGTAATTCTCGCATCATATAAATAAGTTCCAAATCGACAAACCCAATCGAAATGGAGTAAAACTCATTCTACTAAAATCCATCAAAGCAGCCTTGTTTCCAAATCGATTCGGTCTGGTCCGAAGTGATTTGGTCTCAAGGGCGAATCGATTCTCCCCTTATGCGAATCAATTTGGTCTAAAGGTCCTGTAAGTCTCTCTCAAGCCCAATCGATTTGCCTTGGGTCCGAATCGATTTGCTAGTAAAGACCTGAGTGGCTGCAACATTCCATATCGATTCGAAAGGGGGCCGAATTGATTCGGCCTGTTCAGCAGGCTACGAAATGGTCATTTCTCTCCAAAGCCTAAATTTCCCAAAATCAATTTAATCATCTTCTAAGCCTCAATCTTCAAACCCAACATGTTTTTTAACATCAAGATCATTATACAAATCATCCCTACACTTAATACAACCTCAAATCCCTTCATAAAACTCAAATGCAAGATTTATTCCACAAAATCTAGGTTTTGATATTTATACCCAAAAACCATACTTTTCCCCACAATTCATGAAATCAAATACACAGATGAATTATTTAGAAAGATTAAACACTTGCCTCAAAATTGTAGGGGCTGATTCGTCCTCAAGATCGCGTATTGGCCGGAAATCTCCAAGCTTTCTCCTCTCTCTTCTTCCTTTCTCCTTATTTCTCTCTTTCTTTCTCTTTATCTCTTTCTCATAAATGAGATAGGATGATTCGTAAGCCTCTCAAACCTTTAAAACATAAATACCAATTTTAAATGACAATACACACTTTAAATGACTCCTTTACTCCAATTCGAGTCAAACTAACTTAAAAATATTCCGAAACCGAAATAAATCTCAAGGACAGTTATTTTGACTATCTCGACCCATCCGTAATCAATTGTGCACTCAGAATCGTCATCCAAAATACTTTATAATGTCCTCAATTTTTGGACCTCAATTTCCAAATTCCAAAATTCTCCAATTTGAATAAATTTTATTTCTTCCAAAATTTTAATTTCTCAGTCCCAAAAATCACGGGTTATTACATGTTGATCCAAATGGCGCATGAAGAATACAATTAGAAAGGTAATTCAGATACCATCAAGAGTCTTTTAGGAGTCTCCAGGTCCGAGAGTTGACTCTGGATCAAATGGGGCTTGGAGGCACTTGTCGGTCCATTGGACGGGAGATCGTCGACCGAAAATAGATAGTTCGTCCAAAGCGTAGGTCAAAATAGCGCACGGGGTGGACCATCGGAAAGGTCATGCAAGGTAATTTGACATTCCAAAGGGCTTCACTTGGTTTAGAAAGTTTACTTTAGTCAATCGGGGGTCGAAAGTGCCCAACAACCTTTTAGAGTAAAATAGTAAGTCTGATTCGCACACGGGATGGACCGTTAGAAAGGATATTCAGTTCCCTTTAAATATTCATTCAGTCTCATTCTATATGAAGAGTTAACCTTGGTCAATGGAGTGCAAGAGCACCCAGTGGACTCCGAATCAATTTTTAGGGGAAAATGGATTTTTTGTCCTAATGATTATGTTGTTTCACACCAGGGGAAGATTTTTGGAAAGTAGTATCAGTGACTTTTGAGGATTAATTGAGATTTAGCTCTGATGTTTGAGTTCATTGGGGTCAAATGGGGGCTCAGTAGCCCCCAGTGGCCTCCAGATCAATTTTCGTTGGTAAAATGGTCTGTTCGTCTGAACCGTTATGCCAATTCACAGAGAAGTTGATCCTTGGAAAGGGTATTCAGAACCCTTCGAAGATTCATTGAGCTTTCTCTCTGACGATAGAGTTAACCGGAGTCAAATGGGGCCTGGGAGTGCCCAATGCCCTCTGTATCGGTATTCGGAGTATGGCCTAGGGTTTGTAGTGAAATGGGGAGGTGCTAGGGATCTAAGGAGAGACTTAGGGGGTCCTATATTGTGACGTCTATGCCCAAAATGGAAATCGATTAAATAAGAACTATAAAATCCCCCCACCGAATGGTTTCTAAAGGTTAAAGAAGAAGTGATAAAATAATTAATCATAGGATTCATCCGGGTGATCGATTATCCCACATGGTTAGACAACATTGTGCCCATTCAAAAATCAGGAGGAAGAGCCTCATGTACATTGACTATTGAACAAAGCATCTCTCAAAAAGGATTACCCACTGCCCAATATTGACATGATTGTAGAGAACATGGTGAGTCACGCTCTCAAATCATTCGTTGATATTTTTTGGGTTACAATAAGATCAAGATGCACCCTGATCATCAAGGAAAAATCTCATTCATCACCCCTTGGGGAACCTTTTGTTACACAATTATGCCATTTAGTCTAAAAAACGCGGGGGCTATATATCAAAGGGCCACCACAACTATCTTGCATGATCCGATACACAAAGAGGTCGAGGTCCATGTCAATGATATGATAATGAAGTCTAAAACTCAAGAAGGTTATGTTCCCTCCCTTCGAAATTTCTTCGAATGACTACGACTATACCATATGCGGTTTAAACCCATAAAAAAGCATTTTTGGTGTCACCAAAGGAAAGATTTTAAGATTCATGGTTAGCAAAAAATTAATTGAAGCATACCCTTCCAAATTGAAAGCCATACTAGAAATGACACAATCCCAAAGGGATAAAGAAGTCCGAGTTTCTTAGGAAATTTATAGTATATCAACCGGTTCATCATCCAGTTGATATTTGTGAACCTATCTCCCCAATCCTCAGAAAGGATTCCACCAAAGTCTGGAATGAATACTATCAGAAAACTTTTAACAAAATTAAGCAGTATCTTACCTGACCTCCAGTAATCATGCAACCGCATCCTGGTCTCCCTCTACTCCTATACTTGACCGTAACAGACACCGCAGCTGGGGCTTTATTAGCCTAATACCTTGAAGAATCTCACAATGAAAGAGCTACATACTACACCAGTCATAAATTGTCCAGGTATGAATTCAACTACACTGCCTAGGAGAAAGCATGTGTCAATTTTATCTGGGTTACTAAAACATTACGGTACTATATGCTCACTTTTCCCATATGACTTGGGTCACGAATGGATCCTATTAAATACCTTCTCAAGAGACCTTACCTGCCTAGCCAAATGGCCTGATGGTTGATGCTCCTAGTTGAGTTTTATATTATGTATGTCACTCTCAAATCCACGAAAGGAAAAGCCATCTCTGACTACCTTACTGACTACCCCATGGAAGAAGTTGACATTTTGATCTCCGAGTTACTAGATGAAGATATCTTTTGTACCTCTCAGGAAGACCTTCGATGGAAAATGTTCTTTGATCAGACTGATAATAAGAAGGGATATGGTATTGGGATACTCATAATTTCCCCTGATGACTCTCACACTCCCATTGTTATCCAGCTAGATTTTTCCTACACCAACAATATGACCGAATACGAGGCATGCACCATAGGAATCAAAGTCACTCTCAAGAAAGGTATTTAATTCCTAGATGTCTACGGGTATTCTTCCCTCATTATCGTTCAGGTACTTAGAAGATGCAAAGTCAAAAATGAAAATCTCTTACCCTTCCATGCCAACCTAGAAGAGCTGGCCTCCCAGTTTTAAGATATCACTTTCCACTACTTTCCCCGCACAAAGAATAATTTACCAGAAGCCCTTCCCACCTTAGCCTCCATGGTCAACATGCCCGAGGAAATAATGATGGCCCCTTTATAAAAAGCTAAACCGACCCACTGCTACCATATTAAGATTATCACAGAAGATGATTCCAATATGGTGGATTTCTAGTATTATGTTATTGGGTGTCTCCTCAAGAATGGTAGGTACCCATAAGATCCCAATAAGAAAGACTAGGTGACCCTTCGCAAATTGGATACACAATAGATTATCTATGATAAAGCGTTATTCAAGAGAAACTTTGATGTAACTCATTTTCACTGCATCGCAGGGGCTGACATTAAAGAAATGATGAAGAAAATCCACCTTGGGTAATGCAATCCTCACAATAATGGCCATATGCTCGCAAAGAAGATTATTCGATAGGGGTACTATTGGACCACAATGGTTCAAGATTTCATTGACTATGTTCGAAGATGCATAAAAGACTAACAGTTTGCCAATCTCCAGCACTTGCCTCCACGTGAATTGTATAATATGACTTCTCTATGGTCGTTATCCGCCTAGGGCATTGATATCATAGGGAAAGTCACACCCAAAGCTTCCAATGGTCATGAGTTCATCCTAGTTACCATTGATTACTTCACTAAATGGGTCAAAGCCAAGTCACACGTAGTACTGAATGCCAAAAAGGTAACCAAGTTCATCTGAAAAAACATCATCTACTGATATGGGGTTTCGCATGAGTTAGTGTCAGATAATGGCTTACATTTCAAGTCAAATGTCACAGAATTAGTTGACAACTACAGGATTTAGAGACACAAATCTTCTCCCTACCAACCACAAAATAATGGTGCGTTTGAGAATGCTAATAAGAACCTCAAAGCAATCATCATCAAGATGACCAAAAGTTTTTTAAACTGGGCCGATCGGATCCCTTACACCCTCTAGGTCTAATGCACTTTAGTCCGAACATCTACTGGGGATACCCCTTACTCTATGGTATACGACATGGAGGCAGTCCTACCCGTTGAATTAAAAATACCTTCATTACGTATTATGCTGGAAAGCAAAGTCAATGAGGATGATTGGTATGAGAGCCATTTTGATGAGCTATCACTCTTAGACAAAAGAAGGCTAGTGGATCTATATCATATATATAAGGGTACCATCACCAAAAAGTGCGATCATTCAACCAAAGAGCCATGGACCATGGTGTTTGAGAGGGGGACTTAGCCCTCAAAGAAATCATAGAACCCGTTTGGGATCCCAGAGGGAAATTCAAGCAAAACTGGAGTGCCCCCCTATATCGTGAAGAAAATCCTATCCAGTGGCGCCACTATGCTCACTGATCTTTACGGAGAAGAGATGTTACATCCAATTAACTTGGACCTACTTAAGAAGTTATACCCTTAATCCAAAATCTCGATGCTCTACGACTCCTCTCATCCCCCTTCTATTCTTTTAAATAAATCTTAATTTCCCTCTACTCAGAACTACGTGGGACCTGAACCTCTAAGAAACCTTTTTCTTTCAAAATGAAACTTGAAAATTTTTCAAAACCCCTAGAGGTACATAGGGATATCATATGCTTTACATGGGCATGGTCCCCTTTTTGTTCACAAAATGCTCTTCATTTCTTACCTCTGAGAATGACAGTTCATTTTATCAATTTATATGAACAAAAGGATTATGTATGCCTTAGCGATTGGTATAGATAATTCAAATGTAAAACTCATAAATAGGCACAACAAAATAATTAAAATTCTTTTTTATTCTGTAAATGGGAGAATTCGGTACACTTACATGAAATATCAGCGTAGCGAGTCAAACAATAACCCCCACCCTCGCGCTAACCAAATTGTCAGAAAAAATTAAACAAAACTTTCCCTAAAATAAAACTAATCAAACCTTCCCAAATTTATTCCCAAAACCCAAAATCAAACCAAAAACAACCAACCACATATCCATCACTAAAGTTTCATAAGAAATAAACCCCAACTTCACTAAAGACCCTATCCACAGTTTCCAGAAGACCCAGACCCATCATCATCTGCTCCGTGAGACCCCTAAATTTTCCCTACTTGGTTGCTATTCTGAAGGCACTCCGTAAAACTATATGCCCTAACCAACCTGGATAAAACCATTACACTCCCTTTATAGTATCAAAACAAGCCATCTCTAACCTGTCTCCTATGACAAGATCTTATCCACCGTCCCCTTCCACAGCCATTTTATATAATCCCCAAAAACATGCCAAACCCTATCGACAGATTGAGAAGGATGGGTTGACGGTCGACGATTCTCCCACAGAGAATCCAACTGCATACGCAAGCCTTCAGTCAAATCCTCTACAGGAAAGAAATCCAGGTAAGGGGAGTCATAATTTTCTCCCATCCTACTTGAATTAGTTAATCTAAATCTCATAGATATTAAATTTAACGTACTTCATTCTATTGAAGACATTGGAGCATGGTATAATTCTAAGGAGGATAGTGTACTTCCTCGTTCACTTTATGGAGCTTAAGGTTAATTTCTTATTATGAATAGGGTAAGTCCAAAGTTCATACATATCTACTTAAGAGTGCATGAGTGAGATATACCTTCTTATTTTGTGTAAAAAAATCAAGTCACTTAAGAAATTAGAGTTCATCGAATTTTTTTACCCACTGGTGTGGTTTTTTCCTCATAAATCTATGTTATGAATTACTTGTATGTGTTTATTTCTATTTTTATTACTTACATCACAAATTACACTTAAATCCACATATATCTAGAGTAATTAATTATAATTGAATTTTGGCTTTTGAATCTAATGAGTTGTCCTAATTTAGCCTAAATTTTCTCATTGATATGTTGGTCCAAGATTTGCATCACATCACGTAGTTTTAAAATTTGTTTGATCAATTGAAATTAAAGAAATATTGAAATTGTCAAAAAATTGATCATATCTTATGATTAAACCTATTCACCGACCCTCTAGGATTGTTTAGAGTTGAGAACTTTTATTGAACTCACAAATCCTCAAGTTAGCAGGTGTTCAAATGTGGAATTTGGGTAATATAAATAAGAACCAAAGATGGTTCGTTTGATGCCTATAGATTTTATGTTATTGAAGTTACTACTGGCAACCCGAGTGAGAGTGGAGGGATTCACATCATTTGGGAAGTGGAGCCTTGATTAAGAGTAGGTGCAACGATATGGGGATTAAAGTTTATATGATTTACATGACTTATTAAAGTCGTCGTTTGTTTTCAATTCCTATCACTCATGTGATTAGTGAGGTTTTGTCTCATCTAGATTGGCAATTAACTTACATCGAAATATTATGTTTCAATTTGGGATAGGGTTTAGGAAAGTATGCAAACCCACCACCCGATGCAGATAAATGGTTACGTGTACCTACTTTTACTCAAGTTGAGGTGTGAATTAAGGATATATAGTTATGGGGGTACATACCTTGATATTTGTAGCTATTATGTGGATATGTGGGCCTAAAGTATGCCTATTTTTGTGTTGTTATTTGTGGTTTCATGGTTCGAATGAGGACCTGTGGCAGGTTGAGATCCTAGATTGGCTATTAATACAGTTCATTCATTAGGGATATTATGAAGTGCATGATTCATAATATATATACACTGTGTGATGATGTATTTTTTTATCATAGTTATTTTGAGGAGAATTATCTCTTTGTGTGTGGATTGAATACTAATACAATCCTATGGCTATGCTTTTAATGTTCACTAGGATATGGCTTATTGTTGATAGATGTCATCTCATATCGAAGTGAATATGCGATTTGTTCTACATGATATAATCATATGTGTGTTCCTCGTATATTTTGATAGTTTTGGATATGTGAGCATACCATATGTTGTGTTATTTATTTATCTGAGTTATAGTATGAACCTAGCAATTAATGGGTCCATGAGCGCCCTATCCACTTTGTTAGTTATTCTTGGTGGTGGAAATTCCCTACTATGGACTCATAGAGTGGATGTGGTGATAATAATTCTAACATATAACATGAGTGTGAATATTGTATTTAACTAGTGAGTTTTGAGTACTTAGATGGGTTATATGCTAGAGGTTTCATAATTTTTGGGATGGTTATGTATTTAGTTAAGGAGATAATGAACATCTCTTAGTGCGTGAGGATGGATGTGATAAAAAACATTTATAACGTGAACAATTGAGTTATTTTGAATATTGTATGATTGGGGTGGCCTCGCTTACTTAAAATAATTAATGGTCACGTGTGATGTTAGCATAATGACATTATCAGGGTGACTAGTGATAATAGGCTCTTATTGTATTGGTTAGATGTTAAGGTGTAAATGAGTGGTTGAAATGCTCTATTGGATTTAGAGTGTGAAGAGTCAGTACACCAAATCATTCTAATGGTCACCCCCATGGGGTCACGGTCCAAATCCTTGACCACATCAACTTTTGCCGTGACCATATCCATAACCTAGTATGGTCATGGATGCTCTTGGGCGTGGTCACGGACCAAATCCCTGACCAACATGGGTCACAGACATAGTCCATGTCCCTCATAGCACCAAATTCGTGCGAAAGTTCCCACCAAGTTTGGTCACGATAGGGTCACGGATAAGGTCCGTGACCAGCGCCAAAATTGACACCCATAGTGTCACAAATTTGGGACGTGACCATATCAATTTATTCACGCGCGTGAGTCACAACACTTAGCAGTAACCACATGGTTTCTTACACGTTGATGTGGAAAACATTTAAGGGTCAAGGCAATGGGTCACAGCTATAGGCCATGACCACTCTCCTTATAACAAAAACCCTTCACCTTCATTTCATTTCTTCCTGCATCAATCTCTCTCTCTCTCTCTCTCTCTCTCTCTCTCTCTCTCTCTCGGGATTCTCAAACCCTAATTTTGATGATCTCTCAATCTCAATATCTCCCTCAATCTCAAAAGTAAACCCTAATTTTTTTCTTTCCGTATTAATCCCTAATGTATATTTACGTGTATGTGTCTGTTAAACCCTAATTTATATTTGTGTATTTTTGTGTATGTGTGTGTTTGTGTGTGTATGTTTGCGTACATGTGTATATGTGTATGTATATGTGTGTATATTTCTACGAATATGTATGTATATATGTATATGTGTATGTACGTCTATATATGTGTGTGTGTGTGTGTGTGTATATGTTAATATATGTGTATGTGTGTGTGTGTGTGTGTGTGTGTGTGTGTATATACTTTTTTTTCAAGAAAATCGATGTTCTATTTAGGGATTGAAACTTATTGCATTAATTATTGTTTATTTATTGGGTATTGTCAACATTGATTTGGGAATTGTTATTTAGAGTTTGAAATTAACTGCATTATTTAAGGTTATTGTCATGATTAGTATTGACTGAATGTGGTTAGTTAAGGATATAAATAAATTGTGAAAATTAACGGTATTGTCATTTAGGACTTAAAATTTATTTAGAGTTTGAAATTAATTGAGTATTATTAGTATTTACTGAATGTGGTTACTTAGGGATTAAAATAAATGTGGTTAGATATGGATTATTAGTACTGGCTGAATGTGGTTACTTAGTGATTAAAAAAAATTGCATTATTTAAGAATATTGTCATTTAGGTCTTGGTTTTTATTTAGAGTTTGAAATTAATTGAGTATTTTAGGTTCCGCACCCTAATCAAACTAATATACTCAAAACCCTTTCTTTATTATAAAAACCTTAATCAAACTAATATACCCATATACCTTAACCATATGACTCATATTCACGGCCTCGCATATTTTTCTCAGGAAAAACGAGGCACAATGATAATCACTGGCAACAACAGTTGGAGACGTTACAATTGGACCGCAAATGTAACTCTTTTATTAGCGAGTGTCATAAATTGAAGGATAGGTCACGGTGTAAGGCCGTGACTAGTGGCGTGACCAGTTGCATAAATTGAAGGTTGGGTCACGGACTTACACCGTGACCAGTGGCATAAATTAAAGGATGGGTCACGGCCTTAGGCCATGACCAGATGTGTGTATGGGTCATGGATATAGTCTGCGACCATGTGTCGTGACCCCCATGGTCTGTGACCCTTCGTTTGGGCAGGGATTTTAGTCGTGACCCACTAAAATGGTCACACGAGAAATGGTCATGGCCTTTGGCCGCGACCCACAATCTTGATCAGGGACTTTGGTCATGACCATTCGCCTAATATGGTGTAGTGAGCAGTCTCTATCAGATGTTTGGGAGCCTTTGATGTTTTTGAGTGTTAGATCTATTATCCAACGGATCTTGGGTATCGTTATTGGAATGGGTGACCCATTTTGTTAGAACAGTCAAAATTGGTATTGAGGGATGTTTTATATAGGGGGTCAGGTGTGACCTCACCTAAGATTAGAAATTGAGTGGGTATGGTGGCTTTGTGTTATGATTTAAGTAGAAATGTTCTCCTTACGTTATTACAAGAACAAATAAGAGATTTTCTTAACTTGGAGCAGAGTTTGAAAATTATTTTAACCATGAGTGAAAGTTCTTCAATTTTTCGTATTTTCATATGAGGAGATGAATACTCAAAAGAAGACAAGAAATGAGTCATTCGCGTTTTGACTTTTTATGTTATACGAGTCATCTTGGAATTTCAGACATACACCGCTTAGTCACAGATGGTTGATGCCGTACTTATGCTTTCACAACAAAAAGTGAGTTTCTAGAGGGAAACACGAAAGATGAATGATTCGTGAAATTCGGGTGGAACTAAAATTATTGGAGAAGGTAAGTATGGAAATGACAGTCATAGAATGAGCCTCGAATGGGTCAATATCATCATGGCCCTCAATAGGGTAAAATAAATCTAGTAGCTCACTGAAGGAAAATGACACCAAGGAGAGCATGCACCGGGTAAGTATTTCGGATACGTCAGGTATGCTCTTAATTACTATGGTGGGATATGCTATCAAGAGATGGGATGCCTCAATATGCGAGGCCAGCATGAAGGTTTTACAACATAGGGAGCACTGAAGAACTTTTGAACCTCTAGTTGCATAGGTGGGGAAATCTCGTGAAGATTCGAGTCATGATTAGTAGGATAGGACATGATTTTAATTTATAGTTATAACTTATATATAATATATGTAAGTGGTAATTATGAGGTTTGTATACGTGGTATTGGAAGTATGGGCACCCCAGTCATGGCACACCAAGTTAGGCATATGTACATGTGGGATTGGGTGTATAAGTGCCTCAGTGGTGGCATACTATGGTATATGAGGTTAACTTATTTGCCTCCTGGTGATACGTGCATGCGATATTTGGGTACAATGTTATGGTATTTATGCGATTAACATTACAACGTTATGCTTTGGCGAATTCTAAGGACATAATTCCTATATTAGTGGAAAAGATTACAATACCCCGTATTTTGTGCCTTTATCTATTATTTATTAATTTAGAAATAACTTAATAAATGGCTTAATTATTACCTGTGTGACATGTTAATAATATAATGCATGATTTAGATGATAATTATATTTTTCATGCAATGTGACTTTTATGCCTCATTATATATATAATTAATTGGTGATATTAATTATATGATATTTGACTCTGGTTATGCACAAAACAATATTGTCTTTATATATTATTTACATCGTATAGTATTACCATGTGAAGTGAGGTAGAACCATTTGCATGGGACTATAGATTGACACAAAGGCCCATAAATATATATTTACAACTTTGGATTGAGCCTACGGGGTAGGTATAGCCTTGAGATCAGTTTTGGAAAAGTTTGGATGGTAACTTTGGGTCATTTATAGGCCTAAAATTGACCCAAAATTGTACTTTTAGTGACAAGCGAATTTAGATATATTTTAGGTGCGTTATCCCTCATTAGTTTAACATTTTGCATACAAACACAATACTTATGTGCCTGAGAGATTATGGAGAACTTGGGAAGAACTTTGGAACGGAAGAACGAGGATTTATGAGAAGGAATGTCATATTTTTATCTTTGAGGAAAGAAATCTTTGGCTTTGTCACTATGTAATAATATTTTCATGGTAATATATTTGATTGAGATTTATAAGCATGTTTGGGCATTAACAAGTTTAGGATTTCCAAAGTTTCTCCTCTTTATCATTATTTAATCTGTAACTTGGAAGACTTTGTAGGAAGAAGAGTTGCACAACATCAAACTGAATCGATTCGACTTGGAACCCAATTGATTTTCCCGCTGTAGGTTTGACAAGGTAGGTTATTAGTAGGATGGTTCAGGTTTGGTTTTTTTGGGAAGTACCAGGGGATGTTTATATGTATATTATGAGATACGATATAAATGTATATAAGTTTTGTCATTATTTAAAGTTTGATAACCTCAAAGTAGGATTTTAATAAGGTTTAAGAGCTAACAAATAATAGCTTTAATGGAAAATTTGGCCACTGTGGATTGGGATGATTCAAGAATGCTTGAGTGTATGCTCTATAATGTCCACACACACACATATATACATATATATAGATAAAATATAAGTAGCATGGTTTGTACTATTTGAAACGATCCAACGGGCCCTACTATTATAATCTTAGGGTGTGAATTGTTCCATGTTATAAGGTGAGACTTATGGCATGGAAGAATTGGGGTGAAACACCCTTCCTCTCATTCTTTCCCTTTAATTTCATTTGAGGACAAAAAAACTCTCACCCATCCTATCACGACCACGACCCAAATTAGTAGTAGGGAACGAGTGTCTTGAGATGCCACCAAGGCAACATATATTCTGACATAAATTATTTTCTCAAATAAGTGCAATGGAAATGCAATCACATGGTTATGAATCGTAAAATACTGAAAGTAAAGGAATTACGTCATCAGAGCTTTCTAAAGGAAACTTCATTTATATTAAAGTAACGATGAATTACAACTTAAGACAAAATTTAAAAACTTATTATAAGAGAGCCAAACATGCTCAAAGTGATAACACAAACATAATAACAAAAGGAGCTCTAAAAGCTGAATCATCAACACAGTCCTTTTTCGTTCCCTCCGCGAACCTACTTATTTCCTGAAAAATGGTTATTTATACAACATTAGCTAAAATCCGAGTGAGATTTAATCTCCTGAAATTCCATGGCTTTCAGAAAATTGATACCTATTCAATTTACAACAGAAAGCATATACATATATGGACAGAAATTTGCAGTAAAATGTATAAAGCAAACTGATAGTATATATTTTCAGAATAAACAGTTTAGAACAGAACATATAAAACAATTTGGGCAGTATATCAGTTATTAAATTTTCTTTTAATGGTCATGTACGCTCTAATATCCAGATAAATAGATAGTGTCACCAGATGTTTCCACTTGGTAACAACACAGACATAAAATCATGATATCTGAAACAACGTCTTATTTAGGGCACACCAGCGATAAACTAGATGGGAAGGTACCTCCCAAATATTTTCACCCGGTAGTCAAGGCTAACATTGTAAGAGAGTTTTCATAGGCTGAATAAATAATTTTAGAATTCAATTCAGATGTATATATCGAAAGATATACACATATAACAAACGACGAAATCATCGGTATCAGATGTATTTTGGGAATAAAATCATTTCACAAAATATATGTACTTTTAATAATATCATACAATCAAAATAAACAAGGAATGTCATAGAGTACTCACTTAGAACATAACTCTGAAGTTACAGATATAGAGTTTTAGATCGCTCGTTAATCTTAAGACGAAACTTCTTCTTAAACTTCCTCACACTTTCTCTCACTATTTCTTTCTGAACTTTTGGAGTAATTTCATATAGGAACTGATCCTAAGGCCTTATTTATATTTTTCAAAGTTATTAGTAGGTGTGGCAAATCGGGTCAGTGGGTCGTGTTTTGGCCCGACACGACACGACACGACAAGGTTTTTTCGGACACGAACACGACACGACACGACTTCGTGTTTTTTTTAGCTGACACGAACACGACCCGAATAAAAAATAACACGACAACCATAATTTCTTAAATTTTAGGCCTAAAAAACACGATAACACGATAACACGACACGACTCATAATTAAGACACGAACACGACACGACACGACTTCGTGTAAAAAAAACACGACACGAACACGAAATATCGTGTTAATTTCGGGTCAATTTCGTGTCGTTCCGTGTCGTTTTTTCGTGTCGTTTCTAAAATTTCCACCCCTAGTTATTAGGGTGTTGACATGTGTCTCGATGACTAAGCGCTTGTTTTGGTGAGTCGTCGTTGACGTGTCGGGTAACGGGACTATCTTGCAATCTTTATTTCACCCGATGCCGACACGCATTTTAGCCTTATTTAACTGAATGACATGTGTTTTATCCTTATTCATATGGATGACAAGTGTAAGGTGTGGTGGCGAAAATATTGAACGAGGTGTCAAGCACGTGGTGTAAAGTTATTAAGGGTATAAGGGTAATTTTACACGTGAAGGGTATTTTAGTAATTTTACACTATACATTTTCAATATTTCTTAGAGGTAATTTAAAATATTTTATTTACAAAATGGTTCTTTTTATATTTTTATTTTAGTCCCTGAAACTTTCTTTATTTAAAAATTAAGTCCCTAAAGTTTCATAAAATTTCATTTTCTACCCCAAAACTTATCATTTAGCTTAGGATATGCTATAAGACTTTGATTTAATCCATTTTGATGTATAAGGAGGTTATTTAAAAGTGTTTAAGTTGGCCAAACCAGCCTCCCCTTCAACCAATCAAAATATTACACATGGTGTGGTAATAAGACAAAATACAACTTAAAGGATGGACAAATTTGCCCTTATTTCATAATTTCGGCATAACTTCTTGCTCGAACCTCTGTTTAACACACCGTTTATTGTGTTACAAACATAATTCATATATCTACAACTTTTTAGTTTTTACCTCAACTCAATTGTTATATTATAATGGTCAAAAGTAGTCTCTAATATGAACATTCCTACCAAAAACGTTAAAATTTTATGTTTGTAATTAATTTGATATTTCATGATTTATAAAGGGATGATTAGAATAAAATAATAAATTAACATTATTCATATCACATATGAAATAATACAACACTTAAAACTATATATAAAAGTGGGGTCATTACATCCTACCCTCCTTATAAAAAGTTTGGTCCCCAAACTTTACTTACATTAATTCCCAAACAAGTATAAATATTTCTCCTTTATTTCATCTTCTCGTTCCCATGTTGATTATTCAATGGAATGATTAATCCATAACACTTTGACCAATGGAATTACCTTGGTTCGTAATATTTTATCTTTATGGTCCAAAATTTCTATCGGATGCTCAATGTATGACAAATCTTCTATAACTTGAAGAGGTTCGGGACTTAGGATATGCATTGGATCTGGGACGTATTTATTCATCATTGAAACGTGGAACACATTATGCACACTAGAGAGTTCAGGGGGTAAAGCTATTCTATATGAAACAGCCCCTATCCTTTCAAGGATTTCAAAAGGTCCTATGTATCTTGGACTCAATTTCCCTTTCTTTTCAAATCGGATTACTCCCTTTGCTGGTGATACTCGTAAGAACACAAAATCTCCTCTTTGGAATTCCAACTCTCGTCGGCGATTGTCAACATAACTCTTTTGACGGCTTTGGGCAATTCGAAGTCGGTCTTGTATCAATTTCACTTTCTCTATTGTGATCTGGATCAATTCAGGTCCCAATAATTTTATTTCTCTAACTTCTACCCAACATGTAGGGGAACGACACCTTCTACCATAGAGTGCCTCATACGGAGCCATTTGAATACTTGCTTGATAACTATTATTATATGCAAATTCCACTAAGGGTAAATGATCATCCCAATTCCCTTTCAAATCAAGTACACATGCCCTAAGTATATCCTCTAAGGTTTGAATGGTTCTTTCAGATTGTCCATCCGTTTGAGGGTGAAAAACGGTGCTAAAATTCAATTTTGTTCCCATGGATGCTTGTAATCTTTTCCAGAAGCGAGACACGAATCTTGGGTCACGATTAGAAACAATTAAAACTGGGGTTCCATGAAGCCTAATAATTTCCCGAACATACAACTTAGCTAACTTTTCTAAAAAATGGGTAATCTTAATGGTAAGAAAATGAGAAGATTTAGTTAACCTATTAATAATTACCAAATAGAATCATTACCATTTAAACTCCTCGGTAAACCTGTCACAAAATCCATTGTAATATGTTCCCATTTCCACTCAGGTATAGGTAGGGGTTGCGGTAATCCTGATAGTTTTTTATGTTCTGCCTTTACTTGTTGACAAACAAAACACCGGGATATAAATTTTGCTATCTCCCTCTTCATGTTATTCCACCAAAATACTTCTCGAAGATCCCTATACATTTTTGTACATACGGGATGAAATGTGAATCTTGAGTAATGACTTTCCTCCAAAATTTGTCTCTTTAGTTGGGCATCACATGGCACACACACTCTATTTCGAAACCTCAATATATTATCCCATATCGTAAATTTAGTTCTTTTCCCTTCGATAAGTTTTTCTCTAATTTTCTTCAGTTGTGGGTCATTTACTTATGCGCTTTTGACCCTTTGCATCAACATGGGTTGTACTTGTAAATTCGTAATTATTCCTCCTTTTCTATAAACACATAAATTTATTTCCATACTTCTTAAATCCTTCAACAGAGCTTCCTGATTTGTAATAAGACATGCTAAATTCGGTGTAGACTTTCTACTTAAAGCGTCAGCTACTACGTTAGCTTTTCCCGGGTGATAGTGAATATTTACATCATAATCCTTCATCAATTCTAACCACCTCCTTTGTCTCATGTTCAATTCCTTCTGAGTAAATATATACTTCAAACTCTTATGATCGGTATAAATCTCACAAGTCTCACCATACAAATAGTGTCTCCAAATCTTAAGAGCAAAAATTACAACTGCTAATTCAAGGTCATGGGTTGGATAATTCTGCTCATGGGTTTTTAACTGTCTCGAGGCATAAGCTATTACTTTTCCACTTTGCATTAAGACACATCCCAAACCATTTTTACAAGCATCACTATAAATCAAAAATCCCCTTATTTCAGAAGAAATAGTCAAAATTGGAGTAGTTACTAATCGATTCTTAAGTTCTTGAAAACTATTATCAACTTCCTCAGACCATTCATATTTCACATTCTTTTGTGTTAACCTAAATAGAGGTTTGTCAATAATGGAAAATCCTTTAACAAATCGTCTATAATAGCCGGCTAATCCAAGGAAACTACGAATCTCCATCACATTAGTTGGTCTAGGCCAATCTAGTATAGCCTTGATCTTTTGAGGATCAATTGACACCCTCCTTAGAAATGACATATCCTAGAAAATACACACTAGGCAACCAAAACTCACACTTCTTTAATTTTTCATATAATTCCTCCTTCCTAAGGATTTGCAAGACTATCTTTAAATGATTTTCGTGTTCTTCAATACTTTTAGAATAAATAAGGATGTCATCAATGAAAATAACCACACACTGATCTAAATATTTTCTAAACACTCTATTCATCATATCCATAAAAGCGGTTGGTGCATTAGTTAGTCCAAATGGCATCACAAGAAATTCACAGTGACCATATCTAGTATGAAAAGATGATTTTGAAATATCATCCTCCTTAATCTTCAATTGGTGATAGCCTGGCCTAAGGTCAATCTTAGAAAATACTTGCGCACCCTGCAGTTGGTCAAACAAATCATCTATACGCGGTAAGGGGTATTTATTCTTAATGGTCACCTTATTTAGTTCACGATAATCTATACATAACCTCATCGTCCCATCCTTCTTTTTAACAAATAACATTGGAGCACCCCAAGGGGATACACTTGGTCTAATAAAACCCTTATCTAACAAATATTGTAATTGAACTTTTAATTCCCTTAGTTCTAAAGGTGCCATGCGATAAGGTGGTTTCGAGATTGGTATAGTTCCAAGAATAAGGTCAATCGTAAACTTTATTTCTCTACTAGGAGGAAGACTGGATAAATCATCAGGAAAAACATCTGGAAAATGTTTAGTTATAGGAATATCTTCTAAAATAGGATCTTTTGTTTGCAAATCAATGACACTTGCAAGGAATCCTCGACATCCCTTCTTAATAAAAATACAAGCTTGGATTGCAGAAATAATACGAATGGGAGATAGGATGCCTGTTCCATCAAAACCGAATTCTGGTTGGTTAGGTATTTTGAAAGTAACTCTCTTCTCAAAATAATCTACCTTAGCATGATACGATGCTAACCTATACATCCCCAAAATGACTTCAAAGTCTTTTATGTATAAAACTATTAAATCAGTGAATAGTTTATGACTACTAACATCTATAGGGCAAGACTTATATACTAAGGTTCCCACTAATAACTCACTAGAAGGAGTAGAAACGTGCATGCTATGATTCAAGGGTTCGGTCCTATTAGGAAAGAGATTAACAAAATGCACTGAAACAAATGAATGGGTAGAACCAGGATCTATTAAAACTTGAAAAGATTGTGAACATATAAAAAGTGTACCTGACACTACTGCATTAGAAGCTTGGGTATCAGAAAGTGAAAAAACTCTACCTTGTATGCCTTGGTCCTTGTTTTCACCTAAAGGTTGTATCGAAATCCTTGCTGGGGTTGGGCAGTCTTTTATCTGATGTCCTTTCTCTCCACATCTAAAATGAGCTTTTGTATCCTTGTAACAAGGCCGTCCTCCATGCATCTTCCCACATTACTGACATGTCTTGTTATTATACCGTTTGTCATCCCTATCTCCCCCAACATTATATGTATTCCTAAAATTGTTTCTAATATTTGTGCTCTTCCCCATTTGTTTCTCAAACTTCCTCTTACCATCTCTAATTCGATTGTACTCCTCGCCATCCCTTTTGGCTATCGTAGTCCTAGCCACAACGCCACTATACGATGTCAACTTTAGGATGTAAATTCTACTACGAATTCTCAACCTTAACCCACATTAAAACTTACTGGCTTTTAAAACATTAGTTATCATAACATAAGGTGCAAAACGGGATAACTCGGTAAACTTGGCCTCATATTGACTAACCGTCATATTCCTTTGTACTAGACTCATGAACTCCGTTGCCATTTCGTCCTTTACCGTTTCAGTGAAATATTTCTCATAAAAGATCACCAAGAAGTCCTTCCAACCTATGAAAATATTTCTCTCCTCATGTATTCTCTTAGTCATTCTCCACCAATGTTCGACTTCACCTTCTAACATAAATGTTGCAAATGAAACCTTTTGTGCATCGGTACACTTAAGAACATCGAGCATCTTTTCCATCTGCATCACCCAACTTTCTACTTCAATGGGGTTAGGAGTACCTTTAAAAGAATGCGGGTTAAACTTCTTGAAATGCTCAATGGTACAGCTAGTTAGTTCCAGATTCTTTGGTGCTCCATTATTCACCTGATGATCCACAATCTTTGCTAGACTCTCAATCGCCTTGTATGCACCTTCTAGTCCTTCCATACTTGAACCACTTATTCTCGCAGTTGATCTTGTCTTGGTCATTTTCTATAGACATGGACAAACATAGGACGTATTATACTAACTCAAAATTGCAAATTAGAAGAACAATTATATATAAACAATTATATGTAGAATGTATGACATATGGAGGGTTATCACATAATTCGGACATTTAATCCTATATCCTACGTATGGAGACTTAAAATAGATAACGTTCAAAACTTATGTTCAGTAGTCCATGGGTTCATAACCTATGCTCTAATACCACCTCTGTCATGACCCCGACCCAAATTATTAGTAGGGAACGAGTGTCTTAACATGCCACCAAGGCAACATATATTCTCACTTAAATTATTTCCTTAAATAAGTGCAACAGAAATGCAATCACATGGTTATGAATCGTAAAATACTGAAAGTAAAGGAATTACGTCATCAGAGCTTTCTAAAGGAAACTTCATTTACATTAAAGTAACAATGAATTACAACTTAAGACCAAATTTAAAAACTTATTATAAGAGAGCCAAACATGCTCTAAATGATAAAACAAACATAATAACAAAATGAGCTCTAAAAGCTGAATCTTCAACACGGTCCTTTTTTCGTTCCCTCCGCGAACCTACGTATTTCCTAAAAAATGGTTATTTATACAACATCAGCTAAAATCTGAGTGAGATTTAATCTCCTGACATTCCATGGCTTTTAGAAAATTGATACCTATTCAATTTACAATAGAAAGCATATACATATATGGACAGAAATTTGCAGTAAAATATATAAAGCAAACTGATAGTATATATTTTCAGAATAAACAGTTCAGAACAGAACAGATAAAACAATTTGGGCAGTATATCAGTTATTAAATTTTCTTTTAATGGCCATGTACGCTTTGATAACCAGCTAAATAGATAGTGTCACCAGATGTTTCCACTTGGTAACAACACAGACATAAAATCATGATATCTGAAACAACGTCTTATTTAGGGCACACCAGCGATAAACCAGATGGGAAGGTACCACCCAAATATTTTCACCCGGTAGTCAGGGCTAACATTGTAAGAGAGTTTCCATAGGCTGAATCAATAATTTTAGAATTCAATTCAGATGTATATATCGAAAGATATACACATATAATAAACGACGGAATCATCGGTATCAGATGTATTTTGGGAATAAGATCATTTCACAAAATATATGTACTTTTAATAATATCATACAATCAAAATACACAAGGAATGTCACAGAGTACTCACTTAGAACAGAACTCTGAAGTTACAGATACAGAGTCTTGGATCGCTCGTTAATCATAAGACGAAACTTCTTCTTAAACTTCCTCACACTTTCTCTCACTATTTATTTGAACTTTTGGAGTAATTTAGTATAGAAAATGATCCTAAGGCCTTACTTATAGTTTTCCAAAGTTATTAGGGTGTTGACATGTGTCCCGATGACTAAGCGCTTATTTTGGTGAGTCGTCGTTGACGTGTCGGGTAACGGGACTATCTTGCAATCTTTATTTCACCCTATGCCGACACGTGTTTTAGCCTTATTTAACTGAATGACATCTGCTTTATCCTTATTCATATGGATGACACGTGTAATGTGTGGTGGCGAAAGTATAGCACGAGGTGTAAAGTTATTAAGGGTATAAGGGTCATTTTACACGTGAAGGGTATTTTAGTAATTTTACACTATACATTTTCAATATTTCTTAGAGGTACTTGAAAATATTTTATTTACAAAATGGTACTTTTATATTTTCATTTATGTCCCTAAATTTTTCTTTATTTAAAATTAAGTCCCTAAAGTTTCATAAAATTTCATTTTCTACCCCAAAACTTATCATTTAGCTTAGGATATGCTATAAGACTTTGATTTAATCCATTTTGATGATGAAGGAGGTTATTTCAAAGTGTTTAAGTCGGTCAAACCAACCTCCCCTTCAACCAATCAAAATATTACACATGGTGTGGTAATAGGACAAAATACAACTTAAAGGATGGACAGATTTGTCCTTATTTTTTAATTTCGGCATAACTTCTTGCTCGGACCTCTATTTAACACACCGTTTGTTGTGTTACAAACCAACTTCATATATCTACAACTTTTTAGTTTTTACCTCAACTCAATTGTTATATTATAATGATGAAAAGTAGTCTCTAATATGAACATTCTTACCAAAAACGTTAAAATTTTATGTTTGTAACTAATTTGATATTTCATGAATTATAAAGGGATGATTAGACTAAAATAATAAATTAACATTATTCATATCACATATGAAATAATACAACATTTAAAACTATATATAAAAGTGGGGTCATTACACATCCCTTCAACTTACCCTCTCCTTGTTGTCGTCCTTCTCCCCACTACAACCCCTCGTCTAGGTGCTCCGATAACCTGCTACCAATTTTACTTCCAACCTCTTCTCCCCACTGCCGATAGGTTCAAATTAAGGGTTCACCCCATTTTAGGTGGTTTCGGGTTATGTATGTCCTTTCGATTTAGGTTTCAATTTGAGGTTTTTTTATTTAGTTTGGTATATGTGAATCAAAGATTTTCCCTTATTTTGTTCTTCTTTCTATTTAGGATTTGTAGATCTAATATCGAAGGTCTCAATGTTTAGGTTTTTGGTTTGTTATAAATAAAGTATTAGTTTTATTTCTTATATATTTAATCTCGTTCAATTCTTTTAGTGGTTTTAGTAATGGCTAAATCATTCAACTCTTTTATGGGTTTTGGATTCATCATCCACATGCATTGTTTTGCAGATTTTATAAATCTTGGATAATGACTTACATAACATTCATTCAAATCAGGTATACTATTTTTATTTTTATTTTTTATCATATGATATGGGCTTTTAAAATGGTATTTTTGTACTAAGTGAATGTAGAGCTGTGTTTCTGTACTATTAATTAAGTGTAGAGTTGTGATGATGTATATTATATGGGTAAATAAATGTTGTGGGTGTGTTACACATTGTTTAAGACTTAAAGGAAATCAGAAAGCACAAGTTACAACATAGTTGGTGGTACCAAGGTCAAATGAAAGGATAAGTCATGTCATACTTTTTCCATTATTTTGAAATATGTCAAACCCTTTGATTGGTTGAAGTTGCAATTGATTTTTTAGTGTTTCATGTTCTAATATAATAGATCGCATATGTCACATATGTATTGACAAAGACTTGAAAGGGTTAATCTATTTATCTCTTACACACACACACATATACACACAACACTATTTTTTGGTTTAGGATTTTGATGAATCTATACCATATCAGTGGTTTGTTTCACACATATAGAGCCACACACATGTTTGATTTTAATTTCCGCTAAGATCTATTTTGGCCCACGCACCTTATTTTTGCGTTGCTAATTATTTCTTGTATTTTCTTATTTATTTGTTCTTTTGAATATTGAGACCTAATTATACTCTTTTTGTGTAAACGTATACTCTTTTTTTTTCTATTTATATATTTTAGATTTTAGGTTAGGTTCAATATTGTTGGTGATTTGGGTTCATTTTTAAATTTTTAGTTAGGTTCAGTTATTGTTGTTGGGATTTATAGATTTTAGATTTCATTTTTATTATGTGTCTATTCATATCGTAATATGAATCTTCTATTTGATTTTTGTTGTATGTTCATTTATGTTTTGCAGTTTCACGGTATACGCAACCTTGACGGGAGCCTTCATAGTCACACTAAGTTCACACACACTAGTTATGATTTATGGGTTTTAATCTAGATATTTTGTGTTTGAAAAATCAAAAAGTGGAGTTGAATATTTTCAATTTGCCACCTGAGTTTCACCTTTTTATTTGGCAGGCAATTTTTATGTCATCATGACCTTAGCACGCCATCGGCGAGTAAGGGTTTGGGGATCACCTAAATATATAATGTTTTGGGGAACACCTAAATATATTATTGTAGTTATGTTGCAGTGTTTTAATGATCTAAAAATGCTTTGTGGAGCTCATTATCTTTATCGGTACATTAAAATTATAGTAAGTCGTTTCCACCTTATTTAGCAATATATCGAATGTGATAGTTCTGCAAAAAAAATTATATCAACATATTTGAATTTACTAACGTTCTTTTTTTTGGTTCGTGCTCAGTATTTGGAGTTGCAAGTATGTTCTTCCGATTTAAATCTTCCTATAAGACATTCGTTGAAGGTTAGTAATATTTATTCAACAATGTTGTAGGTACTTTGTTCATTATCTTTGTTTTATCAGCTGTGGGATATTTTGGGATTGAGTACTAATAGGAGTGGATTTGTTTACATATTTTTTGTGTTTGATTATAAGAACACTTTATTAAGATATTGGGAAACCATTTAATGCTTATTTATGAAATAGGCTTTTCATTTAAGTAGGTGACTGTGTCTCGATGATTGAGAACCTTAAATTTTATTTTCATTATTGATTGTTTCAACAATTGTTCGCATGATTATGACAGGTAGATATTAAAAACCAATTGGAAATTAAGACAAGATATGGATTTTTCATGTTTTTTTTAACAAGAGAAAGATATGTATTCTAAAAAACAAGGACATGGAAGCATAGATGTAATGAGTTTTCAAGGTAAGTTGATATCAGTGTCATGATTCTCTCATATATTTTGATTTTTGTTCTCAGTTTCAATCAAGTTAGCCCGCTTATGTTAATATTTTTTTATGTTTTCCTATTTCAAAACTTTCAAACACATAAGAAACTCTGAATTTTATATGTTTCAAAGTTATCTCATTTCTAATATGTTTTTTGTTCTCAAGTTTTTCTTTTTGTACGAATAAATTTCTATGTACGGTCAATTTTATATGAAATCACATTCAATCTCCTCTCTACATTGTGACATCCAAACATCACTAATTCTTATAATAATTTTGCAGCACATTTGTAAACAATGTGTGGTACATCAAGATACTTTCACCCAATGATGTACATAAGTTAGGGATGCAAGAGGTTTAAACATTTGGCGGACAAAATGCAACTATTTCGGGATTGAATTCTCTACCATGAATAACTACATAAGCGAACAATTCATATGTATTAGATTATCACATTTTTACATCATTATAATATTCATAACATAAAAACTAAAATTCAAGATATCAAAAGATCATACCATGCATTTAAACTAAAATTAAAAACATACAGTTTTCAAAATGAATCCGAAAAAACTACTTGAGTTGCTTCATACAACCAAAAAAATATTATATTATCAACGGGACAAAACAAACAATTTTCAAAAGAGGATACTAAATAAACTAAAGAGAATCGTAGCATTTTAGCAAATTTTCTAAGTGTGGTTGGTCTTTAAGAATAGATTTGAAGCATGTTAGGATCTTCAAATCGTCCACTTGACTCGTCAATATCTTCGGTGAATGTATAACAACCCGCCAATTCGGATTTTTAAGACCTTTAGAATAAAATACTTGATTAGCCTCATATACGAGAATAGCAGGCTCATCAAACTCATTATCAACACTCTTAAACTTGTCAAAATTTACCCTCACTAAATTGAAGTTCGGGCAAAGCTTACAACCATTAGTCTTATCCTCCACCCTCACCCAATCACAATAAAAGACCACCTCCTTAAATGTGGTATAATCTAGCTTAATTATTTGTTTGATGACTCCATACCACATAGTCCAAGTATTTGTGAGGTTCTTATCACTTTTTATAGCTCAAAATTGCATCCATGCCTTTAGACAGACACCATTATCCTGTGTAACAGTCGTATCATCATGATACTTAGGAGAGAATAAGAAACCATTTACATGATACTTTTTATATGCTTTATCCTTGAATTGAGGCCCTTGAACTAATCGCCACAATGTTTCTTTTGTCTTTGTCTCTCATGATTTCATCAACTGTGTCCAGTGAAAACAAATCATTATTACATCAATATATATTTTTATCTCAGGAGGTTATGCAAAAAAGGCATTAAAATATTAGTATATATAGAATCATATTTTCTAAAAACCAAGGAATAAAATAAGTTTGTTTCTCCATATCCGTAATTTCAATCCCCTTCCCTTTCGCACGAGACACGAATTTTAATGATGCTTCATAGTCACACAAAATATCATTTGATATAAGTGATTATTAATCAAGATATTACTTAAATTTTAATTGATAATATAAGAAAGAACTCTAACCTATAGTAATCCTGAATTCCATCAACATTAAGTCCAAATAACACCCATTGACGTATTTGCTGGAATTATATTGGTCCCAATGTTATAGTCTTATCACCAAGCAAAGGCCCTTTTTCAGAGAACTCTCCATCCTCCTCTAAAAAGGCTTCACGTGAGCATTTATGGTTTCCATCTAACGAATTTGGCATGTACTCCATGCAATATCTAACAGATTTGGCTACGACATAGGACTCTGTAATGGAACCTTCAACATACCGCTTATTACTGGGTATACCTTTAAAATCTTTCATCGCCCTGTTTGTATAAATCAATAAAAATTAGTAACAACCAATGTTAACCTGAATTGTGCATATTTCATTTTATTAAAAGACAAAAAATCAGCTTCCAAACGAATACATCCAATGAGTGTTTGTTGGTCCACAAACCAAGGCTTCATCTTTTAGATGCACAGTGAGGTGAATGCTAATATCGAAAAATACTGGTGGAAAATATTTCTCCAACACACAGAATGCTTCAATAACCATACGTTTGGCTCTTTGGATATCTTATCGAATGAGGATCTTGGACTGCTCTTCTCAAATCTCGATGTTGTGAGAAAGTATGTTGGAGAAACATGGGTAGCAAGTGTTCCATTATGACATGATAATCGTGGTACTTCAATGAGTGCAGAGATGGGGGGTTAAGACTTACAATATTTCTCATGTTAGACGAAAAACTGGTAGGAAGCTTTAAGTCTTTCAAAATTTGGCAAAATTGTCTCTTTTCCTCTCTATCCAAGATAAATGATGCCATTAGTTTTATATATTTCCCCATGCGCCCATCAACTTGAATCCATTGATCATTGTGTATGCCCATATCCTTTATATCCAATCGTCCCTTTCCAGTATCCTTTGTTTCATTAGCACCAATATTTATGTTTATTAAATGCTCTGAAATGTTCTTCTCGGTGTGCATCACATTAAGGAGATGTCAAACTTGATGATGTTGCTAGTATTCCAAGTCAAAAAAATGGATTTTTTATAACATGATTTTTTAACTTCAACACTGTTTCTTTTATCCACATCACTGTCACATCCATTCGCATTATTAGACTTACACTTCTTAGAAGGAACTTTTGAGGTTTCACTAGGTACATACTTGATTTTGCTTAACCTTTCCACAAGTGCATTTCCATTAATTCGAACCAGGGGGGATCTAAGTTCTTGTGATTTAAGTCCCAGACCTTTACCACTCCTAAATGGGTGATCTTTATCAAGAAACATATGATAGTTTGTGTAAAATATTTTCCTACTGTTAACCAACCAAAGTGATGGTGTTTCATGACCACAACTAGGACATGCTTTATAGACATGTGTTATACATCCAGATAAGTTTCCATATGAGGGGAAATCATAAATCCCCCACATCAACATAACTCTCAATGTAAATTATTCCATTTTGTGCATGTTAAAACCTGGAACTCCCTCCCATAATTGCTTCAACTCATCTACCAATGGCTGAAGAAAAACATTAATGTCTTGACCCGGTGCCTTGGGCCCAGGAATCAACAAAGACAATATTTGAAAGTCACGCTTCAAGCACAAAGATGGGCCCATATTATAAGGCATAGCCATAACTGGCCAACAACTATAACTATTAGATTGTATACCATGGGGATTGAACCAATCTGTAGATATGGCAAGCCAAACACTGCGCCCTTCTTTAGAAAAATTAGGCCATCTATTTTTTAACATTCTCCACTTAGCTGAATCACAAGGATGTCGTTGATTATCCCATGAAATTGTTGCTCGATGGTGCAACGTCATTTCATGCGCTATCCAAGGTATAGTATATAATCTCCTTAGCCTTAGAATTAAACGAAAATGTCTCAATACTTTCATCGGTTCTTTGCAAACCCTTTTTCCTTTCCTCATGGTCACTGAATATCTTGGTGTCCTACACTAAGGGAATTCTTCTAAGTCTTCATTCTCTTTCTAGTACAAAATACAGTTATTCTCACAGGCATGAATGTAGTTTGCTTTCATCCCAAAGTCTGTCATCATTCTCTTCATTTGCGAATATTTTTCTGGTAAAATGTTTTCTTTCGAAATCCACCTTTTTACAATCGATAAAAGAGATGTAACGATATTTCCCTACTAACCAAACTGCTTCTTCAAATTATGCAATTCCACAATCACAGAGAGAGTAATCTCAGGACCATCACATGAAGGATACAATTTATCATTCGCTAATCTATTGTACTCTTGATAGTGCTCATTATTAACATGCAATTTTTCTGTCTGGTCAGGTTCTCCACAATGTTGTTCGTGCACTCCATAACACGTGTCAACTAAGTCTCGAAGCCTTTAATTCTCAATGTTCCATTCATTTTTAACATGTCCTTCATAATCAATAGGTTTTATAAAGGGATTCGGGGAGTTCGAGGATCTTGTTTCACCGTGTAAAACCCATGTAGTATATGTTGAATCTATACCATGTCGAATCAAATGAATCCTGATATCTAACGCATTGAACCGCTCATTATTTCGACACTTAACACATGGACATGGAAATGTTAAGAGATGGTGTCTATTGTTTGGAATTGAAAAATCAAAGAAAGATGTTACTCCATTTACGTATACCTCACTTATTCTGTTCCTCTCACTCATCTATCCTTTGTTCAATATTTGGGACATTTTTCATCTACAAAAAAAACATCATTACTTTATATAAAAGGATAGTGTGCACCATTGGACTTACATGATACACTTACCAAAATGGTATAGTAGATTTGGTAACTCAAAATAAGTAATGGTATAGTAACATTATAGTAGCGTTAGTAATCCTAAAATAAGTCTTTACGCAAGTCTTCCCTCTACATGAATACAAAATAACATAAAAGCATTAGTGCATGGACAATTGTGTTTTAGGAAAATTCAATAGTCATTGGATTTTCTGACTTAAAATGTCCTATTTGTCCTAAAAACACAATCCGATGCCTAGTTACACCTACAAACCCTTTCCAATAAAAAACAAACCAAAAAAGTTTTAAAACCCAAACATTCAACCTAAATGCAATGGACATTGGATTTTCACACTTAAAATATCATATTTCCCTAAAAACACAATACGATGCCTAGTTACACCTACAACCCCATGCCAACAAAAAACAAATCACAAAAGTTTTAAAACCCAAGCATTCAACCTAAATGCAATTGAGATTGGATTTTCTCACTTAAAATGTCCTGTTTGTCCTAAACACAAAATTCGATGCCTAGTTACACCTTCAAACCCTTGCCAATAAAAAACAAACCACAAAAGTTTTAAAACCTAAGCATTCAACCTGAAATCAGCTAGTGCTTAAAAAATAATGCTACGGTACGAATGGTGGTTGAAGTTACGAGTTTGAGAATATCAAACTTAGCAACATGTTTATTATCCAAGTTAGAAATTAGGATTATATTTACAGTTAACATAAGGGTCATAAATCAAGTTAACATTTGGATATTGGGATTGTATTTTCATAAATCGTCTTTGAATCTTTATTCACAGTCACTTAATAAATGAGAAAATCCTAGTTTAATTTGAGTTTGATTTTAGTTTTTTATATGTTAAGTTATTGCGTAAAAACAACACAAATCGTCAAATTAAAGGAAATTAACTGACAACGAATAAGAAAAGAGGAAAAAAACAACCCAGAGATGAAGTTTATGTATACATCCGTAACGAAACTTCATCTCAGTTTATGTATACATCCGTGACGACACAACCAAAAGAAGGAGAGACAAACGAAAAATTCATCTCCGTTTATGTATACATCCGTAATGAAACAACCAAAAGGAGGATGGTACCTGGCAGAAATCGCTAGAAGAGATTGCTAGAAGTGGCTCACCGAAAATCGCTAGAAGTGGTCTCGCCATAAATCGCTCCTATTTCGGAGAATAGAGAAAACGTATTGACACATCCTATTTTGTGAGATAACGTATTTGGCTTTTCTTTGGGAGGGAAGTCTCCCGCTCCTATTTTATGAGATGTAATATTAAAATATATTTTCACTTTATTATTTGACATGATAAAGCTCATTAGTAATACATATATTAATTTAGTAACACGAAATTACAATTAGTAAATATAACAGTACAAGTGTTAGTAATCAATATATTTTTGTGTTACTAAAACTGCGTTTGGGTGTAGTGAATAATAATAATAACAATAATAATAATAATAATAATAATAATAATAATAATAATAATAATAATAATAATAATAATAATAATAATAATAATAATAATGACAACAACAACAACAACAACAACAACAACAACAACAACAACAACAACAACAACAACAACAACAACAACAACAATAATAATAATAATAATAATAATAATAATAATAATAATAATAATCATGTTGAGACCTTTTTCCTCATTTTTCCTCTTTCTTTACCAAAAGTGTAAAAAACATTTTCCCTCTCTTTTATCAAAATACCAAGAGCATTTTTTCTTTCTTTTACCATAAATATTTTTCCTCTATTTTACCCAAAAACATTTTATCCTCCTCTCTTTCAAAAAATGTCAAAAGCATTTTCCTCCTATATTAAAAGACTTTCCTTCTTCTCGTTCAAAAATAAATTCTAATATTTTTCCTTCTAAGGTCAATCGCATGCCCGACCCTTGGCTTGGCTCCCTATTGGCTTCAGTCTTTCGCCAAACCGCCTTGAGGCTCCGTCGGTTGCCTTACTACTTTCTCCGAGTCTAAAATTTACCTTCATCTAATTTTCATGGAGAACGTTGACCAAGTACCGAATGTATATCTATATTTAATGACGATTCTAGCCCAACTTACTGCCAAGATTGACAACCGAGGTCCATAAGACACAACGAAATCGGGTCCATGTTCTAGAAGAACCCGAGGTCCTCTTACCTTGTGCCATGGGGCTGCCAGCACCTGAGACCATTTGGGTTGCTGAGAAATATCAACACGATCCATGTTCCCCTCCTGCTAATGGGCAATCTCCTGCTCAGCACCATATGCCGAATCTTGCCCAGCCAAGGGCTAACCTACCCGTGAGTGTTGATTCGAACGAAGAAGAGTTGAACAAGGTCAAGGAGGACCTTAAGTTATTGACCAAGAAGTTTGACCAGGTCTGAATCTTCGAGAACTACATGGATTACATCCATATGTCTCCCTACCCAAAAGCAAGGCTTCCAGAAAAGTTCAAGATGCCTAACATTAGGAAGTTTGGGGGTAGTGGACCCCCAATTATCCATCTTCGAAGTTACCACCAGGCCATGAATCTCCTAGGTGCCTCCGAAGAAAAAATAGCCCAAATGTTGCAACACACTTTTAAGGACAACGCTCTTCGTTGGTTCTTATCTCTCGAGGACTTCAAGATTCGTAGTTAGGAGGATGTTTCCCGTGAATTCATGTCATAGTACAAGTATAATGAAGAGTTAAAGGTTACTCACCGTGATTTATAACTTCTCAAATAGAATATCGGAGAATCTGTCAGTACTCCATAGAAAGATAGAGAGAGAAAGCAGTCACCATGACCAACCGACCTTTCGAAGAGGAGCAAGTTAGTATAATGAAAAAGAACTTCTTGACCTATGTTCGAGCGACGATGGGAGGATAATACTACCCCCATATCTAAGTTCTTCGGTAAGCAAGAGTGGAGATGGAAGAAAGTATTGCTAATACATAAGTTGAGCCAAAGAAAGTATCCGGACAATTCACTCTGAGAAAGTAGGAGAAGCCTGCTAATACCGCAGTGTCAACAATTAATAACATTTCTCATCCTACCACTTCATGGGCACCATAAATGTGCCCTAACCGAATAAAAAAGGAATATATCGAGATTCATGCTCCCCTCTCCAAAGTTTACCAATCCCTTTTGATCCTAAATCCTATTAAGCCATTGGACCCTTATCCATTACAAAACTCGATTCCTAATTCAAAAGTAATCCAAGGTATGATTGACCGGGGTATCATCGCCGTACTAGGAAATCCTTAACCAAATAATACCCACAATACACTCCCAAATCATGAAAATGTTATCTTCCCAAAATAAGACCCCGAATTTTATCCATCTACCAAGATTGTACCCAACAAATCGCCCATCATATCGATATATTCAGCTTAACCATAAGGACATTTTTGTCCATTACCAATTTATATGTCTTATACCACTACACTGTCAAAGAAGTTGAAAATCACGTTCACATCAATACGGATCCAAATAATCAAGATTTTTCAACAAATAGTCTCCGTATGGTTAACTTTGGTAAGGTTACATTTTAGAGTACCTTAATAATGCACTTAGAGTATTGGGATTATTTTTCATAAAATATTTTCTAAGTGTTGGAGCGGAGCTTTAAATGATTTTATTAATTTTTTTTTAATTCATTATATCTAAAGATTTTGTTCTCGGACTCCTTTCCGTAGAAAAATCATAACTAATTCAAAAAAAATTAGAAAAATACGGAACTAGTAGCCACGCATTCGTATCAAAATTATCTACAATCATGGACTGAAATCTCATTTGACAGGTCATTCGAATGACAACCAATGTCATTCAAATGACATATCATGTCGCGTGAAGTTCCACCTGTCGTTCAAACGACATGCTATCTCGTTTGAGAGACCCACTGCCTAAAGTATTTTATAAATAGGTTTTTCCAACTTTGTTTTCATTGAGAGACCTGATGTTTTTATTCTGCACAAAACTGCAAAAAAAACAGATTTAGGTTTTCTCCTTTTAGGGTCTTTAATCCTTTTTTTGTTTACAATTCGCAAATAAATCTCAATATTTATGTGAGTTATTTTGGAACCCAACGAACATACTTTGCTATTGTTCATCCTTTGTCGGGAGATCATTACAACCGAGAGATACGTGCTATTGTGGAGTGAGTCGTTACGAAGTTTATGACTGTGTGTTATTGAGGATCTTTTGCGTGTTGATTCTTTGTTAAAGAATGAGTATCTAGACTGTGTGTTCGTTGTGGTATAGCTGCGTGTGAACCATTGTTGATTTCTAGCCGATGTTTTGAAGTTTTGACGAAGACACCGTGCATTACACTTGTGGACAATTATCAGGTTGTATGTAAATCAGTGGAAAAAATTTCTTTAATGGCACTACCAACAAGAAAGGATATGGCATTGGAATAGTTCTAATGACTCTCACACTCCTATTGCCATTAAGCTAGATTTTTCCTGTACCAACAACATGACCTGATACAAGGCATGCACGGTAGGCCTTAAAGTATCTCTCAAAAGAGTAATTCGATACCTAGATGTCTACGGGGATTCAACCCTCATCATCTGTTAAGTACTCAAAAGATGGAAAGTCAAGGACGAGAAACTCTTACCCTTCCATGCCCATCTAGAAGAGTTGGCCTCCCAATTCCAAGTTATCACTTTCCACTACCTACCTGGAGCAAATAACAACTTAGCCGATGCCCTTGCCACCTTAACCTCCATGATTTACATGCTCTAAGGAATAACAATGGCCCCTTTCCTAGTCCAAAAGCAATCTAAACCTACCCACTGCTACCACATTGAGCTCATCACAAAAGAAGATCCTGATATGGCTGAACATTTGACGCGCCTCCTCAAGCATGGTAGGTATCACCAAGATTTGAACAAGAATGACCAAGAAATCCTCTGCAAACTGGCTGCCCAGTACATTGTCTGTGATAAAGCACTATTCAAGAGAAACTTAGATGGAACCCATTTACACTACATCGCAGGGACTTACATTGGAGAGATGATGGAAAAAATCCACATCGGGGAGTGCGTACCCCACATGAATGGCCATATTATTTATAATAAAATCATCTGATAAGGATACTAAGGACTACCATGGCTCAAGATTGCATCGCCTATGTTCATAGGTGACTTAAATGCTAACAATTTTCCAACCTCCAGCACTTGCCTCCATGGGAAGTGTACAACATGACTTCTCCCTAGCCGTTCTCCACATGGGGCATTGATATCATAGGGAAAGTTACACCCTAGGACTCCAATGGTCCTGAATTTACATTGGTTACCATTGATTACTTCACCAAATAGGTTAAAGATGAATCATACATAGTTTTGAATTCCAAAAAAGTGGACAAGTTCATCATGAAAAATATCATCTGGCGATATGGGGTCCCGCACGAGCTAATATCATATAATTGGTCGACGAGTTTAGGATTTAGAGACATAAATCTTCTCCCTACCGACCTCAATCCAATAGTGCAGTCACAACCTCTAATAAGAACCTCAAAGCATTCATCAACAAAATGACCGAAAGTTATTGAGATTGGGTCGATCAGATCCCTTATGCCCTCTGTGGCTACCGCACTTCAGTTCGAGCATCTACTGGGGCTTCCCCTTACTCTATGGATGAAAGGAGATTGAAAGATCTATATCATATACAAGGGTACCATCACCGAATAGAACGATCATTCAATAAGAGAGCTAAGGACTGTGGAGTCCGAGAACGAGATTTGGCCCTTAAAGAGATCGTAGAGCCCATCTGGGACCCTAAAGGGAAATTCAAGCCCAATTGGAGTGGACCCTACATCGTGAAGAAAATCCTATCCAATTGTACCGCTATGATCATCGACCTCGATGAGGAAAAGATGACCCGTCAATTCAATCTAGACCGTCTTAAAAAATTATACCCTTAATCTCGGCACTCTACAACTCTTCTCACCTCCCTTTTGTTCTAAAAAAATTCTTCATTTCCCTCTACTCAGAACTATATGGGGCTTGATCCTCTGAAAATGAAACTCAGAAAATCTTCACAACCCCCAAAGGTATGTTGGCAACTTATACCCTTCATATGAGAATGGCCCCTTCTTTTTCACAAAATGTTATTCTTTTATTATCTTCGAGAACAACGATTCATTTTTATCATTGACATAAACAAAAGGATTATGTATGCCTTAGCGAGTGGTATAGATAATTCAAATGCAAAAGCTCATCAATAGGCACAACGATATAATTAAGATTTTCTTTATTCCATAACTAAAAAATTTCGATACAATTATATCAGCATAGGGAGTCAAACAACTTCCCCCGCTAACCTGAGCTTATTTTCCTGAAAACAAAACAAAAACTAACGAAACTGATCCTAAAAAATCTTCCCAAAGTTATCCCTACTAAAAAACAACCAGATATATAACTTAACATCATACAAAATATTCACAAATAAAACTCTCCAGGGATCCTAACCACAGTTGACAGAAGAACCATCCCCATCATTATCAACATCTTGGGGCCATCCAAACTTCCCCTGCTTGGGTGGAATACTTAAGGCGCTCCATGGAACGGTAAGCCCGAACCAGCCTAGGGAAAACCAGAACACCTCCCTCCATGGTATCAAACATGGCGAGCCTTCTCTGTCCAATAGCTTAGACCATCATTTTAGCCACTACCCTCCTCCATAGACACTTCATGTAATCCCCATAAACATGACAAACTCTGCCAACATATTGGGAAGAATGATTCGACGATCGACGATTCTCCCACAGAGAGCCCAGTTGCATGCGCATGTGCTCTGTCAAATCTTCCATAGGAAAGAAGTCTAGTGTCCACGGTGGCATAATTTTCTCCCATCCAAATTAATGCAAAAGCCTCCAGGGAAAGTAAAAACATGTCTGTTGGAGGTCAACCAACTAAACATATTGGTATTCCCCCAGTTTTAGAATGGACTGCAACTTTCCCCACTAAGGCACTGACCAACGCAAACCTTGAGGCTTGTGCTCCACAAACTAGTTCTCCCAGCTCTCAATATTCAGGCCGAAGCTGATAAAGTAGGGGGTAAAGAAGTTTGGAACATCTGCCAAGGGATATTAAGGAGGGACCGCTATACGTAATCTCTCCGGTAACCACATGAATACATAACGGGGATTTCCCTTAAAAAGTTAGAATGACTTTCCCGCAAAGCATCTAGACCATTTAGGGTCTCTTCCAGTATCATCGTCGTAGGATTTTGACGATATGACATCCACAAAGTGATGGCTGCAAGTTATGAGTCCACCAATAGGTCTCCCATCACCAATAGTAATTTTAAAGTTAATTCAATGATGACGGCTGTGACATAGCCCACATCACCAATATCCCGTAGATACACAAAATGCAACACAACTAGGAGAGAGATAATTCCTTCCATAACCAATGACTGAGTCACTGAGGGTGAGATACGGAGAAGTCCTACTAATAGCTCCCTAGGAGATCAAGATAATTCAGGCATGGCCGCTGCAATACTGGGATTTACCCCCAGCATGGCAGATAATTCTTCATAAGTCGGACAGACTTCGTCCAAGCCAAAGCGACATGGCCCTCGGGGTACCAGAATTGTACCGTCCCCATTAGCATGTTCTATTTAATAGGTCAATTATTCCATAATGAAACCCGGCGCATGCTGAAAGCATCATAGTCTACATTATACGAGAATATAACCTCTAATGTTCAAGGTAAGAAGCGAATTCAACACTTTCGAGAAGAGCCATTTTGGAAATGATGAGACAAGAAGAAAAAAGTAAGTAAAAGAAAGGAAATGTGGATGGGTGAAGAAAATATTCCACCATTACCCCTTTTTATACTTGAAAAACTTGAATAAAGATAATGGTTCTGCAAAATCCAGAGGAACCCCTTTCCTATCAAGGACCAAGTAGTTGAAAAAAGTGCAATCGAAGCCTTGTGATGATTGGACTGGACTGACCTGCCGATAGGCAGGACAAAGGCTATGCCGATCGGCAAACCCCATTATTTACAAAATTCTCTTTTTACTTTTTTGTCAAAATCAAAAACTCAATAAAAATAATTTTTATTTTGAGGAATTCAGAATTTTCTTCTCCCTATGTTTTTACTCGTCGTGTTTTGAAATAAATTTTTCCTTGAGTTATTTAAATCCTCTTTACGATCTCAACAAGTAAAGTAAAAAGTGCATACGCATTGAGTCATTAAAATCAAAATATCAAGAATAAAAACTCCATTCAATTACATATATATTACTTCATTACATTTACCCCGCAGGAAAACACTGACACAAAAAAAATGGACTCAGCCCAAACCCCCCAAAACATTATCTCTCTCACCTAAATTCTCTCTCTCCCACCTTTTCTTTCTTTCTCTATTTCTCTCTCTAAGACACCCCATGCCTGCAATGTACGCGCTTTCCTCGATGAAGAGCAGAAGAGCCTCTGCTACGTGATCTAGACCCTTACCCAGAAGAAGAAGATGGCATTAAGAAAGAAGGAACTGGGATTGAGTCCCCAGTATGAACAGTCGCAGAAGAAACAAAATCTCGGATGCCCCTCAGCTAGGTAGTCAACACCCGGACGTGCTAAAAGAAAAATAGAAAATAACAAATCAGTCAGTATGAGACAAAGGAAAAGAAACCAGAAAAACAAAATATAAAGGACAAAGTTATACCTTTGGATGGAGAACATCATCAATCAACCCCAACACCTTCGGGTCCATCTCATTAGGGATATGCATCATACTCATCGATCCCCCTCGAGCCTCCTGATGTTATAAGAAGGATGGAACCTCTGACGTCGCCGCCACTACTTGTGTAACCGCATCACCCTCACTATGGGGTAGACCCCACTGTTCTACTCGTACCCTACAAGAAATCACAAGGGTAAGAGGCATAAACTCATATATGATGGGCAGCATCAGTCAGCTCAACACAAAATCCAGATAATTATAAGTCGTTGTCGTTGTCGTGTCAGCCAGCTCACCGACCATTGCCTCCACCCTCGCCTCCTCCGGCATCTCCCACTCCTACCTCATATACCTCGAGGGCCTCGTAGGTGGTACCATCACCTCATCCTCCATCACCCGTCACACCACTCTCTCCCCTAGATACTAGAAATATCCAAACTCATGCACCAATAGACGATGCAGTTGGGAGTTCCCCCCATCACAACCGTGTGGTGGATGGCCTTCCACCAAGGATAGAAGGTCACCTTCAAGATCCCCTGTAGAAAATCAATATTTGAATAGATCATCAAGGGAAAATGGTCTCAAGAAGAAAGAAGAATTTACTCGATCTCTAGTCAAGCCATTCAAGACCTGACACATCACCGCTAAAGAATGAAACTGTCTCGACTGTCGGTTCAACTTCCTCCACCGGTACATATGGAAAGAGTCCCCCACCGAATCATCCTTCAAACCTATCAAGTGGGAATTGCACCCAATCACCTCATAGAACCACGTGTGCAAATGACAAAGGTCATCAATCAAAAGAAAGCAATCAAGGAATTAATAATAAAATGCATAAAGGGAAAATGTAGAAGGAAAAGTATACCTCCAAAAGTTACGGGGCACCAGTAAAGATCTGCCGGTAGCACCGGCTGAGCGCATCCAAATATGAATAAAGGGTTTCCAGGCTACCCCAGTCAAAGAGAGGAATATCCGAGAATACCCTCAAATAAGGAAAAAAACCATAAGTGCATAACGTCGCCACCAAAAATCCTCCTAACAACGAAAGAATGAATAAACGGGCCATTTGCCCCACCGTAGCCTATCAGTCTAGTCGATCCGTCGACTCAATAAAATCTCCTTCAAAAGAGAGAGGCGAATGGAGTACCCTGAGACTATGCTCCCAACATCATCCAATGCTGCCTCCATCGTCGTCGGCGTCACCTGCAAAGTCCGGTCCACCTCTATCTGGCCCCCCTCACAGTCTAGCTCCAACAGCTATTGTATATAAATGGGAGTCATTGTCATCTCTCCAAAGACAAAATTCATGGTGTGGGTGGTATCCCACCACCTCTCTCCCAAAGCACAAAGGAAAACCGTCGAACGAGGCATCTCATCCAATGCAAATGCCAAACTACCAAATTCAACTGATGAAACCACCCAGTGCACCACCAGAGGAAGGTGCTCCCAAATGCCCTTGAACCCCATCATCCTTTGGGATCATAGGCTCGAAGTAGATATATCAGTTTGTCAAAGCCAAAGGAAAAATCCTTGTTCAGATAAGATAAGGAAATACATTAAGGAAAAAAGGAATATACTAAAGGTCATTAATGCTTACATAACCTCTAGGGCTCACCACCTTAGAGGATCGATGGTATGCCGGCTCACGTAAAATAATCCTCTCATCCGCAATCGATTCAAATGAGTCAAAGGCATTATCATTGCTCAGAACTACAGGCACCCTATCCCACCAATCCAAATGCGCTCAGTCGTCAACACTCAACCACGCCATGTGGCTCATACTACTTGAAAAATCAGCCATTTTTTAGTCTTGGAAGAGAAAAGAACGCTAGAACAGTTCAGAAAAAGGAAAGGCAGAGGATAAGAGATCTGAAAATTGTGAAAAATGAAGAAATCGCTCCCCTTTTATAGGAAGCTAAGGGGCATGCCGGTCGGCAGTCCCCGACCACATACTGATCAACACTGTCCCTTCACCTGCCTGAGGTAATCCAAAATATCGTGCCACTACCGTTTGGCACCCCTACACCCTGTCGTCCGGCACCTCCCTGAAATTTTGTAAAAAAAAACCCAGAAAATCATGAAAAATCACCCAAAAATTCTAAAATTACCAAATGAATTTCAAAACCTTTTTCACTAGAAAAACATTTTTTCAAGCCTCTAAAATCCTCAACAAAATTAATACCACATTTCTCCCAAAATTATTTCCCTAGAGGAATTCCCAAATCAAATTGGATATCTCCCCATCAATGTCTCCAAGGGACACCGTAGACATTGAAAAATCCCCTAACATGGCTTCACCCAATCCTCAAATTATAATCCTTTCCCAAGAAAACTATGCCCCACAACTTACTTAAGCCCTTATAATTGGCTTTGACCCTCAGAATTGGCTGCTCCTACTTAAGGTCCTTAGAATTGACCTCGACCCGCAGAATTGGTCGCTTCTACTTAAGCCCTCAAAATTGGCTTTGACCCTTTGAATTGGTTGCTCCTACTTAAGGTCCTTAGAATCGGCTTCGACCCGCAGGATTGGTCACCTCTACTTTGGTCCTTAGAATTTACCACAACCCTCAGAAATTGGTCACTCCCACTTAAGACCTCATAATCGTCTTCGACACTCAAAATTGGTCGTTTATACTTGAGTCCTTATAATTGACTTCAACCTTCAGAATTGACCTCGACCCGCAGAATTGGTCATCTATACTTAAGGTCCTCAAAATTGATATCGACCCTCAAAATTGTCTGCTCGTACTTAAGGTCCTTCGAATCTACCTCAGCCCTTAGATTAGGTCACTCCCATCTTAGGTCCTTAGAATTGACCTTGCTCATACTTAAAGCCCTTCAAATTGTCTTCAACCCTCCGAATAGGTTGCTCCCTACCCTAGGTCCTCAGTATTGACATCGACCTATAGAATCAACTATCCCCATCATTACCTTAGTTCCTCAGAATCAGCCTCGACCCTCTGAAATGGTCATCCTTATCCCTTTAGGTCCTCATAATCGACCTTCTTACCAAACGTCGTGTGGTGTCTATTCGATGGATTTCACTTGTTCCAAGATCACCCGTCGAGGGGCTCTATAAACACCACATTGTAGGACCCCCTATGTCTTTCCTTACGTCCCTAGAACCTCCCCATTTCACTGCAAACCCCAGATCATTCTCCGAGTATCGATTTAGAGGCCATCGGGCGCTCTAGAGCCCCGTTTGACTTTGGTTAACTCTATCGTTATAGATAAAGCTTAATGAATTTTCAAAGGACTCTGAATACCCTTTCCAATGGTCTATCCTATGCACGAATCGTCATAACAGTTCAGACGAATGAACCATTTTACCATCGAAAATCAATCTGGAGGCCATCGGTCGCTCCCAGGCCCTGATTGGACCCCAATCAACTCCAATGTTAGAGTTAAATCTCAATTAATCTCAAAGGACACTTAAAACCCTTTCCAAAGATCCTCCCCAAGTGGGAAACAACATAACTGTTCAGACGAACGATCAGTTTTCCCCCAAAAATTTATCTAAAGGCCACCGGGAGCTCTCGAGCTCTGTTTGACCGTGGTAAACTCTTTAGCTCGAATGAGACTGAACGAATATTCTAAGGTAATTAAATACCATTTCCAATGGTCCACTCCATGCATGAATCAGCCTTACGATACGGACGGACGACCGATTTTACTCCAAAAGGTCACCGGGTGCTTTCGGGCCCTGATTGATCAAAGCTAACTTTTTGAACTAAGCGAAGATCTTTGTAATGTCTAATTACCTCGCATAACATGTCCAACGGTCTGCCCCATGTGTGATTCTGACCTACGATTTGGACGAACGCTCCATTTTCTTTCGATGATCTCCCGTTCAAAAGACCGATGAGCGCTTTCGAGCCCCATTTGACCCAAAGTCAACCCTTGAACATAGGCACGACCCAAGGATTCTTTAAGGACAATGAATTAACTTACTAATGGTATGCCCCATGCGCAATTTGGATCAATGAATTATGTTATACGATCATTTTTTTGGAAAATATGCATGAGACTACCGATTGGCAGGTCCATTTTTCTACGTATCGACAGTGTGCCTAGGGTTACATGTCGACTGTCAGGGCTAGATCTATGCCAATAGGCACCCTTCTTACACTATAAATAGAGGGAATGACCTCACTCCCAAGGCATAACTCAGATCCATCAATATCAGTGCTCTGAGCAACATTCTCTTATAATCAGCAAAATTTTCTTATGTGAAATTCCTTTCCATCTTTCATTCCTATTATTTTCATACCCAATTTAGCAAAATCTCCTTCTCTCTTATCCTACATTCCTCTCAACACTCAAGGAATCTCATCAAGGATAAAGATAAAGCCTTGATTATCCAAATAAGGTCCAAATATCCTTCTCTATCTTTAAGTTCTTTAATTCTATTAGTGGATTTTCGAGATTTAAAGAGCATGCCTATCCTTAAATGTTGATTATGATTCTATCTTGTTATATAAAAATATTTCAATTAGCATTCAATATGTTCACAAATTTAAATACATACCATCTTTTTCCCTTCATTCTCTATTTGTGTTCATAAATTTTAAATTACAATTGAATTCACACATAATTTCACATAACCTTCTATTATAAGTTTGAAAGGACAAAAAATGAAAATTATCTTCTCTCTTCCATGTGACTATTATACAAAAGAAAATGGGATTGTGGAGTGATGAATGTATTAATTCTTTCAAAATTTTGTTATTAGATGTATTGTATTAGAAAATTGTGTTTTACTGCCACTGTTTGGGGATGGTTTTATGCCATCCCTAATAACAAATATTAACAAATTTGTGGGGAGAAATTTTCCCGCCATAGTTTTTATAAAGTTTTATGTCGTCCCTAATAACAAATATGTGCGAGAAAACTTTCATCCATAGTTTTAGGATAGTTTTTTGTTAGGATGACAAAAATAAGCTCGCCATTGTTTGGGGATATTTTTATGTCGTCCCTAATAACAAATATTATAAAATATGTGCAGAAAATTTTCCCGCTGTAGTTTTTTATATGGTTTTATGTCGTCCCTAATAACAAATGCGCGAGAAATTTTTTGTCCATAGTTTTGTGGCAGTTTTTTGGTTATCCCTAATAAGAAATATGGTCGTATACAAATTCAAATTTAGGATGGCAAAAACCGTCCCTAAAACATTTGGAACTTTATGTTAAAGGAACAATTTTAAAACGTCCCTAAATCCGTCCCAAAACCGTTTTGGGATGACAACATGACCTTTTGGAATGGTTTTATATTTGATTTCATACGTCATACTACATTATTGTAATTAACAATATCAATAGTCATTTTATGTAATCATCTTATCCATTGAATCTCGAGAAGTACATATGTAATGGCCTTAATTTTTTCGTAATTTAAATTATGTAATCATAAATTTTTGCATGTTAATTTAAATTTGGGCAAAATAGTAAAGACAAAATGCTTCAAGGGCTTACTTATAGGGATGATATTTAAGAAATGACATGATATCAATAAATTGACTCAAAATTAAAATGATAAATTGTGTTTATGTCAAGATCGTGTTCAAGTTTTTTGATAGGAAGTTGTGTCATACTTATGTAAAATTAGTACTCATTTTTTAGTCTTGTCTTGTTTTCACATTTTTAGTCATGTTTTCATGCTCTAGTAAGATTAATTGGGGTAAAAATTATATATCATGTTAATTGTGTTGTGATTTAATTTTCATGTGTCGTGTTTTTGTAATAAAAAGCACTAGATCGTGATGTCCTCGTGTTCATATTGTAATAAGTCATGTCATGGCATGCCAGATCAAAACATGACCTGAAAATACTATTTATCCCCCAAATTGAAGTATAACTATCGAATTTTACGTCTCAAATGAATATTTATAATATTTCAACATTCTGTTATGAATAAGTCAAGATTTAATGACCAAATAATAATATAAAAATGCTTACGGCGTTATACGTAATAATGCTTGGGTCGTGTTGTAGTTGGTTGAAATTGAAGGGATAATTTTTATAAAATAGAAAGAAATTACAACTAGTATTAATATTAATAACAACAACAACAACGATAACAATAATAATAATAATAATAATAATAATAATAATAATAATAATAATAATAATAATAATAATAATAATAATAATAATAATAATAATAATAATTTTTTTGAGGGTCATGATATGAAGTGTGGAAAAGGTGACAAATGGGTGAAAAGGACAAAAAGAGGACATAAAAGAAAGGATGAAGCTAAGATTTTTAGAAGTTCAATAAATCAAATGACATATAGGGAAGGGAGAGGCTATTCTCACACAAAAAATTTCCTTCCCACTTCCATTGAATTATTTAAATAAAAATGATGAAAATATCCTCTTAACTTTAAGCCAAGTCATCTTCCTCCCCCACCACCTTTCAATTAGTTTTTGCCTTTCTTTAAAAAATCTCTTTGTATATATAAAATATTTTTAAAAAACTATTTTATAAATATAGATCATTTTTTTAAACCAGACTTTTTTTCTTAAAATATAACTATAAATATTTTTTTCTATAAAATTTAGAGTTTTCACCTTTCATAAAAAAACTATGTATGTATGTATGTATGTATGTGTGTGTGTGTGTGTGTGTGTGTGTGTGTGTGCATGTGTGTGTGTATATATATATATATATAATTTTTATATATGTAAAATGTTTGACCCTTTTAAAAAAAAATTATTTTATTAATTCCACCCAACAGTTGGCACATAATTTTTATAGGTGAAATAGATAATAGTCAAACTCACAAAAAACTTTTGAAATTTACTTTTAATCCTCCAAAAGTATAAACGATTATTTTTTGAACTCTTTAACTTCAACTGTAATTTCACCACCACGACTACTATTGTGTTCCTCAACTCTCCACGACCTCTATTTGGATTTAAATAAGTTTCTGACTTTTGGGATCTCTTATTTTTGGTGTTAAAAAAGGATTTTATTTCGCTTGTGATATGTGAAAAATAGTTTTGTAATCCCTTTAACCCGAGTTAAATTTTCGAATTACAACTTTATAAGTTTAGCCAGTTTGTAGATAGGATAGAAATAAGCAGTTAATGCATGTTTTAGAGAGGATTTTTCTTTCTCCCTTTTAAGTAACTTATTACTTGCATCGATTAATTTCTTACGATTTATTATTTGACCAAAGCTCTTCATCATGAATAGTTCTAGCGGGGTCCCATTTATTAATAAACGACCCTCAAAATTTTAAGAGAACTTTTGGCTCTTCTCATCTCACGGCTCTATGGTTTAGAATCTGACGGGTTGGCAAAAGATACACCTCAGATGAATGTGACAAGTTCGTATATATCGTTCCTCCAAATCTGCAACTATGAATTGCGTACTCTTTCACAAAATATGTCTTTTTCAGTCTTTTGTTCTGCCTATGGTCATCTATATCCCCGTGTCACTCGTTTGTTGATATGTTTCTCTTATTATACTTCTAAGGATAAAATTATGTACATTCACAAAAAAATCTAAAATTCATATCCATCGCATTAAATGTTTATATCTTATGGCGGTGGGTTCCGTTAGAACATTGAAATTGGTCACATTCATTGCATTAAAAATTTGTACCCATTTTTGTTTTTTTAGACGGGTACACATTTTAGGTTTTTTTGTAAGTATGTGTTGTGTTACTCTACTTCTAATCATTCTCTTTACTCCATCTCCTACTCATATTTTAAATAAGCTCATTCTGGCTTGACCATTTCACAAATCGAAATTATTTTCGCATTCAATTCCTCATTTTACATATTGCTAAAAATATGAATAGAAACTTATAAAATAATCCACTCTGACCATAAAATTTTCAAAAAAATCACGACAAAAAAGATTTACCATATTGATTTAGAAATTAGAACTTATTTAAAAAAAATTACATTCATCTTCTCCTACAACTATACTTACTAGGAGTTGGACAAGAAGGAGGAGGAGGAGGAGGAGGTAAAAGATTTAATAAATAAGTCCTAATTCGTTGATCGATTTGGTAAATCTTTAAGTGATATAGTTTTTTGGTATATAAAAATATGTATAATATGCTCCAATACCAATTGAAAGAGGTGTTATGTGCACTAAGTAAATATCAACAACTAATCTAGAGGTGGGGAGGGGGGAGGAGGGAGGGGTGAATAGGATTGAAAATAACTTATGATCAATTTTTCATTTCAAACACTTTTGCTTGCACAGTCGAGTTACTCAACATAAGTTTTCCCAATTTAATTATTCAATGACAAGATTAACCTACGCATTGATGTAATTGGGTGAATATAGATGAACAAAACTAGATTTAATACACCTAAGTCAATTTTAGTTCATTTCATTAGATTCAAATTAGATCTAAGTGACATGTGTGATCAAATGTGTGTATATGAGTATAAATTAATCACAAATTGACACAAGACAAATTTACGAGGAAAATCCACCACCGAGGAATAAAGAAATCTTGACGCAATCCAATTTTCATGTTTACTTAAAAATAAATTTTACACAAGGAGAGAAGATACGTTTCTCACAAGCACTCTCGTGTAGTTACCTATGAACCCCGCAACTCTTCCCATAGACAATAAAAATCCGCAACGAATTCCATATTGCAAACCAAGAAGTCCACTATCTTCCTTGAAAGCTGCGCCACATTCCAATCTCTCTTATATAATAAAATTAGATGATCATACAATTCAATGAATGTAGATTTGAATTAACATGGCTACTGTATAGATTTGAACAAAAACATTCTCAACTCTCTCAATCTCCGGCCACCAATCATTAAAATTCCACCGATTCTTAGTTTTATTTTGTTCACTCTCGAGTCAATTTTAGGGTTATTTTGAGTTTTCCTCCCGCTATTAAAACCGGTTTTACAATACACCCCCACTTTTCTAAAAAATTGCAATACACCCACATTTTGTTAACTATCCATCTAAACCGTTAGCATTCTTTACATTTTGTGTTTTTCCCACTTTCATGACAAGTTTTGCAGGAGACCCCCATTTTAAAAAAAATCATTACAACTCCAAATTCTTAACACTCCAATTTTTTTTTATATAGAGAGACTTCATCGGCATATATTTAAAATATTCTTAATTTTTCCAAAAAAGTCCAAACATAAGAAATCTTGGAATAAAATAAAAAAGGAAAATTTCTAATCGAAATCTATTAAAAAGTCGGAGTAGTATAAATTCAAATAAGTAAAATGTGTTAAAATAGAACCGCCATCGATTTTATTATGACATATTTTAATTTTTTGAATTTATACTATTTCGACTTTTTAATAGATTTCGATTAAACAAAATTATTTTATTCCACAATTTCTTATTTTTTGGACTTTTTCGATTCTTTTAATAAATTTCAAATTCTTTTAAAATATGCTGATGAAGTTTCTTTATATAAAAATAAAACACTACCGCAAAACTCGTCATAAAAGTGGGGTGGGGGGGTGGGGACACAAAATGTAAACAGTACTAATGGTTTGCAGGAGAATGCTCACATATATCGTACTCTATACATCATCCATACATTACACCTAATTGTAGGTCCTAAAAATATATTTTTTCAAAAAAAAAATTCTCTTGAAATTAACCTTCCAATAAACCTAGGTCAAAAAATTAGGTCGAAATACATTTTGTAACTATTTTTAAAAAATTCACAAAAAGCTGCTCAAAATACCTATTTATAAGGATCTGCGCCAGTAGTTTTTGTAGATTTTTTAAAAATAGATACAAAATGTATTTTGACCTGATTATTTGAATATGGGTTGATTGGAAGGTTGATTTCAAGAGAAAAATAAAAAAATTGGAAGAAAGTTTTCTTAGGCCCTAGAACTAGGTGTGATGTATACATCATGATATAGGTGAGACTTTCTCATAGTTTGGATTGATAATTAACAAAATGGTGGTGTGTTGATTTTTAAAAAAAAGTGGGTGTGTATTGCACAATTGGTCATAAAATGCGAGTAAAACTCAAAATAACCCTTGTTTTATTATTGCATATATCATGTAATTAGGCTCGTATATGTAAACTAAATAAATCACATAAATGGAGAATAAGTTCTGAATATGATATATTATATTAGGTTCTAGAAATGAATCAGTTTTTAGTTTGGTTTCTAATCTGAACTAGATCTCTCCCTTATTTCCATTTCTTTTCTCAAATTTAATTGGATATACGAATGGTCTAAACATTTATTTTCTCTAGAATACTTCTTAAGTCTAGGGTTTTCCTTCCAGTTTCCTCTTTCTCCCCCCCCCCCCTATGGATATGATTGTATAAAGTGGTACATGAATAACTCTCACTCATCGTGTATCTCTAGATGATGAGAATATGGATAGCAACAATGTTATCTTCCTAGATGTTTGGGTGGTATTTGAACTTAGCAGGGACAATATAGACATAAATTATTAATTCAGATTTCGTGTTAAAGGTAGAAGTCTGTGCCTATTTGACGCATCACGAAAAAAAGGCATGTTATATATAAGAAGGCCATGTGAAAAAGAGGAAGGTGATTGTCTAGACAAGTTATAGTAAGTGTGGTATTTTGTTTAACATTGTCATCAAATATAATAGAAACCGAGTGTATTTTAAGCCACCAGAGGTTGTGTAAGGAAGGGGTGGGTTATAGAGACAGGCTTAAGCACATGGAACTAGTGGTCCTATGCATGAAAACAAAAAACAAACTGGACAAGGTGACAACATGAAGAAAGTGTAAGAAGTCCAATCTTATATTCAAGTTGCCTTGGTGAAACCTTGGCTAGTCTCTGATGATACCAGAATTGGTACCATCAGGTGAAAGTGACAATGAGTGATCGGGCATAAATATTGTATATTTATCCTCTTAATTTCGGTACCTTTGTGAACCCGAGTGGTGAAATTGATATGGATTTAACTCGTAATTATGCTACTAACCTTCGTTGGCAAGTATTTCGTATTTTGTGTTTCTCTTATGTGTTTTACATGTAAATTATGCAAGTAGTGCGAAAGAGAAATCGAAACAATGAAAGAAAGTCTAAGAAGGCAAGTTTAAGAGAAATTTGGTAATTCTGCAGCCTGATCCTGGAGGAAGATCCAAGTGGAAAGTTCAATATCATGGAACAATGAGAACAATGGAAAAGATGGCACCTAAATCCGAGTTAAGGTGAAAGAGTTATGATCCCTTGAAGTTGAAGAAAAATCCACAGAAGAAAGAAAGAAAACAAGAAAATTTTCTAAGTGTGGAAATGATGGATAGAAGCATCCACACCAGCGAATTTCCTCCACCACATAGTGAACCGGTTCGGGGTACATGCGAACCGTTTCGAGGTGCCTGAGATGCGAAATTCTTCTTAAAATCTAATTGGTCCAAAGAGTCCTAGTGTGTTACAAACTCTTCTAAAACGTATTTGTATCTTTGTTTTGACTTAGAAAAGACAGTCCTGAATAGTTTTTGATAGGGAGAAAAGTAGGAGAATGCCCTAGGAACATAGCTTTGATTTGGTGCTTCAAGATCAATTATTTTCGGGTTTGATTGCAAGTTTTAATTCAATTTTAATTATATCTATTATTGTTCTTGCATGTTTCAGTATACTTTCATCATGATTTCTTTCACATGCAACATAATGAATTTATGCATAGTTAGGTTCAATATGTCCAGCTAGATTTTTTAGGTTTGGGATGCTTAATTAGTTAGTTCCATAGTCTTAATCTGGTTTCCTTTTACTTAGTAGGATTATTTGTAAATCAATCATCTTTTCGTTCTTTTTAGAGTTGAGTTTAGGTTAACCATCTGTCGTTCCATCGTCACGATTTTCTCGTCCTATTTCCTTGTGGAGACAATCTCGACTTACCGGGTTTATTACTAACGCGACAGGCTTGCACTTGAGCCTAGAGATTGAGCACTTTAGAGACACATTCTTAGTCACGTCAAGTTTTTGGCGCCGTTGTCGGGGTTTTAGGTAGACGTAGGTCAGATTTCGTTAATAAAAAACTTCGACCAAAAATAAAAAAAATATCAAAAAGCACAAAAAGATACTTCATCTCTAAAAAGCCTGTTAATGCAAAATCTTGAACTCACTCTAACTCCCCAAAATACTCCAACCAACATTCATGAAAACCCGATAGTTGAGTACGGCCCCGATAGCCATCACACTCCAAACGCACCATAATTATGGGTTCCATCTCCCACGCTTACACACTCAATTGCAAGTAACACTCCGATATCCCTCTTAAGACACTCTTCAGAGCACGCTCAGAGCATACCAAGTGAGGATACAGATTCATCATGTGAGAGAGACATGTCACAACACGATAGTGTAGTCGCAGGTGAGGAAGAGGTCTCGTACCGCCCTTTGAGAGAAATATTATATCCCGAGCGAACTGTCACACTGGGATGCATTTTGCTCCCGTATAATGCAGGGCAATTTTGCTTTAGGATTGGGATGATCCAGATACTTCCCAACTACCATGGAATGGAGTCAGAAAAGCCATATCTCTACATCCAGAAATTTGAGGAGGCATGCGAGACCCTCAGCGATCAAACTTGCAAAAAAGATGTGATCCGCCTCAAACTCTTCCCATTCTCGCTAAAGGACAAGGCTAAGACCTGGCTATGGTCTTTATCTCCAAACTCGATTGCATCATGGAATGAGTTGCAATATAAATTCCTCAAGAAATTCTTTCCCCCACATCGAATGGAATCCATCAAGGCTCAAATTCAAACCTTTCGACAATCAGAAAATGAGTCTTTAATCGATGTTATGAGCGTTTTAACGAGTTAATCACTTTGTGCCCTCATCATGGATTTGATAAATTGCAAATCATTTCCTTTTTCCATAATGGGATGAATATAAATTCCAAATAACTCGTTGAAACCAAATGTGAAGGTCCCTTTATCGACCTAGATGCCAACGATGCTGAGCTTCACATGAGGTATGTCGCCGAGACTAACCAAGCATGGGATATATATGACCCTAGTGATCATAATCTAATGTGCCAAATGACCACCACTCCATCGGCGGCCGACCTATTTCACGTAGAAAAGGATACTATGACGGCCATCCGACTCGATCTACTTGAGAAATGAATGTGAGAAGTACTTGAGATATGTGCAAGAGGACCAACTGGCTCTATCCCAAACCCCATTGAGAAGGTGTGTGCTATTTTTGAGGCGGGACATTCAGCAGAGGAATGCCCGACGATAACCTCCTACAAAGTTATGCTTCAAGAGCAAGTGAGTGGTGTAAAAGGATTTAAGGGTAATTTCGATGCATCGCATGGGAATTCTTACAATCCTTCATGGAAAAACCATCCTGGTTTTAGCTATGGGCAATAAAATTCCGTGATGAATCCTAATTCACATGTTTCCCTTCCCCCACCATCACACTTTCAACAAGCACCTCACATGCATGGACATGTGCACGCACCACCACCTCCAGGGCCATATATCACTCCACCGTGGAGAAATCTCAAGGATACGATAAACCAATTTATCACTGACCAGAATGCAACCACTGCTAGACATGAGCGCATGATCAACGACATAAATGTGACTATTTCAAAGATGCAATCATCATTGAGTATTCAAGAGAAGGGCAAGTTTCCTGCCCAGGGCTAAAGACCTCCCTAAGGTCAAACTAGTGTTAGCTCCACCTCTACAGAACATCGGGAGCAATGTCAAGCTGTGACCACTCTTCGTAGTGGGAGAGTCATTGATTTGTCACCTCCTCCACACGACGCAACCAAAGATAAGGAGATTTTGCCCGTCACGAAAAAGGCCGAAGATGTCCCCTTGAAAGAGAGTGATAAAAAAGACACTAGTGAGCTCGAGGTAGCAGTGAAACCACAAAGGAAATCCCCGTGATGAAGTACTAGACGTGCTAAAGCAAGTAAAGTTAAATTTAACTTTCCTCGATGCCATTAAGCAGATTCCAGCTTATGCAAAAGTTATCAAGGACTTGTTAACAGTGAAGAGGAGGATGAAGGTAAAGAAAAATATATTTCTAGCACAAAACGTGAGCTCTATTCTAATTAATGACCTCCTGCCAAAATTCAAAGATCCCGGTGCACCCACCATTTTCTTGCATCATTGGAGAAAATAAAAGTGAAAAAGACTTACTTAACTTGGGAGAAAGTGTCTATATCCTCCCTTATGCCATCTATAGGCAACTTGATCTAGGCGACCTGAAGCCCACAAATATCACTCTCCAATTGGCGGATCGAATCGTGAAGATACCAAGAGGTATAGTCGAGGATGTGATCAACCAAGTTGACACTTTCTACTTTCTAGTAGACTTTGTAATTTGGGACACGGATCCCTCCTTCACCTCGAACAATCATATTCTCATTATTCTCGGGCGCATATTCTTAGCTACGTCTAACGCAATAATAAATATTCAAAATGGGCAGATGCAACTCACCTTTGAGAATATGACCTTAGAGACTAACATCTTCCATATAGCCCAACATACAGGGGAAGAAGATGATCTTCATGCGGTGAGATTAATCGACGAGATCGTAAAGGAGTACTTTGAGGAAAAATATTATGGAGATGCCCTAGGGACCAACTTAGTGTCGAGTTACGAGAATGAGGGGGCGTATACTGAATTCGAGTAGGAAGTTGAGAAGTTGAGAGAAATACTTGATGAGAGAGCGTCGGATGGGGACGCGAGAGATGTAAGTTGGGTTTCTCGATTCGAGGAGTTACAGCCAAGGGAGGCATGCATGGTTCCCTCCAGCGACAAATTTCTAACCCTCGAATTGAAAAAACTACCCTCCCATGTTAAATATGCATATCTAGGAAAAGACGAGACATTTCCTGTTGTTGTCTCCTCTAGCTTAGATGAAGAGCAGGAGGGTAAGCTATTAAAGATTTTGAGGAAGCACCAAAGTTCTTTTGGTTGGTGTATTGCTAATTTAAAGGGGATAAGCCCTTTGATTTGCACCCACAATATCCATAGAAGGAGGATGTAAAGCCCTTCAGAGAAATGCAAAGAAGGTTAAACCAAAATATGAAAGAAGTGGTGAGGACCGAAATCATTAAGTTATTGGATGTCGAGATTATCTATCCAATCTCGAATAGCAAGTGGGTGAGCTCTATTCAAGTTGTCCTGAAGAAGTAGGGCATGACAGTGATTGAAAATGCTAAGGGAGAGTTAATTCTTCAACGTACCACCCCCGGGTGGTGCATTTTCATTGATTACCGAAAGCTCAATGCAGGAACTAGGAAAGACCACTTCCCCTTGCCATTTATTGATTAGATACTTGAGAGAGTAGCAGGCCACCCTTACTACTATTTCCTTGATGGTTATTCTAGATACAATAAAATTGAGGTAGATATACTTGACCAGGAGAAAACGACCTTCACTTGCCCCTTTGGTACGTATGCCATTCGGTTTGTGTAATGCACCCACGACCTTTCAAATGTGCATGTTGAGTCTATTTAGCAACATGATTGAGAGAGGACTTGAAATGTTCATAGACGACTTCAGCATTTTTGGCACCTCTTTCGATCTTTGTCTGGTGAATCTGGAAAAAGTACTTACCCGGTGTGTGGAGAAGAACTTAGTGCTAAATTAAGAGAAATGCCATTTTATGGTCACCGAGGGAATAGTTCTTGGCCACATAGTTTCATCAAAAGGGATTGAAGTTTATAGAGCTAAGATTGATGTCATAGTCGATCTACCCATACTAAAATCGCTCAAGGACGTGCGCTCCTTCTTGGGCCACGAGGGGTTTTATCGAAGGTTCATTAAGGACTTTAGCGCCAATGATAGGACCTTAAGCAACCTCCTTATAAAGGATACACCATTTGAGTGGAATGAAGCATGCCAAAGTGTTTTTGAAAAATTTAAAAGCATGCTTGTTTTCTCTCCCATCATAAAGGCACCGGATTGTTCCTTACCATTCGAGCTCATGTGTGATGCAAGTGATTTTTCAATAGGCGTGGGCCAATGGAAGGATAAAAAGGCTCATGTTATACACTATGCTAGCCGAACTCTTATCGAACCACAACTCAATTACTCCACTTTAGAGAAGGAATTGCTAGCCGTAGTATTTGCTCTAGACAAATTTCGATCCGATCTCATTGGGTCACCCATCACTTGTTTCATCGACCACGCGACTTTAAAATACCTCCTTGGCAAGAAAGAAGCAAAGACGCGCCTCATTAGGTGGATCCTACTCCTACAACAATTTAATCTCTCCATTAGAGATAAAAAAGGAGTATAAAATGTCATCGTCGATCATCTATCTCGGCTTTCATTCGACGTACCTAGAGATCCGATATCCATAGATGAATATTTTCCAGATGATCAACTCTTTGCTACCTCTTCTTTTCCCTGGTTTGCGAATATAGTGAATTATCTTGTCACGGGAGTGGTCCCTCTAGAGTGGACACCGAAAGATAAGAAGAGGTTCATTACCTGGTCGCTTATGTTTTTCTATGACGATCCCTTCCTTTTTAAATATTGCGCTGACTAAATCATCTGACGGTGCGTACCGGATGACAAGATACCGAAAGTCATCTAATTCTGTCATTCGAAAGCTTGTGGAGGTCACTTTTTGATGAAAAAGAGGGCCGCTAAGATTCTTCAAAGCGGCCTCTATTGGCCCACAATATTCCAGGATGTGAGCAATTCTTCCAATTCTTGCGATAGGTGTTAAAGGATGGGAGCGATTACCCGACGAGACATGATGCCATTAACCCCGATACTCATTATTAGGATCTTTGACTGCTGGGGTATTGACTTCATGGGCCCTTTTCCCCCATATTTTGGTTTTATATACATCCTTGTCGCGGTAGACTACGTTTCTAAATGTGAGGAAGCCATGGCTACTAAGACAAATGTCAACAAAGTGGTGATTAGGTTCCTACAGGAACATATATTTTCCCGCTTCGGTGCTCCGAAAGTGATAATTAGTGATAATGGCATGCACTTTTACAATAGGCCATTCGAGAAGCTCATGGGAACGTATGACGTCATTCACAAGGTTGGAACGACCTATCACCCATAGACGAATGGGCATGCCGAATTAGTGAATCGGGAAATCAAGAACATACTCGAGAAGACCGTGTATCCCAACCGGAAAGATTGGTCACTTCGATTGAATAATTCACTATGGGCCTATCGTACCTCATATAAAAATCCACTCGGCATGTCTCCATTCTGCTTTATGTATGGAAAACCTTTCCATCTTCCCGTTAAGTTAGAGCACAAGGCGTATTGGGCGATTAAGGAGGTGAATTATGATATAGATAAAGCCGATGAAGCTCTCAAGCTTCAATTAAATGAGTTAGAAGATACACACAATGACGTGTATGAGAACGCAAAAATTTCCAAAGAAAAGATGAAACTTTCTCATAATAAGATTATTCGACGCAAAGAGTTTCTTCCTGTGAAAAAAGTGATTCTCTATAACTTTTGGCTTCATCTATTTCTGGGTAAGTTGCGGTCTCGATGGACTGGACCGTTCAGTGTGAAGAATGTATTCAGCTGTGGAATTAGAAGATTTAAAAGGGGGAATACATTCAAGGTGAATGGACAATGCCTAAGGCCATATCTAGAGGCGTGTGTGGAAGAAGTCGACATCATTTGATTGTCGGACCCCGTTTATGGGGTAGATTGAGCTAAAAATGAGAGGTCATCGCACCCCTGATGCGTATGGGGTGAATTATTATGCATAGAAGTAGTGTATGAGTTAGGATATTTATGAGTTCGGAGGCACAGTTCATAATACGGATCAAGGTAGCACACTTTTTGAGAAAGCTTGCACGCATTTCGAGTGCGTGATAGAGGATTTTCTGGGAAACCGAGGGTCTAAGATATCTTAAGGGGCCGTATACAAGTGTTGAGGCATGAGAGAACACTTAAATTTTGATAGATGAGAGAAACAAGGTTTCCAAGACAGGAAGATCCCCCGAACCATAGAGTGAACCGGTTCGGGGTACAGTGCGAACCGATTCGGGGGTCTTGGCAGGTTCTTACCCCCTCTTTTCCAAATCCATTATCTTCTCCTTTTTCCCTCCATTCATTTTTCCCACGAATTTTTACCCTCTAAAACTTCCCCCATACCACTTTCAACTCCAAATTCACTCCCACATTCATCTCTCTCCATACCTATTCCAATTTCCCACCAAAATTCATCCCCACACACCTATAAATTCACCCTCAAACCCCCCTCCATCTCTCACACTTTCACCACTTCATTTCACTATCTCTTTCTCTTCAACACCATATCACCTCTCTCTCTCTCTCTCTCTCACCATGCCGTGCCCCTGCCAAGAAAACTTTCATCCTCGAAAATACGACGACACAACCATACTCAATGACGAGGGTGCGTGAGTATTTCGATCCATCCAAGAACGTCATTGGGCCGAACACTATTTCTCGACCACTCGCACCATTCATATTGAGCGATTGTGAATTGGGAGCAGCTGCCCAGTGAAGTCACCACCCTCTTTCACCACCGGGGGTGGTTATTTCTCTCCCCTACGAGAAAAAAAGTCTTAGAATCCGAAATTTGCCAGTTCTATGCGACACTCATGCACAAACCCTCCACTCTTCATGATGCATATCTTGACGGCATTCAGATTCCTTTCTCCGTCTCCATCATTGCGCAAAAAATGCGAGAAAAAGGTCTTGTCCTCCCCGTGCCTTTCATGTATCCCACCAATGGTGACCCACGCACCAAAGCTGAATGTTTTGCCCGAATGGAACCCAGGGAGGAATGGCTGCGTGATTCATTTCCGATAGGAAGTCTTTCGGACATGATGCGATTCACGCACCTCATTGCATGTGGAGCAATCCACTAAACCACCAACGATTCGGTGGTCAGGCAGCGTCACGCCAACTTTTTGTATCATTTCCTCGGCCCCGACATCACTATTAATATGGACCAACTTTTCTACGCGGATATCCTCCATGCAGCCTATGACGAGTGGGGAAAAGCAGCACTCCCCTATGCCCGCCTTATTACTGAAATTATTATTATTGCTGGAGTGGACGATCCGAAGAATCAAGTTAAACTCCCCTGACCAATTGGAGGTACTTTTACCACCCATAGTGAACGCCAAATGAGGGTGGCCCAACCCGACCGTCCTATTCTCGATGATGATCCAGATGCGGGTGCGGGGGAGGAGGGAAATGACTCCCCTATGATGGATGTGGGGGACGAAGAAGAGTATAATGAAGATGAGGATTCCGACTACACGCCGGAAAATGACGACCTTGCAAATCGTATCACCTCCCTGGAGTCCCATTTTGATGGGTTCGTGAATGAGTACCAGCGCGACACTAGCATGATGGCGCGTCTACAAGCCGACATCTACCACCTTCAAGTGGGTCCGAATGCTCCTCTCCCTACACACTTCTATGACCCCTATGATCCCAATGCCCCCGGTAGCTCGCACCCACCTCCAGCACCTTAAGCCCATACTGTCAAGATTCTATTTTTCACATTGTTATGATGTGTGCATATCCTTCTTTGTTTCATCATTGTAACATGTGCTTTCATAATGAAAAAAAATCTGCATTTTTCTTTATTTGCGTGTTTTATTTCTTGCACTCATTATTTCGTCTTCTTTAGATTTTAGTCCTTTTGATTGAGGACAATGCAAACGTCTAAGTTAAGGGGGGGGGGGGGGGGGATAAGTGCGTTTTTCTAAAACTTCGCAAATTTTTCAAAATGCCCAAAAATATTTACTCTAAAAAAATTAAAAAATTAAAAAATTAAATTAAAAAAAATTAAATTTTAAAAAACCAAAAATATTTTTCTTCGAAATAAATAAAAATTGAAATTTAAAAATTTCAAAAATATCACCTTTATTCTATTTGGAGTCTCAAATTTTTAAATCTCAATTGCACTAAGTCGAAATTGACCAAAGATGGAAATTGTGCGAAAATTGACGACTTAACGAATAAGTGTGGAGATTAACAAAACCCGATGAGATTTCGAGCCTATCGATCTTTTTGAGTTTTTGATTCAATCCGAGTAAATGGTTAACTCAAAGTTAAGATTCGGCGTTTTAAATAAGTTATTGATGATCCCAATTCTTTATTTTGATCGGTTACGGGAAACATGTGTGATGTTGCCTCGAAAAGCGCACTACAAATCTCTAAATTAAATTAATCTCGAGAGGCATGTGGTAAATTAATAAGTAATTCGGACAATGAAGTAGGCCATCGTTTGTTACCCAAAAACATTAGCCATAAAAAGATGTGAAAAATTATCGTTTTGATAACCCAATTGAGCCGAATAAAATTTTTCCTTTTCGTTTGGTAACCCGAAAAACCCAAGTAGCCCGGAATTGTGAAAATTGGTAATGTAATCAAGTAAGTCCAAATAGTGTAATAAAAAGGGGCAAGAAAAAAAAAAGTTCGATAGAAAAATGCTCAACAAAAATCGTAAGAAAAAGAATAGAAAATGAGCAAAAGCCCGAAAAAGCACTAAGGGACATCATAAAAAAAAATTCCAATTCCGAAGTTCCTAACCATTTCCATGTTGCCCAATACACCTTTAACCTAAAAAGTCCTAACCGAGTTCAAATTGCGAAATTGATTACCGCGTGGAGCGCTAAGATACAAAAAGATAATATAAGAGATTAAATGGTGTGAACTAGAGGCGATGTTTCCATTCCCTTATAATCGTACTCCGATGACGAGATATTTTTACCTCAAATAGCCTGTCTTTCCAATTGTGTGCGTGAACTTGTGTCCATTATTATTTACTCTTTATAAATCACGCATACCGAGAGAATCTCCACACTTTCGAGTGATTCGTTTGTGAGTGTATTCGGTGAGATTTTGAAATCAAAACGAATTTTCGAAAAGAAATGTAATGATTTATCGATGAAAATATGAGGTTAATTTTCGGCTTCGCACACACACACGACAAATTGAGACTCTTTTGAATATGAATTTATGATGATTATTTTTGGAAAAGTTTAAATTGTACAATTTTTAAGTATTTTGATTTTTCATTGAGTCTAAGTCGAATTTGGTGGGTATATTCACTGCTAACCCTCACGAGACAACACTCGTCCTACTAGGGTAACCTAAGGGTTTAACAACTTGTTGTATACGCTAAATGCAATCGCTTGCCCGCGACAAAGGTATTCTATCCCAATAAAGTATTTAGAAGTGTTGTGACGTTATTCCTTTTCTTTTACATTGCTCGGGACGCGCAAAGTTCTAAGTTAGGGGGATTTGATCAGGCATAAATATTGTATATTTATCCCCTTAATTTCGGTACCTTTATGAACCCGAGTAGTGAAATTGATATGTATTTAACTCGTAATTATGCTACTAACCTTCGTTGGAAAGTATTTCATGTTTTGTGTTTCTTTAATGTGTTTTACAGGTAAATTTGCAAGCAGTGTGAAAGAGAAATCGAAACAATGAAAGAAATGCTAGGAAGTCAAGTTCAAGGGAAAGTTTATAATAATGCAGCCTAATCCCGGAGGAAAAGCCAACTAAAAAAGTTGAAGATCATGGAACAATGAGAACACTGGAAAAGATGGCACCCAAATCCGAGTTAGGGTGAAAGAGTTATGACCCCTTGAAGTTGAAGAAAAATCCACAGAAGAAAGAAAGAAAACATGAAAATTTTCAAGTGTGGAAATGATGGAAAGAAGGCTCCACACCAGCGAATTTCCCCGAACCACAGAGTGAACCGGTTCGGGGGAGAATCGGTTCGGGGTACCTATGAACTAGTTCGAGGTACCTGAGACGAGAAATTCTTCTTAAAAGTTGATTGGCCCAAAGAGTCCTAGTGTGTTACAAACTCTTCTAAAACGTATCTATATCTTTGTATTGACTTACAAAAGACAGCTCTGAATAGTTTTTGATAGGGAGAAAAGTAGGAGAATACCTTAGGAACATAGCTTTGATATGGTGCTTCAAGATCAATTATTTTCGGGTTTGATTGCAAGTTTTAATTCAATTTTCATTATATCTATTATTGTTCTTGCATGTTTCATTATACTTTCATCATGATTTCTTTCACATACAATGTAATGAATTTATGCATAGTTAGGTTCAATATGTCCAGCTAGATTTTTTAGGGCTGGGATGCATGAACTCAACCCGATGTGAGAGTTTCATGTGTATAAAATAAATCCTCTAAACTTAAGGGTTTAGTAGACCGTATCAGGTAGCGAGCATAACCATTGTAGATCTTTGGATCTCGTTTGCTTAGGGGTAACCGGGATGCTTCAGAATGCAATGCGAGTGTAGCTATCATAATAACGCTTTACTCATCCTTTTATTATGTATGGTGCGGGCTTGAACCTCATATACATAATGCTTGGGAGTACTAAAGTCTGGGTCTGATTAATCACTTAAGTTTATGATTAATTTTATACTCGCAACACACTAGGGATTGAGGGATTGTATTCCCGGCCTGTTTTTCTCTTCATAGTTATTACTTCATTCGTAGTTATTAATCCTTTCTTAATTCGTTAGTTCCATAGTATTAATCTACTTTCCTTTTACTTAGTAGGATTATTTTTAAATCAATCATCTTTTCGTTCTTTTTAGAGTTGAGTTTAGGTTAATCATCTGTCCTTCCGTCGTCACGATTTTCTCGTCCTATTTCCCTGTAGAGACGATCCCGAATTACCGGGTTTATTACTAACGCGACAGGCTTACACTTGAGCCTAGAGAGTACGCACTTTAGAGACATATTCTTAGTCACATTAATGAGCTTATACGGATACACCAATGGCAGAAAATAAGTAATATAACAGTAAGAAGAGATGAAGCAAAGTGGAAAAACACCAGAATTAAGTGGTTTAGCCTATTAGAGGCCTATGTCCACTGTCCAAGGGTGTGAGATCCAATAATGTAGGCTCTAATGGCCTAAAGATACATGCACTCAAGCTTTCTCTCTCTAACAGTCAGTTTGACAGAGTTTCAGCAGGGTTTCTAATATGTCTCCCTTTACAATGTAGAAGATGAAGTGTATTTATAGTGCCTTGGGGGTGTTATGTACCCCCAAGCATGTAATCAACATGTGTATGAAGAGGCTTCCAATATCTAATTGACCTATTCTTCACACATATAACTAATTATGATGCAATATTCCCTCACGTGAGGGGATAATCTAGTTGTAGCAGACTTGTCCACGTGGGACATGCTATCTTGGAATATTATGCTGCTCATACTGTAAGTGTCGTATGTAGAGGTCTCAGTCTGGCCGAGTATAAGGTTGTTAGTGTAAAGCATAACTTTATACTGTTGTGAAAAGTGTGGGCTCGGTCAAAGACATTTGGCCGAGACATGCTATACAGTGTTACTTTGGCTGAAGTAGAGGATGAGAGGTGTCCCTACCGGTGAAAGGCTTCCCTCTGGTCTCAACTTACTGGATGGATGAGGTTGAGGATGACGAGGCTGACCCTAGTCTGAACGAGTCTTAGTATGGCCCTAGTAGGGTCCCTAAGAACTCGGTTGTCATATCAATCACCCCTAATTCCCAGCCTTCTGTGTGAGTAAGAGGCTGAGGGGTACGAGTTAATGGGGACGTTGATGAGATGTCTTTGACGTATTAGCATATACACAACTTGATGGGTAAGAGAGTGACATATGTCATTGTTCTGGTTGGGTAGCGTATGTCCCAAGTATGATTCAATGGCTGGTCGCTTTGGGTTTTGTGCCTCAAATAATGATGTGTGCTGGAAAAATATGCATAATCATTTCCTGGTATTTAAACCCAAAAATATTCTCTGTCTCCTCCTTACTGAAATTTCCTCTCTAAGCCTTCTGCACATGCCATTAGTTATTTCTCATAAATTTCTTAATATTTTTCTGTTCAAAGGTTTTTTCCAGTCGATCTTCATCCCCAAGAGGTTTTATCTCGTCCAGGTAATCCCCTTGATCGAATCTTAATAACATACTATCTTTGGTTTACTATGTTTTTAGTTTTTATTTTATTTTTTCAGTGAGCTTTATCATTTTTCGACGAAGATGTTAGGTGGTTTAGGGCTTAAATCCTCTACGTGTGTGAGATTTTCTAGGTTATAAGTGACTATAGAGGTTAGGTTTGGTAATTTTAGGGGTTGAATAATTATTATTTGCCTTTCAGGCTCATCTCTGGTCATATTCTCCAGCTAGTCCTCTCATTGAGTTCTTTGTATTCTTTGAGAAATCACTTTTATTTCCTGGGTTTGATCTTTAGTCAACCAGAGTCAAAGTTACAGTTTGTTTTCTCCATTTCTAGTTTTGAACCAAGTTAAGTTTCGTCCTGTAATATTACAATGCTTATATAATCTGGCCGAGGAGTTTCCCCGTCTTAGAAAGAAGTGTTTCTATCAGATTAGGAGGGTAGAGGCTGAGGAAGCTGAGAGTCGTAAAGACAAGGCCTTCCCAACTCGTCCCATTTATCCACCTCAACTAGCTGTCATATACCTCCAAGTTGCTAAACCCAGTGATACAATGTCAGAGTCATCCTCTACGTCAGACGACCCTATGTCTACCTCTCAATCGTCAGAGAGTGTAGATTCATTTTAGGAAGCCATGGCCTATTCTATATCCCAAGATGAAGGGTCAGAGGTGGACCAGGCTTCTTCTCGTGTCTCATCCTCTCAGAGGGATGAGTCATCAGATCAATTTGACTCTGTTCAAATACTTGAGTCTAATGTTGACATCCCTCCTCCAATAGACGTAATTCCTCTCTCGACTGCAATTGGGGCCGAATTTTAACAGAGATTGCCCAGTGGAGACCTAAACAATCCTCAGGTCGAGGTACTAGGAGATAGTGGTGAGGAGGGTGAGCTTGATACGTCTGCTGCTGAGGAATATGATTGCACTGTCTCTGAGGACGGCCTTCTGATTTGGAGACACCTCTATGACATTTCTCCCTCCATTTGTATGAGAAGATCCATTAAGGATGAAAGACCTTTCCCTGATCGGGAAGGTGAGGTCTGCGTTTATGAGAATATGTTTAAGGTTGGATTTTGAATACCCATTTACCCAACTATTCGCTCCATCCTAGCTCGTTTAGGACTTATTCCCTCTCAAATTTCCCCGAATGCCTAGAGGGTTATTCTCAGCTATATTTCCCTCTAGAAGATTGTCCACCAGACTGACCTTCCAGTTAACATTTTCCTGGTTTGTTATACTCTTTCGTCTTCCAAGACTCAACTTGGCTACTATCATCTCATAGCTAGGAAGTCTGAGAAGAAATTTTTGTTGGTCACTCAGGCCTCAAATCTCAACTGGAAGCCCCGATACGTTTTCATTTCCGGGGATTGAGAATTTGGTCCCAACCAAGCTTGTGGAACCTCTTAGCCGAGGACTCCTCTGAGTTGGGCTAAAGCCTCTGCATTGGCCAAACTTGACCCTAGATTGAACCCCGAGGCCTTTGGAAAGGTTAACAAGCTTCGTAAACAAGGAGATAATGGTCGTCTAGTTAAGTTTGAGCCTTTTATTACCCCATATTATTTGGCTCAGACAGGTATGGGGGTTGACCCCTTAGCTGAGCTATGTAAGTAATTATTCTCACTAATTGTTGTCTCCTATCTTGTACTTGTTCATAACTGGCCTCATTCACCCTTTGTAAAACACCCAGAAAACACACCAGACGACCTTTGGAAGATAGTGACTCCGAATTTAAGCAAACTCATCAGCAAACATGGCAAAATGATGATTCCCCTGCTGCCCCAAAAAAATATATTGTGGGCAGCCCAAGTAGAGATGCTGTTGTTTGGAAGAAATGGAAAGTCCGAGCCGAGGATACTACTACCAATCATCCTTCAAAGCAGAGTCGTTCTGATCAGGCGATTCCAATCTCAACAGACAAGTATTTGGAAGCTCTTCTTTTACAATTGAAACTTGATGAAGAGAGAATTCTCGATTATGCCAAGAAAGCTATAGATGATGTCGACCTTCTAGTCTCTAAGGGCGATAGACATTTTCTCCAATATGTAGACATCTCCTTGCTAACTAAATTTTCCATCCATAAGGCTGGTCAAGTATTTTCAAAACTAACCAAGTGCAGCCTATTCATTAATTATCTCTCATAATGACTTATCACCATACACTTATGCAGTCTCCCTCCATCGTATTGGAGATTAGATCAATAAGAGGTTGCCCTTGATTCAGAAGGGAAGAGATTTAGAGAACATAGAGAAGGAGCTCAGGGATGAGCTATCAAAATTAAAGTCGGCTCTAAAGAAGTCAAAGGAGGAGAATACCATTCTGAAGATCAAGCATGCCAATGCCCTGAAGAAAATGGTTGATAATAAGCAATCTGAGATTGATGTTACGGTTAAGGCTACTTTTGATGAGGCTAAAGCCCAGGCTATTATCGATTTCAAAGAATTCGATGAATTCAAAGGATATGCCTTCGAATATCTTGAGAGGGGCATCAAGACTGCTGTCTGATGGGATTCCCTCCAACATGTAGAGGTTGGAGACCTATCCTCTGATGACTTCGTAGGCCTTAACTTCAGCGATCCCCGTCCCGAGACTTCTCTAGCCGATATTGAAAATTCGACCGACCTTGTGGAGACAAACCCCATTAGGATCACAAAGAACAATGATATGGCTGCTGAGACTAGCATAAACGATGACGGGGCTGAGATTACCAACATGGAGGCCGGGATTACTCCTGGTGATGGGATAACTCATCCAAATGCTAATGTTTAAGCTCTTGTCATTTTTGTTTATATGGGCACTGCCTTCGTGGCCTTATATTTTGTTTTTGTATAATTTTTTTGTTATTAATGAATCTCTTTGTTCTCGTATTCTTCTTCTGATATGCAGATATGTTTGCTCTAATTTTTCATTAACCATAATTCACAAGTCCTCTCTCGTACATTTACTATTGTCTCGGCTGAGAGAGAATTTCCACTAAGTTAATGATGTTTTAATAAATTAACCACAATTAAGTGATTTTTAATTTGAATCCACCAAATTATGGTGTTGTATCATAAGTCCCCTCTCGTCATTTTAAGAGTGTATGGATGAGTGTCGTCTCGTCCATGCACTGTCCTCTAGGTCGAGAGAGAATTTCCACCAAGTTAATGATGTTTAATAAATGAACCACAACTAAGTGATTTTGAATTTGAATCCACAAAGTTGTGGTGTTGTATTATAAGTCCCCTCCCATCGTTTTGAGAGTGTATGGATGAGTGTCGCCTCATCCATGCACTACCGTCCCAACCGAGAGAGAATTTCCATCAAGTTAATAATGTTTAGTAAATGAACCACAACTAAGTGATTTTGAATTTGAATCCACCAAATTATGGTGTTGTATCATAACTACCCTCTCGTCGTTTTAAGAATGTATGGATGAGTGTCATCTCGTCCATGCACTGTCGCCTTGGTCGAGAGAGAATTTCCACCAAGTTAATGATGTTTTAATAAATTATCACCTCTCGATGTTATTGACAATCCATGGACAAGGTTAACCTCGTCTGGACTGTCATGACACTAAGAGAAACTTAAGGCTACTTCACAACGGATGATGTTTTATAGCTTAAATTGAGAGTATACATACAAGTAAAAAATATTCAAACACATGAGGGAAAACTAGGAAATTTTTACTGAACTTCATTCATTTTTCATTCATTATCCACTTCCCATATACATGTATTATATCATAATTAAAAGAAGATGATAAAAATTGGAATCTTACTGGTAGTATTTTTTGAGGTGGTTGGCGTTCCATGGGTTAAAGAACAATTCCCCTTCCATATTTTCCAATTGATACGTCCCTGGAACCACCTCATCAACGAATCTATACGAAATATTCCAGTTCATTTGAAGATTTTTGGGCTTCTTCCATGTCTTCTTCTGCAACAGGTCTCCTAATGATAGTGACCGGGCTTTTACTCTCTTATTGTAGAACTTCGTTGTCCTTTTCTCATAGGAAGCTTTCTTAACCTTAGCATATTCTCTTCGTTCCTCCACAAGATCCAAGTCCACTCTCCTCTTTTCCACATTCTGCTCTGGTTCGTACGTCTTAACTTTATGGGTTGGGAGACCTACCTCTGTCGGCACCACTTCCTCAGAGCCATAAGCCAACATGAATGGAGTTTCCCCAGTTGGAGTTCTCTTCGTCATCCTATAAGCCCATAGGATAACATACACCTCTTTAATCCATATTCCTTTGGAATCCTCCAATATCTTCTTGATTCCATCAAGAATCGTTATGTTTGTCACTTATGTCTGCCCATTGGCCTGGGTTCGACCGGGAGAGGAGAAAAACTGATTCATGCCACTCGTTCATAATATCTCTCCAAGGATATGTTCTTGAATTGCATTTCATTATCAGAAATTAAGGTATTAGGTAGGTCATATCTACATATTATATTTTTTCAGATAAACTTAAAAGGTTTCTTCTATGTGATTGTAATCATTCGCTTGGCCTCTACCCACTTTAAAAAATAATCAATTACCACCATCAAATAACGATAATTATTCACAGCTCTTGGCAATGGCCCAACAAAATCAATTCCCAGACCGCAAATGGCCAAGGAGAAGTAATGGAGGTAAGCGGATGATGAGGCTGATGGGTTATGGTTGCAAATCTCTAACACTTATCACACTTCTTAACATATACAGCTGCATCTTTGGCCAACACCGGCCACCAGTAACCCTGAGTGATGATTCTCTTAGCTAATGACCTCCTTCTAATATGGATGGAGCAGGATCCTTTATGTACGTCCTTTAAAATATACTTTAACTCAGATGGATGGACACATCTGAGAAGAGGAAGCAAGCACCCTATTTTATATACGATGTCTCCTATGAGGGAGAACTTAGCAGCTTTATAACTCAACTTATTTCTTTCGGCTATGGACTCTAGCAATTCTCCCTCTCTGACATATCTGATGATAGAATCCATCCAGTTAGCTCCCATACTCAAGTTGAAGCAAAATTCCACAGTATTTTTTCTCCTTCAATCGTCAACCGATGGAGAATCTCAACTGGGACCGTTCTTCTAATTTTGGTTTTAGTGGATAAGGCTAACCTTACAACAGCGTCGACTCGGCCATTATCCATCTAGGGTATTCTCTTCAGCTTTACTTTGCTAAAATAATTCAATATTGTCTTCACTCTTACTAGGTACTTGACCATTCTATCGTCCTTGGCCTCATATATCCCTAAAATTTGGTTGACAACCAACCTGGAATCACTATAGACAAGGAGTTGGACAACATTTAGTGCCCGATTAAAGGAAAGGCCTACTAGGAGGGCCTCATACTCTGATTTATTATTGGAGGCTTTGAAGTTGAACCTTAATGCATACTCAATATCGATATCATCTAGTGCCGACACTATTATTTTCACATAAAGATCCATTAATAAATAGGTTCGACACAGTTCCATTTTGAGAAAAACTACCTTCTTCCATGGTTCCATTCTTGAAAAGGTATCGCTCCTCCTCATTCTCAAACACCTTATTTCTTTCTAATCCCATCTCGACCTCGACCGGGGGAGGACACATCCTACTTTTTTGTTTACAAGCTATAGCTTCAATATCTTCAGCATCGGGCTCATCCCAAGTGAACTCGACTACAAAGTCCGCCAGGGCCTGCCCCTTAATGTCCATTCTTGGCTGGTAGATAATGTCAAATTCCCCCAACTCAATTCCCCAAGACATCAGCCTTTCGTACTTCTCAGGCTTGTGAATGACTTATCTGGGAGGAGAGTCTTAGAGGACCACCATTGTATGTGCCTTAAATTGGGGCTTCATCTTTCTTGAGGCATGGATCAAATTATAGGCCAACTTCTCCATTTTGGGGTATCTTTACTCGACCCCTTGGAGGGCCTTGATGTTTTTCTAAATTCCATCCTCTTCCTTGATAATAACATCACTAATGGATGACTCTGAAATATCCAGATAAAGATACAACTTCTCTCTTTGGACCGATCTAGACAACAAGTGTGGAGAGCCAAGATAGGACTTAAACTCTTGGAAGGCCTTATCACACTCATCGTTCCATTCAAAACCTTTTCTCAACACTTTAAAAAAAGGAAGTCATTTATCAGTAGCTCTAGACACAAACCTGTTTAATTCAACCACTCGTCTAGTTAGTCTCTCCACATACTTTATTATTGTAGGAGTCTTCATCTCCACCAAAGCGTTAATATTTTGGGGGTTGGCCTCGATCCTCATTTGATTCACAATGAAGGCTAAGAACTTGCCTGCTCCGACGTCGAAGACACATTTGATGGGGTTGAGATTCATCTTATACTCATCCATCGTGTCAAAAGTATGCTTAAGGTCGACCACGTGAGTGCCATCCTTAAGGCTCTTCATCAACATGTCATCGACACACACTTCCATTATCTTCCCAATCTGGTCTTCAAACATTTTATTGACCAACCTCTGATATGTTACCCCGATATTTTTCAATCCAAAGGGCATGACCTTATAATAATAGGTTTCCTTATCCATTATGAAAGTTATCTTCTCTGTGTCAGTCGAATCCATGAATATTTGATTAAAGCCTGAGTAGGCATCCATGAAGCTCATTATCTCATGGTTGGCGATATCGTCTACCATCTGATCAATCCTCGATAATGGGAAGTTATCTTTAGGGAAGGCTTTATGCAGATCTGTAAAATCAATACACATCCTCCATTTGCCATTGGATTTGGGGACGATGACAACATTGGCCAACCAATCTGGGTAAATGAACTCTCTAATGAAGTCTGCCTTTTCTAATTTTTTCACCTCTTCTCGGATGACATCATACATTTCCTGTGAATAAACTCTTCCCCTCTGTCGTATCGGTTTTGCATCCTCGACCACATTAATCTAATGTTAGAGAACTTCTGGATCAATTTTGGGCATGTCTTCGTGGCTCCAACCAAAGATGCTTTGCCTCTTTCTTAATAGGTTAACCAGCTCCTCTTTGACCTCCTGGATATTCCCAAAGTCCACCCTCTTACTCGGAGTCACTAACCTTGGCCTATCACACAGTTGTATCAACAAGAAGCTTATAATAGCCATCGAAAAGTGCGTCTTTTGGAAGGTCGGCCCCTCGTAGGGCAACCTCGACTGAACAGCAATCAAGGTCGACATCGTCACTTGGTCCCAGGCTATTCCCAACCTCATACTCTATATCAGCCAATGTTGCACCACCCCACCTCATACATAACCTCGTCTAGTCTCCTAGGGCAAGGTCATACTGATGATTGATAGGATAAAGCAACACCATTGGACTTCAAAAATCTCATACTCGTCCTGGCCGAGGTTACATTAGTCAAGGGCATAAGTTCGAGCATATGCAAGAACATGTAAGGTTTTGAACACGTGAGAAAATCAGTTATAACCGAATCATTCCCCTCACATGAGGGAATATTTTGGTCATTATTATCTACATAAGATCAGTCAGTGTCATCATCATAGTGGTTCGATCTTTATACACATGCTCATTGCATGATTGGGGGGTACATTACACCCCCAAGAACTATATATAGAGGTCTTCCTCTACCCTATAAAAGGATCGATAATTGCAACCCTAGCTAAAACTCTATTTGTTTATACAAAAGAAAGAGAGCTTGAGAGATTGTATCCATGGACATTAGTGCCTTTATGTGACACCCCGACTAATTAAATACCGGGTAGCTACTCCTTTATTAAATTAAATCAAAACGCCAAGTTGGCTCAGTTAATAGCATCACTGTCGAAAACATTTTTATTATTTCTAACCACCTAGTATTTAAAAAGTAAGTTGCCAAATTTTAATTAAAGTCTGATTAATATGCAACAAGTGTAAAGAAGAATAAAACACCATTCACCATAATTGAGTAAATAGAATAACCGTCACATGATATAAATAATTCTGGAGGAAAAACTCCTCATAACACAATCCCACAACAGAAGTAAATACTGAAATACTGAATACTGAATGAATACATGCCAAAGTCTAAAAAAAAACTGAAATGGAAATGTATCTAATAGAATTTGGGCAACATGCCCTACAACTGAGGAATACTGAATAAGGAATCCAAATGATATAAGCGTCTAAAAGCAAATCCCTGTAGCTTCCACAAGCAGCTACAGCTCGTCATCAGAATGAGAATCCTATGCATGGTGACCTTGTGGCTGGGCACCTAAAATGATTTTACAAAAATATAGATTTGAAAGCAAACGGGTCAGAGCCCGAATGTGGAGTTATTTTAAAAACCTGCAAGTGCTTTAAATATATTTAAAACAGTATATGCAAAATACATGTTAGGACGTGCTCTCACATGAGATACTCACCTCTCCTCTAACTGTGCACTCCTAACGTTCCTTTACCCATTCATATGTTATCTCATAACTATCTAAAGAGTTTCTAACACTACTACTCGGTTCACGTTTATTTATCAACCTTAACAATTGAATAGAGAGTTCTACGTTAATTCCCGAATTCCCAATTATTAACAAAACCATTAATTGGTAAAAGTTTCCTTTTTAACTTCTCATAATGTTACAATAACCATACTCACAATTAAATATAACAATTTCCTTTTATCTTTAACCGTATATTATTCACATCATATATATATTCAATACAAGCACCCCGAGGCTAAGCTACGGTGCACACATACTCTGCTATCCATCCCGGTACATCACGTACATAAGGATTACAAATTTCGAATCTCTCAGGAATTGTTGGAATAAACACCACACACAAAAATAGAGGCGAACATAATTCAATCATATCCATGGTCACGTACATACCTACGCTCCATAGTCAGCTGGCTCATTAACTCACAAATAAGTCGTTCGTTTGAATTATGTCCTCGAGGTACCTATCTAAATCCGGGCACACAAGGATAAGAAGGCCCTAAGCGAACGTAACCTCACGTGATAGCAAGTATGGTAGGTATGTCATACACATAAAATTATATACTAAGCATTCACACATCTTAGATATCTCGATATTAATAAAGGTATACTCTACATCATTATACCATTATTCCAATTTCATATATTTCAAGTATCCCGATAATATATAATTTAAATAGTCGTCACGTCTCACGTCGTAATATCTTAAACTTAAAACCTATCTCAAATAGACTATTAAGTTCCCATAATTCCCACATATACCTAAGGTCTTTACTTCTGCCTCAAACCTTATTCCATCAAATCATTCAAATTTGCACTATTAACCCAAATATTATCTCACATAACGAATTTCATTTATTTAGAATAATTCCTCAAATTAAATTCCAATTAAGGTCCAATCTCATAATCATGCCTACTGGTCTTCCTTAAGGTTAAGGGTATTCATAATGTCTCCAATAATATTAATCAAGGGTTAACACCATTAAAATCCAATTAAGGAAAAACTTTATTCATTCTGGGAAGGTCGATCGATCGACCTTTGCCTTCGATCGATCGATGGTGGTCGATCGATCGACTGATGAATGTCGATCGATCGATTGCACAGGTATGGTTACGGACTGCTTCGTTTTGCAGTTACAGTTTAGACCCAAAACTCCATTTTTAAGCATGAAACTCCAAGATAAGGTTACTATAACATGATACTAACATCCTACAACGGTTTTAACATTCTAAGTCTCATAATTCATCATTTAAAAGCTTGGTTTAGATCAAAACTACATCAAAATAATTTCCAGAATTCTTCCATTCAAGAATATCATTAAACTTCTTCTAATACCACTTTTAGATCATCAAGGTTCTGTTTATAACATATAAATTCGTCCAGAATATACTACATGCAATTCCTACATAAATCATGGCCTTTAACTTCCAATTCATGGGTCTAATTTATCTCCAAAAATCAATTTCGAAAATTCCTAAACATGGAAACATATCTTGAATCAAAAGAGTTTAAATCACTTGCCTTAATTTATCTCTGAATTTGGTGTTGAATCTTGAAGTTAAGTCTGTCCTCTCTCTTTCTTTCTGCAGAATTCTTTCCTTCTCTCTCTCTCTCTCTCTCTCAAGCTCTTCCCAAGGTTGAAGACAATGGAGGTATGGAGGTGTGTTTGGTTTTTTTTGGTAAGTTAGAATGGTATATCAACTTCTCCCGTAGCCCATGTTGTTCCATAGTGTAGTTAGTGGGTTAAGTGGGTTAAGGAAATAGTCATATTGTAATTTCTATTTTTGTCACTTTTTAATTCCCAAAAATGTAAATTACCAAAATACCCTTTATGATGCCGGTATGGCCCAAAAATACCCCGGGACCCAAACTAAACTTCCGGCTAGAGTTCTTTGACTATCTCGACCCTTCCGGACGCGTTGGCGCACTCAAAATGACCATACGGTTAATGGAACTAAAATTCACTTTTTAATTTAATACAAAATACCATGACGTGGCGGTCACACGCGTCAAGCAAAATTCTCAAATTGCCGTATTTAAATCTCACGACAATTTCAATATTATCAATATTCATATAATGCCAAGTATACACATTATAATAAAATACTAACTCACATCTCGTTAATATTTTTATCCGGATTAATTTCCAATTAATAGACATTTAATTCAATTAATCCCCAAAAATAAATATCACAGAAAATACGGGGTATTACATACTTCCCCCCTAATAACTGAATTTCGTCCCGAAATTCAGAACTAGAAGGTACCTGGTAAGAATAACTCTGGATAATGTTCGCGCATCTCCTCCTCGCGCTCCCATGTGGACTCCTCGACATTATGATGTCGCCACTGAACACGCACTAACGGAACTATCTTTGACCGCAGTTTCCGCTCACTTCGGTCCAAAATAGCAATCCGCCCCTCCTTGTAGGAGCTATCGGGCTGGAGATCAATATCCTCCACATAAATGAGAGAATGAGCCAAATTATCTCTAAGGTATTTCCTAAGCGAGAAAATATGAAATACATCGTGAATCCGATGTAAATGCTCCGGTAACCCAAGTTTATACGCAACCGGTCCAATCCGCTCAATAATAGGAAATGGTATCACATATCTCGGTGCCAACTTCCCTTTCTTCCCGAAACGCATAATCCCTTCATAGGAGATACTCTGAGCAAAACCTGGTCCCCCACTTGAAACTCTCTGAAGAATCTCTTCGCATCAGCATAACTCTTCTGTCTGTCCTGAGCTACCCGAATGCGACTCCGAATCAATTCTATCCTTGCCGAAGTATCCTGAATCACTTCCAGCCCAAGTAGTTTGTTGTCCCCCACCTCCAACCAACATGCTGGGGAACGACAAGGTCTACCATACAACGCCTCAAATGGTGCCATGCCAATGGTGAACTGGTAGGAGTTGTTGTAAGCAAACTCCGCCAGTGGAAGATACTGCTCCCATCCACCCTCAAAGTCAATGGTGCACATACGTAGCATGTCCTCCAACATCTGGTTTGTGCGCTCGGTCTGCCCATCGGTCTGCGGGTGGTACACCGTACTCAATCGCAATTCCGTGCCCATGGTCTACTGAAAACTCTCCCAAAACCGTGAAACAAATATCTTGTCTCGGTCAGACACGATATTTAAGGGCACACCGTGAAGTCTCACTATCTCTGCAATAAAGAGCTGGGCATACTGTCCCACAGTGTAGTCTGTCCTTACGGGTAGAAAATGAGCGACTTTTGACAACCTGTCCACAATTACCCAAATGGAGTCGTGACCTCTCTGTGACGTAGGCAACCCCGTGATAAAGTCCATAGAGATGCTCTCCCACATCCACATCGGGACCTCTAACGGCTGTAGCAGTCCTGCCGGTCTCTGATGATCCACTTTTATGAGCTGACAAGTGGCGCATTTTGAGACAAACTCGGCAATATCTCTCTTTATCCCGCTCCACCAATTCTGACGTCTCATGTCTTGGTACATTTTGTCCCCTCCGGGATGTATCGCGAACCGTGAGTCATGCGATTCTTCCATCACCTCATGCCGCAATTCCTCCCCTTCTGGGACCACCAATCTCCCATTAAAGCGTAATCCCCCGTCTAAGCTGACGGTATAGGATTCGGCTCCCTCTGCCAATAATCGAACTATCTGCTCCTGACAGAACGAGTCATTTGCCTGTGCCCTCACTACCTTCGTGACAATCTGTGGTGTAACAGTCATCACAGACATGAATGATCGGGCCACTGCATCCTGGTGTCCCAATTCCTTCCACTTGGCCTTCCACACATCTGCCACCTCCTCTACCGGTCTACGGCTCAACTCGTCTGCCACCACGTTAGCCTTCCCCGGGTGATACTGGATATCGAACTGATAATCTTTCACGAATTCAAGTCACCTCCGTTGTCGCATATTTAACTCCTTCTGCGTGAATAGGTACTGTAGGGACTTGTGATCCGTGAACAATCGAAACCTCTCTCCCAAAAGGTAATGTCTCCAAATACGAAGGGCAAATACCACTGCCGCTAACTCCAAGTCGTGGTTAGGGTAATTCTTCTCGTGAGGCTTAAGCTTACGGGAAGCATAAGCTATGGCCTGACTCTCCTGCTGCAGTACACCTCCAAGTCCTTGTAAGGACGCATCGGTGTAAACAAGAGGCTCAACTCCCGGTCTCGGCAATGCTAATACAGGTGCTGAGGTTAGCTTGTCTTTCAACTCATCAAATTCCAACTGACAGGCATCACTCCAAATGAACGGCACACCTTTTCGGGTAAGATGTGTTATGGGACCCGCTATCGTGGAGAAACCCCGAATAAACCTCCTGTAGTATCCTGCTAGGCCCAAGAAACTACGGATCTCTGTCGGTGTCGTGGGCTGTCCCCACTCCCTCACCGCTGATACCTTCCCCGGATCAACCGATATTCCCCGGTCGGAAATAATATGCCCCAAAAACTGAACCTCCTTCAGCCAAAACCCGCACTTCTCATATTTTGCATACAACTCATTCTGGCGCAGTGTCTGCAAAACTAGTCTCAAGTGCTCGGCATGCTCCTCCTCTGTCTGGGAGTAAACCAAAATATCATCGATGAAGACAATGACAAACTGGTCTAGGAAATCCCTGAACACCCTATTCATCAAGTCCATAAATGCTGTTGGAGCGTTGGTCAAACCAAATGGCATAACCCGAAACTCGTAAGAACCATATCTCGAAAAGAACGCAGTCTTCGAGACGTCCTCCTCCCTGATACGCAACTGGTGGTATCCAGATCGTAAATCAATCTTTGAGAAGCAAGAAGCTCCTCTCAACGGGTCGAATAGGTCATCGATTCTAGGCAACAGATACTTATTCCGTATCGTGACCTTGTTTAACTCCCGGTAGTCCACACACGATTTTAGTGAACCATCTCTCCTCTTCCCGAACAACACAGGGGCACCCCATGGTGAAGTACTCCTCCGTATAAACCCCTGACTCAACAACTGCTTAATCTGATCTCGTAGCTCTCGCATCTCTGCCGGAGCCATACGGTATGGTGTGCATGCTATGGTCTCGTACCTGGAAATAAGTCTATAACAAAGTCTATCTCACGACTGGGGGTAATCCAGGTATATCCTGAAATACCTCGGCAAACTCTCTGACAATCGGGATCGAATCTAAAGGAATCACAACTACCTCAGAGGTATCCTCCTCAATATAATATAAATGAGCGGTTGAGCCTCCCTCTGGGCGAGGCATCGCCACTACAAACATCTCTTGCCCCGGAATGGCAAAAACAATGCTCCCACCGAAGCAATCTATCATGGCTCTATAATCAGCGAGCCAATCCATACCGATAATCACATCGTGAACATGCGTATCTAATACTAACATGTCCGCAGGTAATACCAAACCACCAATCTCTACCCCCACTCCCCGACATATAAAGAATAGAACCATTTCCCGTGGTTAATCTACCCACTTTATAGTACTCAATTACTGTGATTAATAGCCCTAAAGTCTTCGCATAATAAGTAGTTACAAAACAATGCGTTGATCCAGTAACAAACAAAATTCGACCCAAAGTCTCAGGGATGAGAAAAACATACACCAAATAGTGGGTGGCGCCTGTGGGGCGGCTGCCTGGCGGACATTATAGGTATGACTGAACAGTAACTGCCCCTGCTGCACTGGAGCTATTGGAAAGATTGATAGGGCTGGTACCCGATCTGGTGCTGGGAGAGCGACTGAAGAAATTGGCACCTGTAGATCATTACGGGCACCCTGCTGCTGCTGCTGTGGGGCCTTGCCCTTATTAGGGCATTCATAACGATGATGGCCATGCTCGCGACACGCAAAACATCGGCCTTTGATGTTACTCCCCCTCTGACCCTGTTGCAGTCGGTGTTGGCCTTGCTGACTTGGGACTTTATTCTTCTTTCGAAACTGTTCCATTTCACCACGTTGTTGACCAGAACTGACTCGGTCTTGGGTAGTTTGTTGTTGAAGTTTCGGGGCCTTCGCACATTTGTCAGCTTTAATCACAAGCATTTGGCTAACCTCTCGAGGTCTTTTGTCCCCCCTAAGTTGTATGTTGTGTTCTTGGTATTGTAAAACTGCAGCGGTGACTGCTTGTGTCACGATACCTGCTAACTCGGAGGTTGACATTCTCTCTGGGGATACCGGAGGTGTGAGTCGATCTTGCTCGCTGGCTCCCCTAACCGTTTTAGCCAATTCTTCATGAAGACCCATCTGAAAATTTAAGTAAATTTGGATGAGTTCATCATTCAAATAAACAAATCGCAGGAGTACGAATTCCCAATGTATAGAGATAAACACAACATTCCTATGAATCTGTGGTGCCCCTTTATGGAGGCATCTCTGAAATAAGAGTAAGGTCTTTTAAGTTCGCAGTTATAAACCTTAAAATAGCTGAAGAACGTGGCATATACAAAAGAATAGAACATTCCTAAAATATAGGGCTCTATATCAAAGAAAGCTCAGCGGAAACATAATAAGCCGTTCAGATCCTAAAGGACACTAGAACCTGATGCTCTGATACCACCTGTGACACCCCGACTAATTAAATACCGGGTAGCTACTCCTTTATTAAATTAAATCAAAACGCCAAGTTGGCTCAGTTAATAGCATCACTGTCGAAAACATTTTTATTATTTCTAACCACCTAGTATTTAAAAAGTAAGTTGCCAAATTTTAATTAAAGTCTGATTAATATGCAACAAGTGTAAAGAAGAATAAAACACCATTCACCATAATTGAGTAAATAGAATAACCGTCACATGATATAAATAATTCTGGAGGAAAAACTCCTCATAACACAATCCCACAACAGAAGTAAATACTGAAATACTGAATACTGAATGAATACATGCCAAAGTCTAAAAAAAAACTGAAATGGAAATGTATCTAATAGAATTTGGGCAACATGCCCTACAACTGAGGAATACTGAATAAGGAATCCAAATGATATAAGCGTCTAAAAGCAAATCCCTGTAGCTTCCACAAGCAGCTACAACTCGTCATCAGAATGAGAATCCTATGCATGGTGACCTTGTGGCTGGGCACCTAAAATGATTTTACAAAAATATAGATTTGAAAGCAAACGGGTCAGAGCCCGAATGTGGAGTTATTTTAAAAACCTGCAAGTGCTTTAAAAACATTTAAAACAGTATATGCAAAATACATGTTAGGACGTGCTCTCACATGAGATACTCACCTCTCGTCTAACTGTGCACTCCTAACGTTCCTGTACCCATTCATATGTTATCTCATAACTATCTAAAGAGTTTCTAACACTACTACTCGGTTCACGTTTATTTATCAACCTTAACAATTGAATAGAGAGTTCTACGTTAATTCCCGAATTCCCAATTATTAACAAAACCATTAATTGGTAAAAGTTTCCTTTTTAACTTCTCATAATGTTACAATAACCATACTCACAATTAAATATAACAATTTCCTTTTATCTTTAACCGTATATTATTCACATCATATATATATTCAATACAAGCACCCCGAGGCTAAGCTACGGTGCACACATACTCTGCTATCCATCCCGGTACATCACGTACATAAGGATTACAAATTCCGAATCTCTCAGGAATTGTTAGAATAAACACCACACACAAAAATGGAGGCGAACATAATTCAATCATATCCATGGTCACGTACATACCTACTCTCCATAGTCAGCTGGCTCATTAACTCACAAATAAGTCGTTCGTTTGAATTATGTCCTCGAGGTACCTATCTAAATCCGGGCACACAAGGATAAGAAGGCCCTAAGCGAACGTAACCTCCCGTGATAGCAAGTATGGTAGGTATGTCATACACATAAAATTATATACTAAGCATTCACACATCTTAGATATCTCGATATTAATAAAGGTATACTCTACATCATTATACCATTATTCCAATTTCATATATTTCAAGTATCCCGATAATATATAATTTAAATAGTCGTCACGTCTCACGTCGTAATATCTTAAACTTAAAACCTATCTCAAATAGACTATTAAGTTCCCATAATTCCCACATATACCTAAGGTCTTTACTTCTGCCTCAAACCTTATTCCATCAAATCATTCAAATTTGCACTATTAACCCAAATATTATCTCACATGACGAATTTCATTTATTTAGAATAATTCCTCAAATTAAATTCCAATTAAGGTCCAATCTCATAATCATGCCTACTGGTCTTCCTTAAGGTTAAGGGTATTCATAATGTCTCCAATAATATTAATCAAGGGTTAACACCATTAAAATCCAATTAAGGAAAAACTTTATTCATTCTGGGAAGGTCGATCGATCGACCTTTGCCTTCGATCGATCGATGGTGGTCGATCGATCGACTGATGAATGTCGATCGATCGATTGCACAGGTATGGTTACGGACTGCTTCGTTTTGCAGTTACAGTTTCGACCCAAAACTCCATTTTTAAGCATGAAACTCCAAGATAAGGTTACTATAACATGATACTAACATCCTACAATGGTTTTAACATTCTAAGTCTCATAATTCATCATTTAAAAGCTTGGTTTAGATCAAAACTACATCAAAATAATTTCCAGAATTCTTCCATTCAAGAATATCATTAAACTTCTTCTAATACCACTTTTAGATCATCAAGGTTCTGTTTATAACATATAAATTCGTCCAGAATATACTACATGCAATTCCTACATAAATCATGGCCTTTAACTTCCAATTCATGGGTCTAATTTATCTCCAAAAATCAATTTCAAAAATTCCTAAACATGGAAACATATCTTGAATCAAAATAGTTTAAATCACTTGCCTTAATTTATCTCTGAATTTGGTGTTGAATCTTGAAGTTAAGTCTGTCCTCTCTCTTTCTTTCTGCAGAATTCTTTCCTTCTCTCTCTCTCTCTCTCTCTCTCTCTCTCTCAAGCTCTTCCCAAGGTTGAAGACAATGGAGGTATGGAGGTGTGTTTGGTTTTTTTTTGGTAAGTTAGAATGGTATATCAACTTCTCCCGTAGCCCATGTTGTTCCATAGTGTAGTTAGTGGGTTAAGTGGGTTAAGGAAATAGTCAGATTGTAATTTCTATTTTCGTCACTTTTTAATTCCCAAAAATGTAAATTACCAAAATACCCTTTATGATGCCGGTATGGCCCAAAAATACCCCGGGACCCAAACTAAACTTCCGGCTAGAGTTTTCTGACTATCTCGACCCTTCCGGATGCGTTGGCGCACTCAAAATGACCATACGGTTAATGGAACTAAAATTCACTTTTTAGTTTAATACAAAATACCATGACGTGGCGGTCACACGCGTCAAGCAAAATTCTCAAATTGACGTATTTAAATCTCACGACAATTTCAATATTATCAATATTCATATAATGCCAAGTATACACATTATAATAAAATACTAACTCACATCTCGTTAATATTTTTATCCGGATTAATTTCCAATTAATAGACATTTAATTCAATTAATCCCCAAAAATAAATATCACAGAAAATACGGGGTATTACACTTTATCTAGTGGAATTACTCACACACTCATAGTGGACGTAGGCCTGATTGGCTGAACCACTTATATACTAGTGTTCATCCTCTTCTTCTCACCTCCTTCTACTAAATATTTAGTCTTGTGTTGTCATTGTTATTGCTAGTTTGATCTTATCAACACCTCATCTGGTGGTGTTGTTTATAGCATCATCATTTTGGTGCCGTCTGTGGGAAATGAGAAGATTTATCTCTTCCTCTTTTGCTGCTTAACCTCACCGGAGACACTGGTGGTGAACCAGGCCTCACCCTTCACCTGGAGCTGTTTCACCATTGAAAGAGGTCCCTTAAGGTTTCCAAGATCTATAGTCCTCTCATCAAAATCTCAAGCATATGGCACCGTAGTTACCACCATCTCCTCCACCATTTGGTGTTGGAGTACCCAATTCTAGGCAAATACCCCCCAGTCCGAGATGGCTGAGGTGGTAGCAGCCTTGAGGTCCTTAGCTGCAACTCAGCAAGTGATGCAAGAGCAATTTTACCAGCTAAGACAAAACATAATGAGACTACTTGGGGTCTCACCGAAAATGAGTACTCTGGCAGCTTTTCAGCCACATCATGAGGCCAAGGGACCACCCCAGGCACCATAAAATGACCAACCTACTCCTCAATGATGGAGGGATGTTGTTAACCCTAGGCATTTACGCATAGGGAGGTAAGGAAACCCTTGACCTAAGGATAAGTATGATGACATTGAGGCAGAGGATACCCCGATAGACTTTTAGGAGCCGTATAAGATTTCAAACAACACTATATGTCTTATACATCAGAGCCGAGGCCAGTGTGAAAGACGAGATGGTGATGTAAGATAGAAAGGGTCAGCATTTAACCGCTTAAGTAGATGGTCATCCTTTGAAAGGCTTATCCCGGTTAATGATCTGAGACAGAGGCTATCCAGGTCAAGAAGCATAGCTGGTTCACAAAGAGAAGATGGTGGTCATCAATCTCATAATGGCTGACCCCCACATGACCGAGACTGTGGTCAGGGGGAGGTCAACAGCCGATGTTGCACAACAGTTGGGGAACCCTCAATTCACCCTTTAGAAGTGGCTGGGGACAACCTCTTCCAGACTGACATTGCTAGGCCATGGAGTGACTCTATTCAGAGGTTAAAAGAGAAGATATGGAACCTCATGAAAAGATGAGACCCATTACAGAGGGGGTACTCAGAGGGTTCACCATTTGTGCCAAGGATTGTTAACTTCCCAACCCCTACCAAATTCAAACCTCCGGTGGTGTATCCCAAGTACGATGGTAGTACTAATCCAGTCCATCATATCGAAATGTATTAATATGCAGCAGAAATTTATTCAATCTCTGATGAGATGAGGTGCTGAGATTTCTCAAGAACTTTGACTGGGGCTGCATATATCTTGTTCACGTCTTTTCGTAAAAAAATAGTTGAAATTTCAAAGGTTTGGCCGAACGGTTTATTCATAACTTCTGTTTGGGGGTAAGACCTTAGAAGAATATGACTCACTTGATATATGTAAAGTAGAGGAAGAATGAAAGCCTCAGAGACTACATCACGAGGTTCAATAAGGAAGAATTGGAGGTAGAAGATTATGAAGATAGCATAGCCATAAAAACCCTTATTGGAGGACTTTAGAAGGGAAAGCTACTTTGGAAGCTTCCTGAAGACCCTCCCAAGTCTATGGTCGAGCTGTTAGCAATAGCTGGAAAGGTCATGAACGTAGAAGAAGCAATGGCTACGAAGTATGAGGATGAGAATGGAAGTAGTAGTGGGAAGTTTCAAAGGAAACTAGATGGAAAGAAGACAACTGCAGATGATAAGTTTGCACACTACACTCCTTTAACCGTGAGCTGTGAACATATCCTTAATGAAATAAATAATGATAGATCCATGAGATGGCCGAAGAAGCAGAAGGCTCCTCCATATAAGAGAAATAAGAATCTATGGTATGAGTTCCATCAAGATCATGGCCATCTGACTGATAAGTGCTTCATCCTGAAGGGCGAGATTGAGAAGATGTTGAAGTCTGAAAAGCTCAAAAAGTATGTGGATGGTAGAACTTCTAAGGGGGGAATAGACGACCATAAAAAGAATAGAAATGATAAATGTCGAGAAGATATCCCTTCCAGAAAAGCTGATGACTCAGATGATGATGACGATGAACCTAACCTCCTACAAAAAGACAACAATGCTCCAGTGAAGATGGTCGGTATGATCTCTTTGGTGTGAACACTATCTGTGGGGGACTAGTAGGTGGTGGCTCAGAGGTTGCATATCACAAGGACCACGTGGCATAGTCTAAGGCAATGACTAAAGCCGAGGTTAGGAACTTAGCATCTACAGAGGTTAAGAGCGAGAAGAGAAAGAAGGTAGATATGGTCACCCTCATGGTCGGCTTCTCACGACTTGACTTAAAGGTTATCTTAGCGCCCCATGATGACCCTTTAGTCATCACCATAAGGGTACATGGGTGTGAAGTTCAGAGGATACTCGTTAATTGGGGTAGTTCTGCAGACGTTATGTTTTGGATCTATTTTAAGGGCCCGGGCCTCAGCAGAGCTAGGTTTGTCCATTATCATCATCCCTTGATTGGCTTCAGTGGTGAAAAGCTTCATCCATTGGGTATGTATGAAATGGATGTGAGAATGGGAGATGAATGGCCTAAGAGGTTGACTAGAAAAATCAATTTCTTTGTAATGGATGAAAATGTCTTCTCACCTTACAACCTCATCATAGGATGAGTATCCCTCAAGGAATTTGAGATCGTTCCTTCAACGGTCCACCAAATGCTAAAATTACTGACTCCTTATAGAGTAGGGGAAGTGCAAGGTGACCAAACATCGACATGTGAATGCTACTACAACTCTGTGGAAAAGAGAGATGATCATAAGAGGGCAACAAGCATGTACATCATCGACACACTTAATCCTAGAGATAAAACAAAGATAAAAAAAAGGAGAGGCCGCTGAGGAGGTAGAATCCATCGTCCTCAATGAGGAAGAGCCAAAAAACCATCCAAATCGACAAAGCCCTAAGAACTGAGATCAAGGAGGAACTAGTAAAGCCGTTAAGGAAGAGAAAAATTATTTTTGCCTGGAGCCATGCAGACATGCCTGGTATTGATCCTGAGATTATGTGCCATAAAATTAATATTGTAGAAGATGTTAAGCCTATCAAGCAGAGGACAAGAGTATACTTAAGGGAAAAGTATGATGTCATTAGAGACAAGGTTAGAAAGCTTGAAGTGGCCAAGTTCATCAGAGAGGTCATATACCCTGAGTGGTTATCTAACGTTGTTATAGTACCCAAGAGTAATAGGAAATAGAGGATGTGCATAGACTTCACTGATTTAAACAAGTCTTGCCCAAAAGACAATTTCACCTTGCCTCGTATAGATTAGATGGTGGATGCCACTACAGGACATGAGCTCATGAGCTTCATGGATGCATATTCGGGGTATAATCAAATCTTCATGGACTCGGCAGTCTCAGAAAAGATAACCTTCATTATCGACAAGGGGACATATTGATATAAGGTCATGCCATTTGCCCTGAAAAATGCAGGGGCTACTTACAAACGTCTTGTAAATAAGATGTTCGATGATCAGATAGGCAAATCCATGGAAGTTTATGTGGACGACATACTGACGAAGATTCTGAAAGCCAACACTCATGTAGACGACCTTGAAAGAACTTTTGACACCATGGATAAATACAGAATGAAGCTCAACCCAGCCAAATGTGTCTTCGGGGTAGGAGCAGGAAAATTTTTAGGATTCATCATCAACCAAAGGGGAATAGAGGCTAACACTGAGAAGATCAAGGATTTACTGGAAATGAAGACACCTAAAACCATCAAAGGCTAACCGGTTAGAGGCTAAATGGATGAGTCGCAACACTTAACAGGTTTGTCTCAAGAGCCACAGATAAATGTCTTCCTTTTTTCAAAGTTCTTAGAAAGGACTTCGAATGGAATGAGGAATATGACAAAGATTTAAAAGAGATTAAGTCCTACCTCGGATCTCCTCTAGTCTTATCTAGGCCAATTCAGGAAGAAAAACTGTACGTATATTTAACTGTCTCAGAGTTAGCTATCAGTGCCACAATTGTAAGAGAAGAGGATGGAATGTAGAGACCTGTTTACTTCAATAGAAAAGCACTCCGAGGGTCTGAGAAGAAATATCCTTGGATTGAACAGTTGGCTTATTCTTTGATACATGCTTCAAGAAAAATAAAGCCATACTTCCAAGCCCACTTCATGGTTGTCCTCACTAACTCCCCACTCAGACAGGTCCTCTATAATCCCGTGAAATCAGGCAGATTAAGGACTTAGGCCATAGAGTTGGGGGAATAAGACATTATCTATCAACCCAGGGTTGCCATCAAGGGATAAGCACTCGCAAATTTTGTAGTCGAGTTTACCTGGTATGAGGCCGAGGTTGAGATTAATCAAGAGGCTGCACGTAACCCAAAAGAGAGAAACATCAGCCAAGAATAGGACAAGGTTGAGTCAAGTAGAGACAGACAAAGAATAGTTAAGAATGAGGAAGAGAGATACCTCTTCAAGCAAAGGACCCTATGAGAGGGAAACTTCTCTTCAAATGCAACCATTTGGAACCTCTTCGTTGATGGGTCATCTTATGAAAGAGAAAGTGGAGCAAGGCTGATAGCGTCAGCACCTGATGGTACCGATATTGAATATTCATTGAGGTTCAACTTTAAAGCTTCCAACAATGAGTCAGAGTATGAGGCATTAATTGCGGGTCTCTCTTTGTCAAAAGCCCTTAGCATCGGCTAATTCTTAGTCCATAATGACTCAAGGTTGGTTGTCAACCAAATCCTGGGGGTGTATGAGGCCAAAAATGAAAGTCTGGCTAAATACCTGAAGAGGGTGAGAACGATGCTAGAAATCTTTAAGGCAGTAAAGATAAAGAGGATACCTAGGCTAGACAACAGTCGAGCTCATGTACTTGCGAGGTTGGCCTCAGCAATAAGGACAGACATAATAAGAACAGTACCAGTTGAGATTTTGCTCAAGCCGGCCATCGAAGAAGAAGAGGTTACTAGACATTGCCTAAATTTGAGTATGGGAGCCTCATGGATGGATCCTCTTATCAGATACATCAGAGAGGGATAACTAGTAGAGTCGAAATTAGAAACGAGAAAGCTGAGGTTCAGAGCTGCCAAATTCTCAATTGTAGGAGATATCTTGTATAAAAATAGGTTCTTACTCCTTCTCCTCAAATGTGTCCATCCTTAAGAGGTTACACACATCTTGCACGATGTTTATGAGGTCTCTTGTTCAAGTCATATAGGAGGAAGACCATTGGCTAAGAGGATAATCACTTAGAGGTATTAGTGGATGACCTTGGCCAAAGATGCATCTGCGTATGTGAAGAAGTGTGATAAGTGTCAGAGATTCTCCACCATCCCTCATCATCCACACCAACCTCTTACTTCTATCAGCCCCCCTTCTCCATTTTAAATATGGGGAATTGACTTGATAGGACCCTTGCTAAGAGCTGTAAATAACTATCGATTCTTAATAGTGGAAATTGATTATTTCTCTAAATGGGTGGAGGCTGAGCCAATGATCACAATCACTTAGCAGAAGACCTTCTAGTTCATCTGGAAGAACATCATATGCAGGTATGGTCTTCAAGACACCCCCATCTCAAATAATGGAACCCAATTTAAGAATATATCCTTAGAAAAATACTGCGGAACAGTAGGGATCAAGTAGTTCTTCTCTTCTCCTGGACGAACCCAGGAAAATGGTCAGAATGAGGTCAAAAATCGAACAATCCTTGATGGGATAAAAAATAGGCTGGAATAGGCCAAAAGAAGGTGGATAGAAGAAGTATATGTTGTGCTTTGGGCCTACTAGACGACAGCGAGGACACCCATATGAGAAACTCCATTTATGTTAGCCTATGGCTCAGAGGCTGTCATCCCAATAGAGATAGGACTTCCCACTCATAGAGTTCAGACTTATGACCCTCAGAAGAATGGGGGAAGAGAGAAGACTTGATCTGGATTTGATTAAAGAAAGCAGAGAGGATGCAGAGATAAGATAGGCAACCTATCAGTAGAGAACTGTGAGATTCTACAATCACAGGGTAAAGTCAAGGTCGACAGCTGTGGGAGACCTAGTCTTAAAGAAGACATGGAAAAAAGAAAATAAGATCCATCCTAATTGGCACGGTCCTTATAGGGTAATTGATGAGGTTGTCCTGGTACCTACCGACTGGAAAATCTTGAAGGAGAACCATTCTCCAACCTTTGGAATGACGATCACTTAAAGAAGTATTACATATGATGTGACAGTTGTTCTTATCTTTTTGTAATACATGTACCAGTCTATACAAAGGATGTTAATGAAAAGATAGCAATGTTGTGCTGATACTTTTATTATATTTTTAACATCATTAATTTGGTAAATTATGTGGTGAAACATCATAATTTGGTGACCTTAAACATCATTATTTGGTGAAAATTGGAGGTTAAACATCATAATTTGGTGACCTCAGACCTTGGAACATCATTAATTTGGTGAAAGTTTAAGAGGTGAAACATCATAATTTAGTGACCTCAGACCTTAAACATCATTATTTGATGAAAATTGGAGGTGAAACATCATAATTTGGTGACCTCAGACCTTAAACATCATTATTTGGTGAAAATATGAGGTAAACCATCATAATTTGGTGACTCAGACCTTTAACATCATTAAATTGGTGAAAATATGAGGTGAAACATCATAATTTGGTGACCTCAAGCCTTTAACATCATTAAATTGTTAAAAATATGAGGTAAAACATCATAATTTAGTGACCTCAGACCTTCAACATCATTAAATTGGTGAAAATATGAGTCTTCCCATTTGCTAGTCACCTTGATACCTCTTTCAAGGTATTCAAAACCAAAGCTCACAAATTTATCAGGGACCTTATAGTCTTCGATGGCCTTCTCAACAGCATCTTCCAAAGCATCCTTGACTGCATCATCAACCTTAGACTGAAGAATGTCATCCTTGGCCTTCAGAGCATTGTTATGGCCCTTCTTGAGTTGATACATGTCATTGTACCTCTTCTTGATGACCCCGTTCAACCTTGCAACCTCTGCATATAAAGAGTCCTCAACCTTCTCAACTTCCCTACCCTTATCTATAAGGGAAAGCTTCTGTAAAGTCCAATCAACAAGACGATGAAAAGACACAACACCCTGTAGAAGACGATCAAATGTATGAACATATGAGTTATAATTTCTAAAAAGCCGATGTTACACTTGTGAAAAAAAAATGAGCAAGCAACTGGTACCTGGATTGACTTGAGTAAAACAAACTCGGCCAATAAAGGGACATCCAAGGTGCGTAGAAAATGCTTGTCTTCCTCAGTCATTATTTTTCCAGTAGCATTGGCAGCCTTCAGACTGTGGTCGATCAGGCTATCTCCAATTTTGAGCTGAAGTAGATGAGCAACCAAGGCATCGTCTATGGACTTCCTCTTTTATGTGCAATTGCCTTAGAGGTGACGACGTTCTTCTTGGTGTTAGGTGGGGCCACATTTTTTCCTCCCTTTTTCTTCATGAGCTTGACAAGGCTAGGAGCAGACATTTCCTAGAGTTTGTCTGATATGCCTGGAGGGCACTCTGCGAAAGATAAGTCTCTGAATTAGCCAGTCATAGATATAAAATATAAGAGGTATAACTTGGGTAAGAAAAATTAAAACTTACGAAGATCTCTTAAGGGGCCACCCCCTAAACCTGTCTGAGATAGGTAGTAGGGGGTCGTCAAATGCTCATATTTAACGAGACGACCTTTCTCGCCCTGATTGCGAAGGTCCTCAATGTTTTTGTAGTTATTATGGCTAAGACCAGGGTTAGCTTTGGAAGTAAGGGAGACCTTCCCCCATATCAGAGGGGTCCTTGGGATCGACGTTCCAGAAGCCTCATCTTAATTAAATTCCCATGCCCCGAAAACAAAGAAGTAACGAGGTTTCCAATTATGATTTAAAGTTTGGGTAACCAATAGCATTTTCTTCTCTGATTTCCTAGCTAAGCAGTGATAGTAGCAGGGATGGTTCTTGGCAGACAAGGGAACATAACAACCTGTAAAAACTCTAACTAGATTATTTGAGTGGTGAACAACCCTCCAAAGGATGATGGCCCCAATCATAACCCTCGAGGCATTTGGAGACAGTTGGGAAGGGGAAAACTTTATATAAGAGAGTATAGCTCTGATGGTTGGGTGAATATTAAGACGAAAGCCCAACTTAAACATCTGCTCATAAATGCAAATTTCTCTATCGAAGGTCCTCTCATCCTTCAGAGATTTCCTTAGGATGATTGAAGAATCTATGGAATAGAGGTGACTGAAAGTAAGAAGGACATACTTATTGACGGTACTATCATACTCGGCCACCTCAGAGGTATCAAGATCTCTCCCTTCATCATTGTCACCATCCCTAGTAACATCAACCCGAGTAGTTGTAGGGACACCACCAGGAAACCTCTGAGAAAATTCAACCCCGGTGGTAGCCGATAGGGGAATAACATCAATAGGAGGGGGAATTACCACACTTGGCCCTAAGATTTCAACATCGAAAGACCTGTGCAAAGTGCTAGAACCTTGATGAGACGAGGCACGTCGTGAAACCTCGGCCTCCTCAGGAACCTCACCTTGCTTAGGAGAATAATCCATAGACTCTTGAAAAGATTCTACATATTCATTCTCTGCAGAGGTTGACATTGGTTCTGAAGAGACGTTATCCTTAGACATTGGTATAGGGTCCCTAGGAACCTCTACAGGCTCTGCAGGCTCGGGGTATATGACCTATAGTGGAGGAGGAAAAATTGGTCTGAGGGGAAGGTCTCAGCCCTATGAACTTCCTTTTGGGCAAGCTCTATCTACCTAATCTTCTTAAAGGTCTTCACATGAAGAGATGGGAACTCTTCTATAAGTTGGTACACGGGTCTGAGCATAAGGAAAATGACACTACACTTAGAGGAAGGACTTAAACAACAAATAGGAACACAACTTAAAAGAACCTAAATTAAAGATCAAAGGATATAAATTGAAAGGTCTCCAATGAAGAACACCAAGAACACTCAAGGGCAGGTCACCGGAGAAGGTAAACGAAAGTTCACTTGGAGCCAGAACATAAGGGATATTGGCAAGAGTAACCTCAGAGCAACCTAGAATGGCCCTAAAAATGCTTAACCCCACCAAGCCTGACCTAGTAACCACCAAATAATGGAGGATTTTATTCATCGGAAAATAAAAAAGACCGCCAAAAAACTAAAACTATAAAAGAAAATATAAATGGAAGAAGAAGGGTCAAAGGAGGTTACCTGATCAATGAATGGAAAAGGCTTACAAGCTTGAGATGTGCAGAAAACTAGAGAAATGACCAAGATTTAGCTATGGAGGTTCTGCAGTAAAGAAATCTTAGGCGTAAAGATGGGAAGGAAAAAGAGAATGAGGAAAGAGAAGAATGTTTTAAACCTACTCAATGATGGGGCATAATTTCCAATGCCCACATCCTTACCCTTGGAAACCAAAAGGACACCTTGGGGAATATGTTAGTCACTTCAGTGAGTGATATGTGTCAAGGAATCACTTCACACCCCAAGGCACTAAAAGAAACTCAGCCTCATCCTAGCACACCCCTCAATCACCTACTCATATAGGAGACTAAGGTCTAGGGGTGATTGATATGCCCAAAGTGCACCCTCTTACTCGGAGTCACTAACCTCGTCCTGTCACACAACCGAGTCGAAAAGAAGCTTACAATAACCATTAGAAATGTCGTCTTCTGGAAGGTAGGCCCCTCACAGGGCAACCTCGACTGAACAATGACCGAGGTCGATGGCATCACTTGGGCCCAGGCTATTACTAACCTCATACTCTGCATCAGCGAACCTTGCACCCGACCTCATACATAACCTCGGCCAGTCTCCCAGGCCGAGGTCATACAGATGATTGACTAGAAAAAACAACACCATCGGACTTCAATAAATCTCGTACTCGACCTGGCCGAGGTTACATCAGTCAATGGCACAAGTTTGAGCATATGCAAGCACATGTAAGGTTTGGAACACGTGAGAAAATCAGTTATAACAGAATCATTCCCCTCGCATGAGGGAATATTGTGGTCATTATTATCTATATAAGATCTGCCAGGTGTCATCATCATACTTATTCGATCTTCATACACATGCTCATTGCATTCTTGGGGGGTACATTACAATCCCCAAGCACTATATATAGAGGTTTTCCTCTACCCTGTAAAAGGATCAATAATTGTAACCCTATATAAAACTCTGTTTGTTTATACAAAAGAGAGAGAGATTGAGAGATTATATCTATGGCCATTAGTGCCTTCATCTAGTGGAATTACTCACACACTCACAGTGGACGTAGGCCTGATTGGCTGAACCACTTATATACTAGTGTTTATCCTCTTCTCCTCACCTCCTTCTACTAGATATTTACTCTTGTGCTATCATTGCTATTGCTAGTTTGAGCTTATCAAGACCTCATCTAGTGGTGCTGTTTACAACATCATCACTTATTCCTTAGTGCTTTGCCAATTTGGATGGGTTTTTTCGATTTGTCCTCATTGAGGATAATGGATTCTTCCTCCTCAGCGGCCTTACCCTTCTACACCTTATTTTCATCTCTAGGTTCTAAAGTATCAATGTTGTAGGTCGTAGTGGCCCTTTTTTATGCCTCTCTCTCCTCGACTGAGTTGAAGTAGTATTCACGTGACTCAACTTGGTCTCCTTGAACTTCCCCTACCCCATATAGGGTTGGGAATTTAATCATCTGGTGAACTTTTTAGGGAACGACCTCAAATTACTTGAGGGATACCCTTTTGAGAATTATATTATAGGCTGAGTAGACATTTTCATCCATGCTAAAGAAGTTGATCTTCCTTGTAATACATTTCAGCCAGTTGTTTCCCATTCTCACTTCCATTTCATATATGCCGAGGGGTTTTAGTTTCTCGCCGTTGAAGCTGATGAGTGGTTGGTCATATGTAATCAACCTCTTCTTACTCAGATCCAGACATTTGTAACATTCCCAAAATATAATGTTAGTTGAGCTTCCTCTATCTACTAGAATTCTTGGAACCTCATAGCCATGCACCAGAGTACTGATGACTAAAGGGTCATCATATGGAGCTAAAATTCCCTTAAAATCTAATCTTGGAAAGCCAACTACCAAAGTATTCATATCAACTTTGGCTTTCTTACCTTTGACAGGCTAAATTACAGATGAGTTGACACTCTTAGGTTTTGGTGGGAGAGCTTTTGCCTCTTCTACATGTGCTTTTCTATTAACGACTTCCTTTTCTCCTCCCTCAAGCCCCTCGCATATCATCTTGACCTCACGCGAGATCATATGGAGCCGACCCTTTGGATCAGCAAACTTGGGCGACAAGTCAGGATCGTCCTCATCACAGTCATCCGACTCATCATCATCTCGACCGACTAGAGCATATGGCTTACACTTATCATTTTTCTTCTTCTTTTGGGTGTTGTCTCATCCACCCTTTGAATTGCGATTGTCTACATACTTTTTTATCTTTTTGACCTTCAACATCTTCTCTATTTCAACCTTTAGAGCAAAACATTTATCGATTAGGTGCCCATGGTCCTGGTGAAATTCACACCATAGGTTTTTATTCCTCTTGTGAGGAGGATCTTTCAATCTTTTGGGCCACCTTAGGGAACGATCATTCTCGATCTTATTCAAGATATGTTCACAACTGACTTTGAGGGGAGTGTAACCAATGAACTTTTCGTCTGATTACCTCTTCTTTACATCTTTGTTCTTCTTCTAGAACTTGCCCCCACTACTAGTACCCTTATCATCTTCATACTTTATTTCCATAGTTTCTTTAGCTTTTATGACCTTATCGTCCATTGTTAATAGCTCAGCCATGGACTTCAGTGGGTCTTCATCAAGCTTCAAGAGTAGCTTTCCCTTTTACACACCTCCTATCAAAGCTGTCATTGCAATGGTTTCTTCATAATCTTTGACCTCTACCTTTTCCTTGTTGAACCTTGCAATATACTCTCTGAGACTCTCATTTCTCCCCTGCTTGATGTTCAGCAGGTGAGTTGTCTTCTTTTGGGGTCTCACCTCAAAGTATAAGTTGTGTATGAATCTCTTAGTAAGCTACTTAAAACTCTCAATTGAATTCTTAGGGAGTGAGGTGAACCATACATGGGATGCTCTGGTCAAGGTGCTTGAAAAGGAATGACATCTCATCTCATCTAAGACTGAGTAATTATCTTCAGCTAATTGGTACGTCTCTACATGGTGAACTGGATTAGTGCTCTCCTCATACTTTGCAGTAACCATCGGCGGTTTGAACTTGGACGGGGTTGGAAAATTGACGATCCTTGCCACGAAATGAGAGCCTTTTGAATAGACCCTCTGTAAGGGTTATCGAATTTTGAGAATATCTCTAATCTTATCTTCTAACCTCTGGATTGATTCATTCCAGGGCCTCTCTACTACTGCTATAACATCGCCCTGAACGATATTATCGCTCGCCACCTAGGCCATCCAAACCAAAGGTTCCCTTGCCAAAGAACTCTGTCAGCTGTTCACTTCTCCAACCCCCTCGTCTCGGCCTCATGGGGGACAACACCCTGATCCTTATCTTCTGAAGCCAACAATACTCCTTTACCTGGATAGTCAATCTTTAAGATCACCCATTGAGCCGAGCCTTCAAAGGCCGACCCTATGCTCAACCGATTAAAAGATGAGACCATTGGTTGAGCGTCCTAGTAAGGTCTACTATTACGTCCTCAACTAACTTGAATGGGGTGTACGGTGTTTCTTGATATTTTATATGGACCCCAACATTCATCCTGAGTGTCTTCAGCCTCATAGTCATTATGTCGATCCTATGGGCAGTGTTGACCTTGCCTGGCCACGCGTAGATGCCTTGGGTCAATTACGTTTCTCCTCCATTGATGAGGAGGAAACTCCTTGTGCGGGGCCTGGGGTGGTCCCCTGGCATCTGGATGCTTCTCCATGGAAGTTCAAGTAATCATCTTCGGCGTTATCCCCATGGGTCTCACTAATACATTTTGGTTGAAGGCTTCCAGTTGCTCCTGCATCGCCTGCTGGCTAGCCACCAATGATTTCAATGCCACAGGTACCTCCACCATTTATGATTGAGGAGGGGAGTGACTAGAGCTAGGTCCATCAGTTGGAGGTGGAAATTTTGATGCCATGTTTCGAATATGATGGATGAGCTGTAAACTGAAGCGTAAAAGCTTAGAGGCTCAACACGAGCTCTTTTAACGATGAAATAACACCACAAAGGGGGGAGGACTGGTTCACTACGACAGACTTCGGTGAGTATAAACTAGATAAAGGAAGAGATAATAATCCTAATTCCCATAGACGGCGCTAGACTGATGATACCAGAATTGGTACCACCAGGTCAAAGTGATAATGAGCTCATACAAATACAACAATGGCAGAAAATAAGTAATATAATAGTAAGAATAGATGAGTCGAAGAGGAAAAACACCATAATTAAGTGGTTCAGCCTATTGGAGGCCTACATCCACCGTGTAAGGGTATGAGATCCACTAATGTAGGCTCTAATGGCCTAAAGATACATGCACTCAAGCTTTCTCTCTCTAATTGTCAGCTTGACAGAGTTTTAGCAGGGTTTCTAATATATCTCCCTTTATAATGTACAAGATGAAATGCATTTATAGTGCCTTGGGGGTGTAATGTACCCCCAAGTATGTAATTAACATGTTTATAAAGAGGCTCACGATAACTTGTTGACACCTGCCCTTCATACATGTAACTAATTACGACGTAATATTCCCTCACATGAGGGTATAATCTGGTTGTAACAGACTTGTCCATGTGGGACATGCTATCCTAGAACCTTATGTTGCTCATACTATAAGTGTTGTCTGTAGAGGTCTCATCCTGGCCGAGTACGAGGTTGATGGTGTAGAGCATAACTTTATACTGGCAAGTGACAAGTGTGGGCTCGACCGAAGACTTTGGTCATGTCAGTCTACACCATTAATATTTCAAATCATTTGAGAACAAGGTCCGACCTCGTTGTAAATTATGACTCCTTCCTTTCAAGGGTTACATTCTTCCAAAAAGTTTTGATGGGGCGGGTAGGAAGCCCTATTATGTCCCCACCAACAATGGATAAAATGAAACAGTGGGTTAAGGAAAGGTATAAGCCAAATGGGGAAGTCAAAGTTCATTGTCTTCATTCCCCCTCTTCTTATTTGTGTTTGCATTAGTCCAAGATTTGGACATAATATTTTTATCGAAAGACGTTGTTATTCTATGGAGACTAGTTATGTTTACAATAATGGCACCATTTGGTAGGTTCTACACAAAAACCACTACTGCTGGAATACAAGAGAATTCGGTTAATGAGACTTCCCTTCCACTTGTGTGGGAAGATGTCTTTAAATCCATTAGAGAATGATATAGTGGATATATAAATCAGGACAATGGAACTCAGATGGGGGAAGAGTTGTAGTGGGCTAAGCTGTTAGTAAAGTGGACATAAAAAACACCAGAGAAAATTTAGATCTTAAAAGGAGATTCGGCGTTTGACCTAGAGATTTAGTTAGAAGGATAGGCTAGTTATTTCAGGGCTTTGAAAGCTAGAGAGGAAAAAATATTTTGGGAAAGCCTCGATTTAATGAACTTGTGATAAAAGTAGGGGGAATATAAGACGTAAACAGTACTAACGATTGGATGGATAGTTATTAAAATGGGGTTGTGTTGAATTTTTTTTCAAAAAGTGGGGGTGTATTGCAAAACTAGTCATAAAGAGAGAGGGGGGGGGGGGGGGAGGCTCAATATAACCCTTAATTTTATTATTACATATATCTTTTAATTAGCATCCTATATATAAATTAAAGAATATAACGTCAACCATGAATATATTATGAATATGGTATATTGTATTAGGTTATCTAGAAATGAATCAGTTTTTGGTTTGGTTTCTAATATGAATTATTTCTCTCCCTTATTTCTATTTCTTTTTTCAAATTTAATTGCATTTAAGAATGGTCTAAATATTTATTTGAACTAACAATACGTCCTAAGTCTAGGTTTTTCCCTTTCAATTTCCTCTCTCTCTCTCTCTCTCTCTCTATATATATATATATATATATATATATATATATATATATATATATATGTGGACATAATCGTATAAAGCGGTATATGAATTACACTCTCTCACCGTGTGTCTATAGATAATGAGAGAATGGATAACAATAAGGATATCATCCAAGATGGGTGGGTGGAATTTAAACTTAGTGGAGAGAGTATACACATAAATTATTATTTTAGATTCTAGGTTAGAGCTAGAGGTTTGTTCCTATTGGATGTATCAAGAAAGACATGCATGTTTTATATAAGAAGGAAATGGGAAAAGAGGGAGGTGATTGTATACACAAGCTACAGTAAGGATGATACTCAATTTAACACATTGTCATCATTGATAATTGAAGCCGAGAGTACTTTAAGCTTCCAAAGATCGTGGAAGGAAGAGGGTGGGGTTATGCTGGAGACGCGTTCAAGTGCATTGAACTAGTGGTCTTATGCACAAAAATAAAGTAACAAATCATACAAGTCGATGGGATGAATAAAGTGGAGGAGATCATGTCCTATATTCAAGCTGCCTCGATGGAACCTTGGACACTCTCCACCATTAATATCAAAGATGATATGATAGCAAGGTCTGACCTCATTGTAAATGAAAACACCCTCCTTTAAAGGGTTATGTTCTTCTAGAGAGCTTTGATGGGGCAGGTTGGAAGCCCTTGTATGTCACCGTCGATCAATGAAATAGTAGGTTGAGGATAGCTGGAAGCTATAAGGGTTAGTCCAAGTTCATAGTATTCATTCCTCCATTATTTGTTTGTGTTTGCATCAGTCCAAGAGGTGGATATAATTTTTTAGGGAAAGCCTTATTATTATATAGAGACTAGTTATGTTTAAAATATTGGCACCCTTTCATAGGCTTCACACAAACACCATGACTGTCGAAATGCCGGTGGATTAAGGTAATGACACTTCCCCTCCACTTGTGAGGGAAGGTGTCTATAAAGCTATTGGAGAAAGATGTTGTGGATATATAAAGATGGATAATGACACTTAATTGGGGGAATATTTATAGTGATAGGTTATTAGTAAAGTGCAAAGAAAAACCAACAGAGAATATTAAGATCATAATAGGATATTGAACGCTTGGCTTAGTGATTTCGGTAGAAGACAAGGTTAGTTATTTCAGTGGTCAGAAAGCTAGAGAGGAATGTAATCTACTGGGAAAGCCTCAAGCGAACAATTTGGTCATAAAAGTGTGTGGTGGTGGAGACATAAGATGTAAACATTACTAACGGTTTGGATGGATAGTTAATAGAATGGGGTTGGGTTGTAAATTTAAAAAAAAGTGGAGGTGTTATGCAAAACTGGTCATAAAAATGGGTGGGTGGGGCTCAAAATAACCCTTAATTTTATTATTGCAGATATCTTGTAACTAGGCTCGTATATATAAATTAAAGAAATCACGTCAATCGAGAATAAATTATGAATATGATATATTTTATTAGGTTATTTAGAAATGCATCAGTCTTGGGCTTGGTTTCTAATATGAATTAGATATCTCCCTTATTTCTGTTTTCTTTTTAAAATTTAATTGGATATATAAATGCTCTAAATATTTATTTGTACTAAGAATAATTCCAAAGTCTAGGGTTTTCCCGTGAAATTTCTTATCTCTCCCTCTTCCCCACCCCCCCCCCCCCTCTCTCTCTCTCTTTGGAAATGATCGTAGAAAATTTCACGTGAATTACTCTCTCATCATGTGTCACTGGATGATGAGAAGATGGGGAGGAACAAGGTTATATTCCAAGATGTGTGGATGGTGTTTGAACTTATTAAGGAGAATATATACATAAATTATTATTTTTAATTCCATGTTAGAGGTAGAGGTTTGTGCCTATTGGACACATCACGGGAGACAAACATGTTCTATAGAAGAATGCAATGAAAAAAGAGGGAGGTGATTGTCTACATAAGTTACATTAAGGATGATACTTTTTTTAACATTTTCATTAGAGATGATTGAAGCTGAGTGTATTTAAGCTTCTAGAGTTGGTGGAAGGAAGGGGTGGTTAAATGTAGAAGGTGCATTTAAGTGTATGGAACCAGTGGTCCTATGTATGAAAATAAAGAAACAAACCGAACAAGTTGGAGGCATAAAGAAATTGGAAGAAGTTAGGTCCTATATTAAAGTTGCCTCGATGGAAACTTGTCCATTCTCCACCATTAATATCCGAGATGATTTGATAGCAAGGTGTGACCTCATTGTTAATGACGAATACTTTATTTCAAGGACTATATTCTTCCATAGAGCTTTGATGTGGAGGGTAGGATGACAAAATATAGAGCCGCTAATAATTGATAAAATGAAATATTGGGTTAAAGAAAGGTGGAAGCCAAATGGGGAAGTCCAAGTTCATAGTATTCATTCCTCCTTATTCTTGTTGATGGTTGTATCAATCCAAGAGTGGGACATAATTTTAGAGGGAAAGACCTGATTATTATGTGGAGACTAGTTATATTTATAATGATGGCATCCTTTGATTGGCTCCATAAGAACCCTTTGGTATGCTCAATACAAACACCACGACTATCGAAACATAAGAGGATTTGGGTAATGACACTTACCCTCCACTTGTGGTGAAAGGTGTCTCTAAATATAGTGAAGAGAGATTTAGTGGGTATATAAAGGTGGATAATGACACTCAGTTGGGGGAGGAGTTGCATTGGGCTAGGCTGATAGTAAAGTCGACAACAAAACCATTAGGGAGAATTAAAATCATAATAGGAGATTGGATGTTTGACTTAGAAATTTAAGTAGAAGATCAGCCTAGATATTTCAATGGTCAGAAAAGGTAGAGAATAATGAAATCTTCCGAGAAAGCCTCAATTGGACAAATCACCAACCAGAGGATGGCATATACAAACATGGAAGCAAGTTAAATTAGTTATACAAAAAGCACAAGTTTCACAAAAAACAACATATTTCCAACACAACTGATTCCACTAAATAGAAAGGGAAGTGGCTCGGACACCATGAAAACAACACCAGATAACTTTGGGGAACAATCAAATCATTGATCTAACATCTAACGATGAGGTGAATAATAAGGATTTAAGTTGCGGAATGATTGGTGTTAAAAATGGAGGAGAACAAATAGTAACCGAAGTCGGAGTGGTCATAGAGATTGGAGAAGTCGAGAAAGAAGCCAACATTAGGGGATTAGTATACATGAGGGGACACTCATCATGGGTAGAAAATAATAAATATGAAGAAGACATGGGAAAAACATACATAGGATATAAAAAAGAGTGCTAGTAGGCAACTTAAACCACAAGAGGATCCTATGGCCTCAGCAGTGGGAGCACCCACAAGGTCATACTCATTAAATATAAATGGAAAATAGTCCCAGATGGGATGCTTTTGTGGGTTATAGAGGGAGGTTATGGTCATCTTTATAGAAAAGTGGGACAAACAAAGACTTATTATCGGAGCACGATGATGAGTCTAAAAAAATTCAGCGCCAATATTAAATTTGGTAAATGAGTTAAGAAAGGTTTATTCAAGGGGAAAAACAAGTCTAAAGGGGAAAGAAAAGACAAAAATAGAAGTCAATAAGGAGCGGATGACAACATCAGAGATGGAGTACGAGTATCATGGAAACAAACTAACTATTATGGAAGCTAGTGAGAATAAAGGAAATTATTCTAAAAGGGCCTGTTCCATGCTTGATCATGGAGAAACAAGTGGGATTGTTATTTTGGAGAATTGTCAAATAATTAACAACACGTGCACAAGTATAAGGGAGGGGAAATAATCAGACAATGGCTGGGAAGACGGTATTAATTTTTTGGATTTATAAAATTATAAATTTTGGTTGGAGATTGAAGTATAGAGAGGTCATGGGGATATGGTGATGGATTGAAATAGTAGCTTGATTAGAGATATAATTCCAAATAACGTGATAAAATGATGGAGTAATGACACTGAAGAGTGAAAAGAGAAGGGATGAGAAGAGAAGGGATGGGGCAACAATACAGGTGGATGGTTGGAGGATATGATAAAGCTATTTAGGAGTTTGCTAATGAAGGGAAAGAAAGTAAGGCATTGATTTTATTCAATAAAATAAGAAGAAAATGGAGGGGGAAAATAGGAACACTAGGTGGGGGGGAGTTCTCACCACCAGGGGAGAATAAGAACGATAAAGAACTTGAGACATCGCAATGTTCCATTAATTATGAGGTTAGGGAAGGGAGTGGAGAACGAAATTTTTTTTTTATGAAGATTCACCTGATCTTGTGAAATATTAGTAGGTTGAATGACCCCGAGAAAAGAAGAATTAGTGGTATCATCTCTTGGAGGAAACCATACATCTTTTGACTTTGGGAATGAAAAATGAGTCATGTCGATAGAAAGGTATCCAAGTCTATTTGGGGAGGTTGTAGGCTTGAGTGGATTAGTATGGATGCTTAGGATGCTTTGGGTGGTGTGATCATAATATGGAATTCCAGAGTCATTAAAATGTCAAAGAGCATTGTAGGTGATTGGTTCTTGTCATGTTTATTTAGGAATGTGGAGGATGGATTTATTTGATTCTTTATAAGAATTTATGGGCCGCTGGAATATTATAGAATATGGGAGTTATGGTAGGAGTTAGGAGGCATTAGTAGGATTTAGAGGGTCCTTGGTGTATGGAGAAGATTTTAATGTGGTGAGATTTTCATAAAAAAGGAGTGTGAGAACAAGAAGATACATGGGTTATTTCTCATATTCTATTAAGGATTTGGAATTTTTGGATGTTTCTTTATTAGATGGTGTGTTTACTTGGTCTATAAATAGGGATAACTCTTCTTTATCTCGCTTAGACCAATTTTTTATTTAATAGGAATAGGAGGGTCATTTTCCTGTGGTAATACAGTCTTGTATACCTAGGGTAACATCTAGTCATATCTCGATCCTTCGAGACTGTGAGGGTAGTGGGGAGGAAGGACTCCATTCAAATTAAAAAATACGTGGTTAAAAGAGGAGGATTTCATGGACAGAGTAAAGAAGCAGTAGCGAGGTTATGTGATGAAGGGAAGTGCTAGCTTATTTTGGCAAGGAAACTTTGTCTTCTCGAGGAAGAAATCAAAAGGTGGAACAAAGAGGTCTTTGGGAATGTGAGTGAGACTTTAGTGAATTAGATGAAGGAATTTATGATTTTGGATGAGAATGAAGGGGGATTTAGGCTTTCAGTGGAGAAGAAGTTGCTAAGAGACGAGAGAAAATGTGAGACCAGGAAGAGGCTGATTCATGACGAAATTAGTTGGAGGAAAAAGTCTAGAGCATTATGGTTCAAAGAGGGATATGAGAATACTAGATTATTTCATAAAGTGGCTAACTCACATCATCTCCTAAACCATATATAGAATATCATAATGGGTGAGGAAAAGTTTGAACAAGTGAATGAGGTCATAGGCTACCTCTCAATTTTATGAGGGTCTCTATCGGGAGGAGGAGACGTGGAGGCCTTCCTTTCATTAGGTCAAGATGGGAATCATTTTTGGGGGAAAAGAAGAGAGGTTAGATGGGTTGTTTACAGTGAAGGAGGTCATGTAGGTGTTGAGGTATATAACTGTTGATAAGACCCCTGGCCTAGATGAATTCATTTTGGTCTTCTTCCAGCATTACTGGTCAATAGTGAGAGAGGAAGTGATGACACTATTTCTTAAATTCCACGTATGATTGTGATGTTCATAACTTTGGTTAATAAGAAAGAAGGATCAATTGACGTGAAAGATTTCAAACCAATAAACCTCACCGGGAGTGTATAAAAGCTTATTGCCAAGGTGATATTGGCAAGGCTTAGGAAGATCATTAAAATCCAATTTTTTTTTATGAGTAGAAAGAAAATTATTAATGCAGTTCTGGTGGCTAGTGAGTGTGTGGATTCTAGGTTAAGAAGTGGGGAACCTGGTCTTATATGCAAATTAGACATTGAGAAGGCATATAATCACATCAACAGGAGGTTTCAGTTGTATCTAATGGAGAGGATATGTTTTGTACAGTGGTGGTGACATTGGATAAAGATCTGTATTTCTTCTATCAAATTCTCTATCCTGATTAATAGATTTCTCCTGGGGTTCTTTGTGCCCCTTTATTTTCATCTTGGTTATGGAGGCATTTAGCTAGATGTTAGTTCATATGGTTGAGGCAAGGTTGATTAGTAGAATTATGATTATGCATCCCAACACATGTTCGGTTAGGACTTCCCACCTATGATTTGAATAATATACGCTCATATTTATAATGTCAAAAAGGGCCAGTCGAGATCCTTAAGATAGATGATATTATGATTCAAGGCAGTCTAGGGTTTTTATATTGATGCCAGTAAATGTGAAGTGATTTAGATTGGGGTAGGTGATAATGTGAGTAGTCTGGTAGACATTATTGGATGCATGGTAGGATCACTTCCCCAAACATATCTTGAATTGTCATTGGAACTAAATCTAAGACTAAATCTACATGGGTTTCAGTTTTGGGGAGGGTAAAAAGGAGGTTGGTCAGGTGGAAAATTTTATATCTATCCAAAAAGGGGAGGCTAACCATGACTAAAAGCACTTTATCGAGTATATCAATTTACTTCTTGTTCAATTTACTATTAACGTGTTTAGTACGTAAGAAGATGGAGAAGATGGTGAGATATTTTTTATAGAGAGGTAATGAACTGTTTCAAATACTGTCTAGTAGGTTGGGAGGATCTTTGTAAACCTCTAAAGGAAGGGGAGCGAGAACAAAGAACCTCGAGTGCCTTAATGAAGCACAACCAGGTAAATAGTTGTAAATATTTTCTCAGTAGGAGAATATATTATGAATGAGAGTAATTGTATCTTGTGTCATTCGCATCTTGGTTGGGGACCAATAGTGGGATGCTTTTCTTATGGGGTGGGGTTATGGAAACATATATTAAATAGGTGTGGGATCTATCTAAGTATATGGAGTTTCACTTGGGGAACAAGAATATAATTAGATTTTAAAAAGAAAAATGGCATAAGTATGGCTCGTTGGAGGAGTAGTGGCTCGGGATTTTCATTATTGGAAGAGATAAGAACGGGCTGGAAGTTAATCATATGTCGATGATTAGGAATTGAGTTGTTTAGAATAAAAAAATTCATACGGTGGTTATAGGACTGGGAGTTAGAGGAGGCAGAGGTATTCTTTAACTTGTTGGGAACGATGCTTATCCTAATAAGGGGTAGATGGCTTGAGATGGGTATCACGTGGAGAGGGGACTTTCATAGTGAGATATTATTACTATTTATTGAGGCAGATTGGGAACCTGATTACATATCTCCAATGGAAAGAGATTTGGAAATCGAAGGTGCCATCAAAAGTTACGTTCTTTATATAGGACACGACTACGCATACTATATGGATGGCCGAGGATTATAAATGAGGAGACATTTGATGGATAGTTAGTGTTGGTTGTGTAAGGAGGCATAAGACTGACTAACCATTTGGTTTTGAATTTCTGGGTGATGAGGGGCATTTGGAAAGTCTTCTTATCCCTATGCCGGATTTAGTGGGTAATTCCCAAGTCTATGAGGGAACTTTTAGATTTATGGAACCCCCTAAAGGTTGGAAGGTGGCTAGAAAAATTTAGAGGCTTGTTCCATATTGCATCTTTTGATCGATTTGGTGAGAGAAAAATTCGAGATGTTTTGAAGTAAATGAACTTGCTTCATCAAGATTACATTATATACTTTTGAGTAGTATGATGGTTTGGTATAAACAAAACCATGACACTTCCATTCCTATTTTTATAGACTTTTGGGAGGAGTTACATAGAGTTATGTACCTTAGGGATTAGCCCTTATCGGACTCCTTTTTTTTTCTTGACTCTTTTATATACTTTATGTATATGGATTCCACCCCCTTAGGAGGTTATTTATATAATTCATTTACTTATAAAAAAAATATTTTTCAAAATCATACATAAAGTCTAGATATAATTTTAGTCCAATTGGGAGGGAACAAGTGAATTTCAAAGATAAGCAAATATAAAATTCTCCAAACCTCGAAAATACTCTAAGAAGTGTGTTTTAGTTATGAGGTTTTTAGATTCCAACAAATGTAAGGGAAATGATCCTTTAGATATATTTTTTTTCAAAAAAATTGATATCGTCATGCGCATGATTAGATTTGGCCATGCACACAATATTGTCCAATATGGATATCTTGGAAAATTCGTACGAACGGAACAAAATAAGGTCATTTCAATGGGCGTAAAAAAAGTTGTTCAAATGGTTAGACCAAAGTCATTTTCTCAAAATAAATTTTAATGAAGCCTAACGAAGTTAAGCATTAATACATATCTCAAAATTCTTTTCTTAAAATTTTTGAGACAGTTTAAAAATATTTTAGCACTTGCTCCATCAAATTATTCATCCTCACACACTTTCAAAAATGTTTTGAGCACGTGTGTATGATTTTGCCATAATCAAATCCCATTCTACTAAAAAGGATATAGTCTTTAAACTTCAATGTGAATGCATGGAAATATAAGTCTTTAATGACCAACGGTGCATGGGTTTCAATCTTCTAGGTACATCTAGCCTAATCTAGATTGCACCTCACTCTTAACGAATTAAGTCTATATGACTTGATAGACTCAATGTTGTTACACGGGAATATAGATAATTTGTATAACAATACAAATTTTATATTTTTAGTAAAATAAGTTATGCATGCATTAAATTTTTTCGGTTATCCCATATAACATTTTACTTGACAGGTCGTCCCCACCCCAACTTCCATCCCCTAAAAATATTGATTCATTACATGTTATATTTTAGCATGCTAGAAAGACAATATAGCCTCAACAAAGAATGCATAAGTCAAACTAGTAAAAAACACCTTATACCAATGTTCAAACAATTGAAGGTTGTTCTATAATTTTTTGATATGGTAGGAAAATATTATTATAATTATCTTTCTTTCTATTCATGAAAAAAGGCCTTGTTTTTTTAGTAAGAATAAGAGAAACTATATGAATGGTTTTAAATTTATTCGTGTTATATGCAAGGTCTCCTTTTATCCTAAGATTCATAGTGGGAAGATAAGTGTGGATAATTGAGGATTAACTCATCAATGGCAGACAATTTGGAGGAAGTTTGAAAGATACTCAATATAAAATGGAGAAGAACATGAGGGTGTGGGTGTTAAAGACCAGATTAATGCAAGTATAGCAATGCACAATGTACTTTATACGATCTAAAAGATGATGATGTTTCGGCCTCCTAGTTTCGAGGTGCTAAAAGTAACGATGTATATTTCTAGAAATCCCATTAAAGGTATACATATGATTAACCTTAGCGATATTTTCCTCTAATTCAAGTTTAACCATATGGTAAATAAAATAAGATTTTTGCATGATCGACCGTGGAAATTTGATAAGAATTTGATACTTCTTCAAGGTATGGATGGTGTAAATCACCATTGGATATAGAATTATAGTAGGCTCCGACGTGGGTTAGAATCTCAAACCAACATTTAAATGGAAAGGAGATATTAATCAGAACTATAATTGGAATTAAGATATGGAAAAATATGAACATCGATATGATTAAAAATGACAATGGATGGGGATATTTTCTTCGAATTAAAGTTGTTATGGATATCAAACAACCAATCCTTTGGAGTTTGTGGATAAATATTAATTGTATAAAACCTTAGATGGTTTACCTTCAATATGAGTGGATCCATATATTTTGTAAATTTTTTTGGTTGTATAGGGCATGGAGAGGAGGAATGTGAAGAAATAAATCAAGTAAACGAGGAGATGTCTATGCCATTAAGGTATGGAAGTTTGTTATGAAATGCGTCAAAGAGAAGGAAAGGAGAAAAAAGAATGGCAGACAAAGATGATAGTCCACAAAAAGTAAAAAAAGATGCCCCTTAAAATTCAAAGTGAAGACAAAAAATCATCGGCACGTACGTAGGAAACTAGTCAAAAGGTGGGCTTTCAATATTTGAATGGTTCAAGTTTTTGGGATGGATACAACATGGTAGGATGTAATGGGGATAAACATGGAATCATGAAGGAAGTTAACGAATGGTTTACCATGTGCACCTAATAAATATTAGATTATATGAACTTAAGCATTGGAAAATGTACTGATGAGGATATTTTGTTAAAAGATGGTAGAAAAAAATTTGCAATGAATATCTTCATACACCAAAAGATTTCCTCGTATGAGGAATGCTAAAAAGACCCATTTTTTGGATCCAATTTTAAGGCAAAAGGATGTGTCATCAACACACTGTATGGTGTGTGTGGCCCACATGTGTTCTAGTAAAAACATCATCCAATGTGGTGATGGCACATCAATGTGTTTCAAAATTAGGTCCAAAAACTAAGTCAACCTAGTATTTTTCTTCCTCATACTCCATACAACACACTAACTTTAGAAACTCAACCTTGTACCAGGACATGAAAATAAAACCATCACTTAAACATCTAAACCTATAGATGAACCCAAATAAAAAATTACTTACCTACACTCCAAACTCAACCATTTCGGACAAATAATATATTCATTGTGTATCCTAAAGAACCTCATTACAATTAACCCAACTTGCTGACTCAGTTAATATCTCTCATGTGCCTGCTTATACACGTAGGAGAAGCCCTTTAGTCATGTTGTGGACACCTAAGCATATGATGAATATAGCCACCCACACACTCTGTTTGTGTTGTAAAACACTCATCCTTATTTATCCCATCATGGGTAAAAGGCTTAACTGCTTGACCTATTAAAGCACTCCAACTATTCCTCAATATTCTTAGGTAACTAACTATATATGGAATAGAATCCCATTAGGGGATTGAGACATTCATTTCTGCACAAGCCCTAAAAGGAAAAAGTGTAACCCATAATCGGGATCCATTCTCAGAAACCAATAGCCCAACCATCACTGCACCTGTGGATGTAGGTACCATTTTGGGTCGAATTATGTAAATTGTTTCAGTATTTGTCTCTCATCCTCATTCTCTCTTTCCTTTTACTTAACTTAATGATTATTTGTTATTATTTATTATTGACAAATCCCTGGCTAAGGCACAATATCCCTAACCCAATTTTAGATGATAACAAATTAGTGTTGTCTGTGGGAAATCGATAAGTCGTTTCCTACCATTCGTAAATTCTCTTTCTCCTTTTTTATAATACCCTGATTTATGAGAATGTATGATAACTCAAAATCAAGACGTATGGCAGAGTCCCTAACACCTGACACTCCAATAGGTATAGGTGACATATAAGTAATATTAATGAGTCTGGGAAAAGTCCAAAAGCTATACAAGAGAGTGTTAAGTAGTTTATGCAGACACTACAGGTTGGACAAGGCAGGAGCATTTTGGACCCTATCACTCTAGTCGATAGAGGGTGTTGATAGGAAGACACGGTATGCTACCTTCAGCCTCCGTAAGAGATAGAAGGAAGGACACAAGACCTTAAGAATCCTAAGATATTAAAATTAGGATCGCCCGATAATAGATGCACATATCAGGTCACCCCGCGATCGATCGTACCACTCCGATGTTACCTCTTCCCTCCAATTGACAAGATACGATGTCGTGCAATCCTTTTCGGAAGAAAAACCCAGTGCATTATAAAGGATAAGTAGAGGTTCAACCTTTGATCGATTGAGCCCACGTTGAACGAAAGGACATGATTTAGTAGCTCCCAGGGAGCATAACGCATAGAGGGAAGAATCAGCCTAATCAGTCACCAGAGGATCACACCACTTAGTCAATTAGAATACAAGCATAAGAGCATCAAGACATGCTGAGGATATTTCTCTAGAAAATAACTCATTTGAAAGTCGAGGCCAAACTCTCAAATCTGTCATGGTGAATACTAAACCATAGGATCAACTCTAGAATGGGTCCATCCAATGCTTAGAAGAATGATTGAGGGAAATGTCTAGATCTAAAAATCCTCTGTATATGGACTTCATGAAAGGATATCCCTTTATCCCCTATATCATGAGTTATCCGATGCATGCTAAATTCAAACCCATGTAATCACAATGAGGTATGATGGAAAAACAAATTCTATTCTGTACGTGGAGCAGTACCAGGAAGTTTTAAATATCTACTCCATCTCTAATGAAATGCGTTATCGAGATTTCTCCAATACGATCATCGACTTAACTCAAATATAGTATATCAGTTTGCCATAGGGACATATATCTAGTTTTCAATAGTTGGTTGACCTCTTTGTCAAAAACTTTTGCTTTTGGGAAAATCCTGATAAGATTGTTGCCCATGTACTCCACATGCAGCAGAAGGCCGACGGGACCCCATGTGATTTTATCACTCATTTCAACACTGAGAAACTTGAATTACTAGATTACAATGAACAAACCTCGATAACTACACTGATGAGTGGGTTACAATCGAGAAAATTAATTTGGTCCTTGGAAAAAGAGCCACCCAAGACTATGACAAAGCTTTTATCCCAAGTGGGCACGATCATGAATGCCAAAGAGGCTATGGCGGCTAAGGAATCGGTTCTTCCAAAACTTACATCCAATAAAGGTAGTGATGAGATGGGATGGAAATATAAGAAAGTTGAGAAGCCAAAAAAGTATGACCAGTACACTCCCCTAATAGTAAGAATCAACCATATCCTTGAGGAGATTGGAGAAAATAAAAGACCTCAGGTGGCCTTACAAGCTTAAGGAACCTACAAATCGATATGACACAAGAAAGTATAGTGATTTTAATAAAAATTATAGCCACGATACGGATACCTGTATTACCCTAAATAATTAAATTGAAAGCCTTATCAGAAAGGGTAAAGTATCCAGGTACATGGATAGAGACAGTCGAACATACCCGAATGAGCTTAAGGCAAGGAGATGATCAGAATCCCCTTATAAAAGGGTTGATGACAAGAAAAGGGTACGAAATGAAGATTCAAAAGACGATTAAGATCTCACAAAGAAACTGAAGGAGCCTCTCCATGAGGTCAAGATGATATTCTTTTGATGCCATTTCATCTCTTATGGATATGACGGAGGAGGGGAAGAGTTGGCCAAAATGAAGGATTATCTGAATGAGGAAATGTCTTATGCTCACATCAGGGAGATTAAACTAATAGGAAATGTGGATGCTCTCCCCAAGAAGGTAAATAAAGATCTTCATATTTTTTAATTTTTTAAAGCGAATTTATTTAGAATTTTGTACCCATATGATGACCCTCTTATTTTTACCATGATAATCAACGGAAACAGGGTCGCCAGGATCCTCGTAGATAATGGTAGTTCTGTGGATGTGATGTTGTAAAATTATTTTTAAAAGTTGAAGCTCGAGGACAAAAATTTGACGTCGAACCATCAACCCTTGATTGGTTTCTCGAGCGAGAAGATGTATCCTACTGGAACTGTTGAATTAAAATTCATTGTAGGTTCCTAGCCGACATACCAAAAATAAATTGTCCATTTCTTTATCTTGGATAAAAACGTCTTCTCGTCTTACAATGTCATCTTAAGATGAGTGAGGTTGAAGAAATTTGAGGCAGTGTCATACAAAGTTCATCAGTGCTTGATGTTCCTAACCCACTATGGAGTAGGTGTGGTCAAGGGGAAACCACGTAGATGCTCACTAATGCTATGACACTTCAGTTGGCTAGGACGATAATGAAAAGTTAACCATCACTTACAAGATTGAGATGATCGATACCCGAGATGAAGAAAAGATAGTCAAAGGATAACTGGTTGAATTTTTTTTAATGGTTATCCTCAATGAAGAAAATCCCATGAAGACCGTCAAAATCGAGTCGTCCCTAGAACCAGACCTGAAGAAGAATTTGCTCGACTTCCTTCGACAACATAAGATCATGTTTTCCTGGAGCCATGTAGACATGCCTAGGATCGACCCGTGATTTATATGCCACGAGTTAAGTATAATGGAGGGTGATATCGGTCACACAAAAGAGGCAAGTCTTTGATACAAAAAATAACATGGCAGTATAGGAGGAAGTTCAGAAGTTATAGAAATCCAACTTCATAGAGGATGTCAAATATCGTGAGTGGCTCTCCAATATGGTCATGGTGGGTAAAAAAATAGTAAGTGAAGTATGTGTGTCAATTTCACTAACCTAAACAAGGCCTGCCCTAAGGATGACTATCCCTTGCCTAGGATCGATCGATTAGTTAATTCCACCTCAGGCCATGAGCTGCTCAGCTTCATGGAGTCTTATTTCGGGTATAATCATATTAGTGAAGCCATCAGAAAGAAAGAAAACATTATAAATCACAACTAGAGGTACCTACTGTTATAATATCATTCCATTTAACCTCCAAACTACTGAAGAAACTTACCAATGGCTGGTAATCAAGGTGTTTGAAGATAAGATCAAGATGAGTATAGAGTAAATGAGGACAACATGATCACCAAAAGAAAAATAGCGATCAACCACGTAAAGGATGAGATGGAAAAGCATCAAATGATGCTCAACCCGACCAAGTATGTGTTCGGGGTGAAGGAGGGCATGTTCTTGGGCTTCATTGTCAACTAATAGGGGATTGAAGTTAGTCCCAAAAAGATCCAAGCCTTTATTAACATGTAGTTTGCGATAACGAAGAAAGAGTTACAGAGGCTGACAGGACGTGTCGCTGCGCTCAATAGGTTCGTCTCTAGATCCACTAATAAATGTCTCCCTTTCTTTGAAGTCTTAAGTAAAAATTTTGAATGGAATGAAGAATAAGAAAATTAATTTTGAGATTTAAACAGTATTTGGGGTCTGCTCCTCTCTTATCAATACCAATATCTAGAGAAAAACTCTACCTCTACTTAGCCATATCAAAATTTGTTCTTAATTTGATACTGGTGAGACAAGAAGAGGGTTTAAAGAGTCTAGTGTATTATACCAACAAAGCGTACGGAGGAGAATTTATATGATACCCCGAGCTAAAAAAACTATCCTTAGAATTAATAGAAGCTTCGAGAAGAATGAAGTCATACTTCCAGGCCCACCATTGTTATTTATATAGATCGGTCTTTACCGAAAGTTCCGCATAAATTGAGAAGTTAGGATGGTTGATGTCCTGGGCAGTGGAACTGGAAGAGTATGATATCCAGTATGAGCCAAGAATAGTTATCAAAGGCCAAGCCTTGGCAAACTTTATCATTGAATTCAAAAAAGAAGAGAAATTTATCGAGCAGACTCCTTCGGGAGAGAGCTCATCATTCGCAACAAAGTAGACTTCTTTGGAAGAGAGCTCTGTCATTTAGGAAACCAAGCAGACTTCTTTGGGGGAGGCTCTTCTATTGAAAAAAATGAGTAGACCATTTCAACAAACTTATATCTGTATGGATGTTCCAGAATCTGTAACTAGCCGTGAGGACCGTACGCCATACCACAAGCAATCAACAAAGTTAGATAGATTTAGAGAATTGATAGAAGGAGAATTTGAGAAAGAAAATACAGTCTAAAAACTATCCATGGATGGATCATCTTGTACGGAGGGTAGTGGAACGGGTCTCATTATCACCATACTAGATGAGATAAAATTTGTATGAAAGAAGAAAGAAGCACTACAAAGTCTCCAGTTATGTGTTGGAGGCAGTAGTCTTATAGAGGAGAGGGTACATTATTTCATTGTTTCGATGTGTTCACCTCATAGAAGTAAACAACCTAATCAAGGAGGTACATGAAAGGTTCTATGGGGCACATTCAATGAGAATCTCACTAGTAAAGTGAGTAGATACACAAGGCTATTAGTGGTCGACCATGAAAGCAAATTGTTCCTACTATACCAGAAAGTGCAGAAAATGTAAAAATATGCCAAGATCCACCGCACTTTAGGATCTCCTCAAATGTCGATCACATCCCCATGTCCATTTGCAATCTAGAGGATTGATATGGTTAGCCCACTGCCTAAAACAATGGGAAGGTTGAAATACTTGGTCTTTGTTGTAAATTATTTCACAAAATGGGTGGAGGTAGATCCTCTAATGGAGATTCTGAATGAGAGAGTTTTCCAATTCATCTGGAAGAACATCATTTGCCATTACGGCATGCCATATGCATTCACTACTAACCACGACACACAGTTCGACAAACAAGAGTTTGAGGATTATTGAATCCACTCGAAGATTTAGAATCTTCATTCTACCCCAAGGTATCCCAGTGAAATTTGCAAACTGAGGTCACTAATGAAACCTTATTGGACGGAATAAAAAAAAGGATGGATGATGCAAAGGGGAATTGGATTAACGAACTACAGAGTGTTCTTTGGGCTTATAGGACTACAACCAGGACTGCCCCGGGCAAAACTTCCTATATACTAGCCTTTGGCATAGAAGCAGTGGTCCATATTGAGATCAGCCTCCCCCGCTATCGTGTCCTCAATTTTAACTCACCACGAAGTAACCTAATGATAAGTCTAGACCTTGACCTCATAGAAGAAGTAAAGGAAAATAAGGGTTACTTCTTACTAATAAAGGAAATTTCGATTCTACAATCATTGGGTGAGATCAAGAAGCTTGAAATAAGGTGATTATGTCTTTAAAAAGGTCATCCACATGGTGAACAAACTAGAACCTAACTGGCATGGTCCTTACTGCAATTCTAGTGTTGTTAAACTGGGAACCTCTTACATCGAAACTCTAGATGACGATAAGTTCAAAAATCCACGTAACTTCGAACATTTGATGTAATATTATCAGTGATGTAAATGATAAGAATTATCCCTTTCTCATTATCGTGTATTTATAGATTTCTATGAATAAAATATTCAGTTTTCCCATCATTCTTGTCATTCTTTTTATTTTTCTGGGCATGTGGTATGTACATATATATTAACACTTGACACTAACAACTAAATCCTATACAATCTCGATACAAGAGATTGTGAACAAGAGATAAAAATATCGACCTCATGTATGACTTTGTTGAATAAACAAGTCAAGAATAAAAGTTCAAACTTTCTGTATGATTTCGTTGAACAAACAAGTAACGAACAAGAAGCCAAACTTCATGTACAATTTTTTTCTAGGATGGATCGCAAACAAGAGGTGACCCTACCAAAGTGAAAGGATTCCATAATCTGACACAAAGATAATCACCTTTAAATGTTGGAACCGACCAAGGTAACTAGTGTTAACACATAATTTTTTTAGAAAATTAACCCAAACATTGGTAGAACACAGGTCCGAACACACTCAAGATTTTTCCACCTTCAATGTCATTAGTAGATGGCAGTCAACTAACCACACCGCGTAAAAGTTTCATTTTATGAAAGAAGATAATGAAACCAAACTACAATGAATGCATGGGAAGGAAAACAAAAAAGATTATATCATTCGTGGATCATGACATTACAAAAGGAGAAGATAAAAAGTACAAGTTTTGTAATAAATTCAAAGACAAAAACAACCCAACAATCAAATCTTCATGAAGAGATCATTTTATAGTTTTATTCTCATTATGGCTACTAGAAGGAAGATTCAAATCATAAGGCACATGCACGTCCTCACCAGTATGCTCATATATGACCATAATCTATTCAGTTGCTAGGGCGGTGGCTTTTTCGTCATCACCATACCATGCGCACACCACTTTAACGATGTCAGGATAATGAGTCATTACTCTCTTCTTCATCTACTTATATCCATCCACAAATAATCATATACATTCTATATTATAGTCGCCCGAGGATTTGTACTTAACCACCCTAACTTCTTCAGCAGTTGCCAAAGCCTCTTAAGCCTTTTCCAGATATTGTGACGGCTGAGTATTTGTTAGGGTACACACCTATAAATACCTATTTAAAGAAGGTAAGTCCTCCTTAGCTTTATTCAAATATTCCTCCATGCTTCTAAGTTTGTCGTCATCAGTGGTCTCCTTATCATGAAGCTTGGCATTCTCATCTTTGGCCAAGCTAAGGGTCTCTGTATTGGCATCTAGTTGGTCTCATGATGCTACAGTTCTTTACAACCTTTTTGAGGTCCTCGGAATCCTACTCCAACTCATCCTTAAACTTCTTGTTCTCGTCTGAGAACTCTCCAAAAGCATTATTATTACACACACCCTTCTCTTTAAGTATGGTGGATGCATTAGTAATCTACCAAAAAAGGCAAATATGTCATGCAATGAACAACCAAATAGTATAAAATGGAAAGACAGTAGTAAAATATTACAATAGAAAGTCTATATCAAATTAGTTTCCACGGCGAGTCAGGGTCATATCCTCTCAAGGACTCGAAGTCCTTGCTAAATCCATGATATCCTAAGAGATCGATGGCATTTTTAGGATAATGGAATATGAACTCAAGATTGACCCTTGACTCGTCAGATGAAATCCTATCCATGGGATCAAACTTAAATTCTTCGACCTCTTTATAATGGGGATCAGAACCCTGACCTCTCACTAACCTACTAAGGGGATAAGATTCTATTATCTTTGGAACCTTTGGGATGTTTTGGCTAATTGGGGGCTCCAGAGGACATTTATCACCCAGAGCAGGTTCCTGAGAGTACATGGGGGATTTACCATTAGACCTTGCTAAAGAAACACATGCCTCCTCAGTTTTCTTTCGAGTCTTTTGCTCACCCTGAATCCTCTCTTCTTCGGCCTTTTGCTTCTCGGCCTCAGCCTTCCTCTTCTCGACATCTGATATATTTTTCTCTACTTCTATCTTTCTCTTACAAGTAATCACCATAGAATTTTGATTGATGTTTCAATGGACCATTACAAAAGTAGATTCAAACAGGTGCTCGAAGGTAGCGAGAGATAGAACTAGACAAGTAAAAATATTAGCGAGATCGAGAAAAAGCTGGTAAGGACATGGTAAGAATAAAGGACATTGGTAACCGTATTAGGGTCAGCCTCATCCTCAAATTCAACTGTAGCTCATAGGTTAGTAAGATGTACTATTTTAGAGGAACCACTTGTTCCGTTGAGGGAATTCTACCTGGAAGAGTGTGGTACTTACAAGAAATAAATTTATTTTGAGAAAATAAATCTTCAAACTTTGGGGGCTTCTTCACGTAGTATGCTTATATTAGATCCTTCACATCAATAGGTAATCATGGAGCATTCTTCACTAAAAAGATAAATTAAAAGGACCAGCGTCAGAATATAACATAACAACCAATAAGATTATGTAACATCTTGAATGTTTATCTATTACGTTCGGCCCATTCCATTCTTAAGGAATCATATAAGATCTATGTTGCTCTTTGTGAATGTAAATGTGGTGTGATATCAATTGCTCGTTGGATTTGCAAATTTCCAATTAAGAAATTATTTAATTAATGCATCTATGTGGAATAAATCATACCATCAAAAAATTTCTAATTCGCAGAATTCATAAAAAAAACCTTTCAAGTAAAATCTTTTATTTCACTATGAAAAGTAAATCGAGCTTACATACATAATAAAATCTGCAACGACTATTCGGCAGACCACTAACATAGGCCTCAATATAGAAACAACAACGAATCTACCTAAAAAAATCCACAGGAATTGCAACACTGTCTTCAGCAAGGAACACCCTCAAGCAAGCCCAATAACCGCAATCGTAGTCAGCCAACAACTCCCTCAAGAGCTACCAAGTCAGCCATAGAGATAGCACTCCACAAATATAATCTTCAAGAAAATTGTAACTTGAGTTCCTAAATGATTGACTAAAGTATTTGGGACGATTTGTGAATCAAAACAAAGTTAAAAACACCTTAAAAGGGGAAGACAAAAATTCTGCAGATTGCAGTTATCGTAGTTTGAAACACTTAGGACTTCTAAAGAAAAATTTATTAATTTAACAAGTATTTATAAAAGTTTTAGTTGATGACTTCGTTCGAACGATAATGGGAGGTCACTCGAATGACTTCAAATGTCCTTTTATCTAGGGATCGTGCGACCTATCATATGAGGTAAGAATACCAAAACAGTAGCATGTCGTTTCATGAAATTGACTAAGTGAGCCTTTGCGCGAGATGCAATGTCGCGTGAAGTAGTCATTTGAATGACTTGCTCTTGTCGTTTGAACGACATTGACATGTTGTTTGAACAACGTCAGCGAAAAATAATTTTTTATTAAAACTCCGCCTCAAGACTTTGAAAAAATATTTTGACAAAAAATGACGGCTCAAATATTTTAAAACATTTTAGAAAAATTATCCTAACACTTTAAATGAACCATTAAAGGACCTAAAGACAACCTTACCAAAATCTATCTCACAGAGGCCTGTTTGTTGAAGAATTTTGATATTCAGATCCGTCTTGATGCATGAATGAGCTTGAACTTTTCTTCAACGGTTGTAGCGATATACGGCATACTCTAATGTAAATGGACTATGTAAAATATGTCCTTACAAATCTCCTCCTATGTCTGTGCCGATACAAACTAAAAACATCCAAATTATCAAATCAAATGTCCTATACAAATCTAATAACCTCTATGAACCCAAAACTCACAAGGCACTAAAAATGTAAGGCTTAAACTTTCTTCAAAAATCTTCAACTTGAAATCTTTAAATCTCCAACTTTTCTTGGTCATCATCAGGGTGTCCAAAATAATGATCCTAAAATTTTATACCTATACACATGAGATAATAAACAAATACCTTCGTGATGTATCGAGTTTGAATGGGATAAAAATAAATCAAAACAAATATAAAATCTCAAATGTCCCCCATTAAATCATAATTCGTTCTCCTCCTTTTTATTTGTCCGAAATAGACAAGGAAAAGAACAAATAAAAATAATCATGGAGTGTCATGACAAGAAAAGAAAATAAACTACGATCATCAAGGATAAACTTGAAAGCATTCACAAACTATTTTTTAATTTTCAATTTTTTCAATAATTTTTTTTAAAAAAAAATCACGCACCATGAATTTACACTAAGGTAACCAAATTGTGGAAACGGAATGAATGGGTGTGAACATATTCAATAGGTAAATCAACTCGAACATACATAAAAGATGTTCATTATGAATATGGATACTCCTAATGAATGAACTTCATAATAAACTTTAGGGGTAAAAATTGTTGAATTCAGATGACATAGACTTCATCAAATCAACAAATCAAAGTCTAAAATGATCTCCACTCCAATAACGTCTAAAACTATTTAATGTTTTTCAAAAATTTGTCAGGATGTGCAAACCCGTTGATATATTTCCAACCAAACTTCCTCAAATATAATAAATCTTTTAGTTTTCTTGAGGTGATCTAAATTCTAATGGTCCCTTTTTGGCATATTTATTTTCTTATTGCCTTAAATTTTTTCGGGCGCTTTTCAACCTCTTTGGACCTTGTCTACTTTTTACAATGCCACACTTTTTTAGGTCCGATTTAAAAGGTGTCTTAATCGCACAGGATATTATGATTACTTTTTATATCCCTTCCCCATTTTTTCACACATATATATATATTGAAATAAGTTCCTCATGGGCAACTGTTCTTATATACATCACTTTCATTGTCAAGTTTTATTGCATATGGCTCGTTTTAAAGATAGGATTGAGACGGAAACACTTCAACCAACATGTGACATAAAAGTACAATAATCAAACAAATTGGTGCAAGTGTGCATTAAAGAAAATCATGAGTCAAACATGCAGAAAGTAATCTCAAATCTCATCTTAATGACTCCAAACATTATAAAGTACATGGATGAAATGATCTATCGTCTCAAAACACTATCGAATAGTCACATGGATATGGAATGATGTTGTGACTTGGTCATCCTAAATGTCCATTCATAAATGCTGTAAACAAAATACAAAACTCTTTTTGTCCTTTTTAAATTTTTTATCAAAATAAAATCTTTTTGGCTTTTTCAATTTTTTCTCAAAAAATAGAAAATCTTTTTGTATTTTTCCAAAAAAAAATTCAAAAATTAAAATCTTTTTGGTTTTTAGAAAAAATATATCAAAAATGGAAAATATAAATACAAAAGTTGTACACACTAGCAATAGGCATAAAATATTATCATGAAAATTATCCTATGCTAGCAAACAAGTCTAAACCTCAACCGTTAGGTGCAGCGGAGCTTTTCAAAGGTGGTGACATTCTATGAATAACATCCATCAAATCATGTGAAGTTTTGACCAAAAACTTTACTTACTCCCTAATATGTGCAAAATCTCTCGTGTAATCACTAAGAGCATCATGTGTGGGTGCTTGTGTGGGAACATGTGGTAAAAACTTATGTGGCACACTATCCAACTTAAAGAAAAATTCTCTAAAGTGTCCTTTCTTCTTGGAATCGGTGAAAACATACACGGGCCTCAAAATTCCTCTCCTAAATCGTCTAGGACGCACTATCCTTCCGGGAACGTGAAGCCTAGGTGGGCTGGGTTGAGATCCATACTAATCAATGACAAACTCGAGAATCGGTCCGGGTGCAACGTGGGAAGTAGACGCATCATCATAACCGATTCCTAATCTCTCAACACTATCCAAAGTGGGACAGAGGAGCGTCTTTCCTACCATTTTATATGTTTCCTCTAAAGTGATCTTTACCTATTGGGCACGTCCAATCTCTCTCTCTAATTGTGACACACGGGCTTTAAGTTCACTCTTTTCCCCACCAACTACGATCAATTGTTCACTCAAAGTAACCTTCACCTTCTCGAGTTGACTCCTCGATGGCTCAAATCCCCTCAAAACCTCAATCTACCTCTAGAAAATAGAATACCCAAAGAGGTAGGTCTTTGTTTACCTTTTTAGTCTTTAAGGTCTTAGTGTATAGATCTCTAAATGAAATTTGGAGCTCACTTTCACCATCTCTCTCAAACTCACTTTCATCCTCACTCGAAAAACTCAAATCATCCTCACGGCTCTCACATGCACAAATATCCTCATCGTTGTAGGACAAACTAGGTGTACTCACGTTACTTGCTAAAAATGCAACACATATCCCATGTGAAGATTCATCCCCGAAATCCTTCACCTCTTCCTCACTATCACTAAGAGTGGCTGGCATGGAAATCTTCTTGCCCTTTCTATTTAGCCTAGTGGGACACTCAAATGCCATATGCCCCTTTCCCTCACATTTAAAACATCTCTCATATTGCTCTTTATATTTCTCTTTCTCACGGCTCTCTTTGTCCTCTTCTTTCTTTTTATTTTTCTCAAAAAATCTTTTATTGGAAGAAATTTCTTTTGAAAATTAGAGAAACTTCTTAAAATTTTTAGCAAGCATGGACACATCATCAAAATCAAACTCTCCCTCATACTTGTACTCACAAACTTTTAGTTTCTTTTCCTTCTCTCTCTTGGACAGTTCCTCACTTTTCCTAGACAGGGCTCTAAGTTCTATCCTTTTATCCTTAGACTTGAAAATGTTAGGAAACATGTCAATTTCCTATGTCTGGACGTCTCCTACCAGTTGTTCTAACTTAAGATTGCTCAAATTTCATAAGGAACTAAAAAAAGTCACCTTCGAGATAAAACGTTTAGGTGGCGATCTCAAAATCTTTTTAACCACTCGTGCATCAGGTGAATGCTCACCAAGATTGAAACTAATGTTGACAATATCTGATAAACGTACATAAAACTCATCAAAACACTCAGATTCAAGAATTGTAATAGTTTTAAATTAAGTAGTTAAAATTTATAATTTAGACTCTTTCACTGCAGTCGTTCCTTCATGGGTATGTTGTAAAACATTCCAAGCTTTTTTTTACGTGGGGCACATCATGATATGTCAAAACTCGTCAGGGGTGACAACTCCAAATATTGCATTTAGCCGAAGAGAATTAAAAGTGTCCCATTTAAATTCATCCTCAGTCCAGTCAGTCACAAGTTTAAGATTAGTGACATTATCAGCGGTGACAGTGGAAGGAGTCCACCCTCTTTCAGAAACAACCCAAACTTACTCATCGATTGATTTTAAAAGAGATTTTATATGGGCTTTCTAATAGGCATAATTAGTCCCGTCAAAAACTGGCAACTGATTATATATGTTTTTCATTCGAAAACATTGAAAAATATTAAAATCAGATTTTTCAAAAAAATTCAATATCATAAAACTTTTGCCGAAAAAGGATCACTCGATAAATTAAAAGAAACTCGCTCTGATACCAATTTTTGAATGTAAATGTGGTGTGATATCAATTGCTCGTTGGATTTGCAAATTTTTAGTTAAGAATTTATTTAATTAATTGTAAATTTTAGATCCAAAATATTAAACCCTAATACATGCATCTATGTGGAATATATCATGCCATCACAAAATTGTTAATTCGCAGATTTCAGGAAAAATCCCCCATCAGGTAAAAACTTTTATTTCACTATTAAAAGTAAATCACAAATTACATACACAATAAAATCTCCAATGACTATTCTTCAGAACACTCACATAGGTCTCAACCCAGAATCAACAATTAATATACCTCTAAAAATCCACAAGTACCGCAACTCAATCTTTAGTAAGGAACGCCCTCAAGCACTCTCAATGATCGCAGTCATAGTCAGCCAACACCTCCCTCAAGAGCTACCAAGTTAGCCGTAGAGATAGCACTCCACAAAAAAAACTTCAATAAAGTTGTATCTTGGGTTCATAAATGATTCATTAAAGTACTTAGGATGATTTGTGAATCAAAACAAAGTTAAAAACACCTTAAAAGGAGAAGACAAAATTTTTGTAAATTACCGTTTTTGTAGTTTGAAACACTCAAGTCTTCTAAAGCAAAATGGACTCATTTAACAAGTATTTATAAAAATTGAGTCAGGGGCTTTGTTCGAACGATAATGGGAGGTCGCTCGAACGACTTCAAATGTCGTTCGATCCATGGATCGTGAGACCTATCAAACGAGGTGAGAATATCAAAACAGTAGCATGTCGTTTGATGAAACTGATCAAGCGAGCTTCAAGAACCCTTCGCACGAGATGCAATGTCGGGTGAAGTAGCCATTTGAATGACTTGCACCTATTGTTTGAACGACATTGACATGTTGTTTGAATGACGTCAGCGAATTTTTTTTTTTTGTTAAAAATCCACCTCAGGACTTAGAAAAAATATTTTGATGAAAAATGATGCCAAAAATGTTTTAAAATATTTTAGAAAAATTATCCTAACACTTTAAATGAACCATTAAGGGACTTAAACACAACCCAACCAAAATCTATCTCGCAGAGGCATGTTTGTTGAAGAATGTTGATATTTGGATCCGTCTTGATGCATGAATGGACTTGAACTTTTCTTCGACGGTTGTAGTGGTATACGACATACTTTAATGAAAATAACCTATTTAAAATATGTCCTTACACTCATGACTCCTAAACTCCCATTCACACTTGGGAAACATATACAGACCCTTCCAGCCGTGGTTACTAGTTTTTATGTACATTCACCATCCTTAAAATGGACTTCATTGGAGAAAAATAGTAATAACCAGGGGCTTTGGAATTTTCCTTTCGCTTACGAACATGTTTGAAAATATCACCTATAAAGTCAAACCCAGTCACTATTCTCTATAACACCATCGCCCATAGGATAGTACTATATATGTTTGGAGGAAGTTGGGTCAGTGTGACCCCATATCCACTCAGGATGGAGCTAATGATGGGATGGAGAGTAAACCTGAGTCCCACTTGGAGGGCCCAAAGAGGAGGGCATATTTCTTCAAAATTTGAATTATTATATACTCTCTCTACGGGAGTAGGGATCCTAGTCTAGATATCAATGGGGATACTATATTTATCCCTAAGGTAATATAGCTCGTCTTCAAGAATATCATTGGAATAGAACCTCGCGTCGGTGGTGGGAAGATTATGGAATCTAAGGAGTCAGTAGTATACTTATCCTCGTTAATTTCCCCTCACCAAGGGTTTCATCTATATGAGAGTCATAAGAGAATGGTCACACACTCTCAAGCCTGAAATCATCATCCCATTTAAATCTCACCACTTTGGAGGAAGATTCTAAATTGATAGCATACATAAATTTTATGTTCTCAAAATCTAAACCCTCTTAGGGTGGCACTAAACTACTTACACCCTAGTCATTAAAATTTGGGGGAACAAAGGGAGGTTTAATATGTAATGAAGTTAAATCTCTAGAAGATGCTACTTTGGGAGTATATTTAGGATGCCACTAATTGTTCTCCGATCGGACCACCTGCAGAGGTCGCGAAAACCTCCTAGTAGTAATACCCTGATAGGTGCGCTCTAACTCAGCTAATATTTCAAATAAATGTTGGACATGAGGCAAGAAGCTCACCAAGACAACAAACACGCTTTTAGTAGAGAAAATGGAGTTGGGGGTTGAATGAAGAAGAAAAATAAAAAAAAAATAGCAAGAAACCCTAAAAATGTCTAACTCCTAAGTCAACTTACTCTATAGCCATCTAAAAGCTCAAATCTCCAACCCAATATTCAGCAAACTAAACCCAACAACAAATTTGATTGGTACAAAGCATGGAAATACAAAAAATGATGGAAGAAATCCATAAAAATCTTTAGAAAGAAAATGGGCACATACCTGATAGATGAAAAAAGAGGTCGAGAGTGAAAACTAGGAACTGCACCAGAGAAGAATGAGATGGAAAAAGGCGATTATTGCTCAAGTTATGATGGGTCAAGGCTCCTTTTTGAAACCGAACTTTCTCTTCGTATACATAATATTTGAGGAATTTTAACATGGATAATTAAAAATGAAGTTACACGACCCTTTAAATATGTTGGGTTTGCCAATAAAGGGTCACATCGTTAAGTGACATATGTACTGAAAATCCAATAGATAATACAGAGCATTTGCACCTAAGCACGTGTGTAATCATTTCCTAGGCATCATTTACCATTTCCAGACATGTAGCCTCCTTAAAAACAAAAGTACTCCAAGTCCATCAACTCAGCTCGGGCCAACCAGAATTTGGGATGACCAAAATCTTGCTTTATCTACTAGAATTAACACTTCACCCATTTTTTTAATATAACAACTGATGATGCTAAGATTTAGCACCACCAGGTAAGTGTTAGTGAGCTCAAGCAGTAGCAGCCATGGCAGCCATAGAGATATATGAGTATGTAAGTGTGTAGAAGGAGATGAGTATAAGAGGAACAAGATGATGATGTATAGTGGTTCAGCCAATTTGGCCTACATCCACTGTGAGTGTGTGATCCACTAAGTATGGGCACTAATGGCCTTGGATACAATGCACATAAACTCTCTCTCTCTCTACTGTGTATACAAGCAGGGTTTTAGCTAGGGCTGCAATTGATCGATCCCCTCTAGGGTTGTAGGTGACAAGTATATATAAGTCTTGGGGGGTGTAGTGTACCCCCCAAGTAAGCATGGTGCATGTGAATGATGATCTAACCAATTCCCTGTTGACACCTGTAGATGCCAAATGATGGCATATTATTCCCTCACGTGAGGGTGTGATTCGGTTATAACGGTCTGCCACGTGTCATATGAGCCTCACGCGCACTGTTCCACGCGTCTCCCAAACCACGCGCTGAGATGATGTCACCCTCGGCCTATGATATGAGGCCGAGGGCAAAGTTCCCCCTGGTAGTGTATGGTCCAATTTAAGCCTCGTACTGTCGGCCCCTCGAAGGGTCGTCTGGGGCCTGCTGAAAGGTCGGCCCCTCGGAGGGTTGTCCGGGGTCTGCTGAAGGGTCGGCCCCTCGGAGGGCCGTCCGGGGCCTGTTGAAGGGTCGGCCCCTCGGAGGGTCGTCCGGGGCCTGTTGAAGGGTCGGCCCCTCGGAGGGTCGTCCGGGGGGGTTGCCTTGATCCCGGCAGTCAGGGGGTAAATATGGGTATATCAATCACCCCCCAGCCCTTAGCCATTGATGTTGTTGAGATGGCTGAGGGATAGTGTTGCTTTTGAGGCGGATGTATGGTCAGTCTGATGAGGGATGCCTGTCAAGATGAGGTGACACTTGGGCGGTTGCCCACTGTCATCTCCAGTTCCCTAGGTAAGGCGGCTGTACTATGCTTGGAGCTTTGTGCCCTAATGATATCCTCCTCGTGGGCTGTGTTTTGCTTTGGGAAGTGAGCCCCCTTAATTAGCAAAGATATTAAAAGGATTTTCAAATCCTTTTCCCCTTCTAGCTTCTTCTTCATCTTCGCGCCCTTACTTTCTCTCTCTACAATTCCACCTAACTCCATAGCCGTTTCTTCGCTGATTTCTCCATCGCTCTTCACTCAGCCGTTGCTCTTGTTTCCAGGTACTCTTCTTTGCCTGAACTCTCCTCTAGCTCTTCCATTTCCTTTGTGTGTTGGGGTCGAACCCCTTTTAGCATTTTTCTGGTTTTTCTCGCATTTTTCTGGCATCTTTTCCGGCGAGCGACTTCGACTGTTCTTGAGTGTTCTTGAGCAAACCTTTCATATTCCCAGTTTTAGATCCAAAAGTCATAGGTTGGTCAATTGGAGTTTGTTTGTGGTTAGATTAGTAAAATCATCTCAAGTGTTAGGTCTCCCCCTTAATGCTTAGGAGGCTTTACGATTTAGCAGACGGGTTTCCATCCTTGAGGGAGAAGTTCTTCATAGAGATCAGGCGCATAGAGGAAGAGGAGGAGAGGAGACGACGGGACGACCCCATTTGGGTACGACCCATCTTTCCCCTCCCCTTGAAGAAAATTCTGCCCTCTGAGCCACAAGGGTCGTCCTATCGTCCATCCGACAGTCAGACGTTTGAGGGTGGTATGGACGAGCGTGCGTCTTCACCTGCAGGTGCTGGTCCCTCTGGAAGGAGAGGGTCGTCTGAGTACGCCCAGGACCATCAGGCCGAGGGTGTGGGAACCTCTGAGGCTGTCCCTGTGACGGCCCTATCCCCCCATGCATTTCAAATGACTTTTCACGGTTCGCCCCCAAGAGGTGAAGAGGACGAGAGACAGGAGGCTGAGGGTTATGCTGAGGACTCTGATGATGATCCCATTGACACTTCTCACGCCTCTGCTTATGTTTCCACTGTGAAGGATCGTGACCTCTTGCTGTGGAGGCATCAGTTCGGCATAAAGTCCTCTGTGACTATGAGGGTTCCCAACCCCGATGAGCGAGTTTATCAGGGAGACGAGGGGGAGGTTGCTGTTTATGAGCAGATGCTTAGGGTAGGTGTTAGGTTCCCTCTGCATCCTACCATTGTTGAGATCCTGTCTGCCCTTGGGGTTTCCCCCTCTCAGCTCCCCCCCAACTCTTGGAGGGAAATTCTTGGCTATATATCTCTTTGGAAGAGTGTCTTCACAGATGAGCCCTCAGCAGACTTATTCATAGGTTGTTATAACATTACCTCATCGTCCAAGCAGCCTGGTTACTACCACTTAGGGGCCAGGAAGTCTGACAAGAAGATCCTTCATGTAGCCCAGACCTCAAATCATGACTGGAAGAAGAGGTATTTCTTCATCTCTGGGGACTGGGAGTTCCCCTCTGGGGTTGAACCTCTTGAAGATAGTCCGAGGGTTTCCCAGGTATGGTCCAAACCTTCCATGAGGGCACGGTCTGACCCTGGATTAAGTCAGGAAGAGAGGGTAATTGTTGACTATCTGAGGGACCAGGGGAAAGAGGGTGAACTTCCAAAATTTGAAGATCTAATGACCCCTCATCACCTCAGAGAAGCTGGTCTGAGGGTCGGCCCTCTGACAGAATTATGTGAGTGTTTTTCCATTTTCGCATTATGATTCCTTCTAAGTGTTCCCTCTTTGCCTCTGTATCTTTCTGACATATTTCCTTCTTTTCAGGTCGTCCTGCGAACATTTCTGACCAATTGTGGGAGATGACTGCCCCCAGCTTGTTGTCCGGTCTTGGCAAAAAGAAAGGGAAGGAGCCTCAGCAAGCCCAGAGGAAGTCAACGGCCGAGGGGCCGAGGCCGGTAGAGCCGACCGTGGATAGTCGGAAAAGGAAGCAGCCTGAAGCTCCTGAGGGCTCTCGTCCTGATGCACGGACGAGGGCGAGGGCAGAAGTGTCTGAGGGGTCTGCCTCCAGCATGGGGGCATTTTGGTCTCAAAATTTAGCATCCTTGAAGTCTGACCCTTCTTCCCTCATAGCCAACTTAAGGGCGGCCAAGGTCTCCATGTTTTCTGCTCCTTCGGCCTCTGACTACGACTTTTTGTCGAAGATGCCCCCTGCCAAGGTGTATGATTACGGTCTGCATACCATAGCCCAGGTATTTGTTTCTACCGTACTTCCTCAGTTAATTTTTTGTCAATCTGTTCCCTCGGCCTCTTAATGTTTGCTTGTTCTTGTGCAGTCTATTTGTGCTTGGGCGTCGGCTACAAAATGGATGGCCGAGAATCAGCTGAAATTTCAAGAGGCTGACAGGGCCATTCAGCACGAGGCTCTTCTACAGACTGAACTGGATACTGCAAGGGCTGAGCTGGTTACTGCAAGGGCTGAGCTGGAGGGTATGAGGGTTGAGCATACCAGGGTCTTGAATGAGCTACAGACGCAGCATGAGGCAGATCTGAAGGCCAAGGACGACCTTATTAAAGACAAGGATGCGGCCTTGAATAACCTGGGGGCTCACTTCAAGACTGAGCTTGAGGGTGCAGTAAGGAAGGCCGGGGCCGATGCTGTTGAGGCCTATAAGGTTTCAGACGAGTTTCAAGGCTTCGGCCTTGAGTATCTTGAGAGGGGAATTAGGACGGCCTGTCGGTGGGTCGTCCTAAAATTTGCTGATGCAGTGACGACTATCCGCCCTTCCCTTGAAGCCGTCCAGCTAGATGACCCCTTAATTGCTGAGGCCTTGGCACAGGTTGAATCCCAAGTCCACGTTGAGGGTACCGGCACATCTGAGGATCAGCCTCTGGTGGTCGTAGATGAGACCCCTGTAATCGATGTGCCCTCTGAGTGTGCTCAATAGGGTGGCTGTCTGTAGCCCACACCCTCTTCTTGTAACATTTTTTTTTTGTATTTTTGTTGATCAAACATTTCCCTTATTTGTAATATAATCACTGTCTTCTATTCCTGTCTTTGCTTTGTGATGCTTAGAAATTAACAATATTACCAACTCCTCCCTCGTCATTTTGAGGGTAAATGGGGTCGTCTCCCCCATTTGCCCTCTTCATAGCCGAGGGTTTTTACCACCAAATTATGGTGTTTTAAATCAAGTCCACCCTCGTCTTTTTGAGGGGAGTGGAGAGGTCGTCCCCTCCACTTGCCCTCATTATAGCCGAGGGTTCAACTAACCAAATTAATGGGTTTTAATTTAGTCTTCCCTCGTCTTTTTTGAGGAGAGTGGAGGGGTCGTCCCCTCCACTGGTCCCCATTATAGCCGAGGGTTCAACTAACCAAATTAATGGATTTTAATTTAGTCTTCCCTCGTCTTTTTTGAGGAGAGTGGAGGGGTCGTCCCCTCCACTGGTCCCCATTATAGCCGAGGGTTCAACTAACCAAATTAATGGATTTTAATTTAGTCTTCCCTCGTCTTTTTTGAGGAGAGTGGAGGGGTCGTCCCCTCCACTGGTCCCCATTATAGCCGAGGGTTCAACTAACCAAATTAATGGATTTTAATTTAGTCTTCCCTCGTCTTTTTTGAGGAGAGTGGAGGGGTCGTCCCCTCCACTGGTCCCCATTATAGCCGAGGGTTCAACTAACCAAATTAATGGATTTTAATTTAGTCTTCCCTCGTCTTTTTTGAGGAGAGTGGAGGGGTCGTCCCCTCCACTGGTCCCCATTATAGCCGAGGGTTCAACTAACCAAATTAATTGATTTTAATTTAGTCTTCCCTCGTCTTTTTTGAGGAGAGTGGAGGGGTCGTCCCCTCCACTGGTCCCCATTATAGCCGAGGGTTCAACTAACCAAATTAATGGATTTTAATTTAGTCTTCCCTCGTCTTTTTTGAGGAGAGTGGAGGGGTCGTCCCCTCCACTGGTCCCCATTATAGCCGAGGGTTCAACTAACCAAATTAATGGATTTTAATTTAGTCTTCCCTCATCTTTTTTGAGGAGAGTGGAGGGGTCGTCCCCTCCACTGGTCCCCATTATAGCCGAGGGTTCAACTAACCAAATTAATGGATTTTAATTTAGTCTTCCCTCGTCTTTTTTGAGGAGAGTGGAGGGGTCGTCCCCTCCACTGGTCCCCATTATAGCCGAGGGTTCAACTAACCAAATTAATGGATTTTAATTTAGTCTTCCCTCATCTTTTTTGAGGAGAGTGGAGGGGTCGTCCCCTCCACTGGTCCCCATTATAGCCGAGGGTTCAACTAACCAAATTAATGGATTTTAATTTAGTATTCCCTCGTCTTTTTTGAGGAGAGTGGAGGGGTCGTCCCCTCCACTGGTCCCCATTATAGCCGAGGGTTCAACTTCCCATGCATGCTAGGACTGACAATAGGATGAAGGAAACGCTGATATTTCTCATTAATTTTCCAAGTGTTCTGTTGGAGCAACCCTAATTACAGTTATGGCCTTTCAAGACCTTACAACACTACTGATAGTATTTCTTCAAATGATCTGCATTCCAGGGGTTTGAAAAAGGTTCCCCCTCTAAGTTTTCTAGCCTGTAGGTCCCTGGGACAACTTCATCGATGACCCTATATGGGCCATGCCAATTAGGATGGAGCTTGTTGGGTTTCTGCCAAGTCTTTTTAAGAACCAAGTCTCCCACTGCGATAGGCCTCTGTTTCACCCTTTGGTTGTAAAACTTTGCGGTCCTCTGCTGGTAGGAAGCTTGCCTTATCTCAGCATCCTCCCTTCTTTCCTCAATCAGGTCTAGGTCAAGTCTTCTCTCTTCCGTATTTCCCTGGGGGTCATACACTTGGACCCTATGAGTGGGAAACTCGACTTCGGTGGGGATGACTGCTTCTGATCCATAAGCTAACATGAATGGGGTCTCCCCAGTAGAGGTCCTTACTGTCGTCCTGTACGCCCACAACACTGCATATAACTCCTCGACCCATCTTCCTTTTGCCTCCTCAAGCCTCTTCTTAATCCCATCTAGGATTGTCCTGTTCGTAACTTCGGTTTGCCCATTGGCCTGAGGTCGGCCTGGGGTGGAGAAAAATTGTTTGATAATTACCCTCTCACAGTACTTCTGCAGAGAGGCATTCTTGAACTGAGTCCCGTTATCCGAGATGAGGGTGTTGGGTAGACCATATCTGCATATCACATTTTTCCAAATGAACTGAAAGGTCTTCTGCTCTGTGATCGTGACCATTGGCTCAGCCTCTACCCACTTTGAAAAGTAGTCAATTGCTACGATGAGGAATCGATAGTTATTGACTGCCCTCGGTAAGGGTCCTACCAGGTCAATCCCCCACACTGCAAATGGCCATGGGGATGTAATGGAGGTGAGAGGCTGATGGGGCTGGTGAGGGATGGTGGCAAATCTCTAGCATTTGTCACACTTCTTTACATATGCTGCGGCATCTTTCCCCAAGGTCGGCCACCAGTAGCCTTGGGTGATCACCCTCTTTGCCAAGGATCTACCCCCAATATGGCTTGAGCACGACCCTTCATGCACGTCTTGCAAAATGGAAGGGACCTCTGAGGGATGCACACACCTAAGTAAGGGGAGCAGAAACCCCTTTTTATACAGCGTGTCTCCGATGACAGCGAACTTTGTAGCCCTGTACCTCAGCTTCTTCCTCTCTTGGCTCGCTTCTGGCATCTCTCCCCCTTTAATGTATCTGATCAGAGGGTCCATCCATGAAGGTTCTTGAGAAACATTCATGCAAATGCCAAGTGTTCCCTCGACGTCTTCGATAGTTGGTCGAAGCAAGATTTCTACCGGGACTGTCCTCCTTATGTCTGTCCTAGTAGCTGAGGCCAACCTTGCAAGGGCGTCAGCACGGCCATTGTCGAGCCTAGGTATCCTCTTGAATTTCACTTCTTTGAAGTTTTTCAGCAATGACCTCACCTTATCAAGATACCTAGCCATCCTCTCGTCTTTGGCCTCATAGGCTCCTAGT